>BLSH010113355.1:368911-401731 GCA_018402905.1 Glandirana rugosa
TTGGAAGACCCTTATAACTACACGGTAGGACCTCATCAACCTGACGGACACGTTGGAGATATCCCAGGTCCATAGCGGAGTACGATGGTCATCACTGTGACTGGGATCGGTTCACGTTTTGATCCCTTTTTGTCAGTCTCTTTTACTCATCCCTTTTTTTTACAGTAACAACGGGTAGATCACGTGGACAACAATTAAAGTAATTGTGGTTTCGTCGACTTTGACTAATGGTTGGGGGGTACGATGAATTGACTGGTCTAGTTATAGGGTCCTCAAATCAACTGAACTACGATATGAGAGTAATTTTATAAATTAAATTCTCAAAAGAATTAAAGGAACACTTTTTAATGAGAGTATAGCATCAAGTCAACTAAACTCCTGGGATATTGATCTGGTCAGTTAAGTAGCATGGGGGGTTGGTAATCAGTTTCAGCTGCTTTGGTGTTAATGAAATTAACAACAGGTGCACTAGATGGGCAACAATGACATTTTTTTTCCCTACTCATTTTCTCTGACTGTTTTTCCCTAGTTTTGCACTTGGCTAGGGTCAGTGTCACTACTGGTAGCATGAGGCGATACCTGGACCCTATAGAGGTTGCACAGGCAGTCCAACTACTCCAGGATGGCACATCAATATTCCCAGAAGGTTTGCTATGTCTCCCAGCACAGTATCAAGAGCATTCCAGGAGACAGGCAGTTACTCTAGGAGAGCTGAACAGGTCTGTAGAAGGTCCTAATCCCATCAGCAGGACCTGTATCTGCTCCTTTGTGCATGGAGGAACAGGATGAGCACTGCCAGAGCCCTACACAATGACCTCCAGCAGGCAACTGGTGTGAATGTCTCTGCTTAAACAATCAGAAACAGACTTCATGAGTTGGCAGGTCCGTCACTAGCTCCCTGTGCTTTTCACAGATGAGAGCAGGTTCATGTGACAGACGTGAAAGGGTCTGGAGAAGCCGCTGAGAACGTTATGCTGCCTGTAACATCATTCAGCATGACCGGTTTGGTGCTGGATCAGTGATGGTCTGGAGAGGCATATCCATGGGGGGATGCACAGACCTCTACAGGCTAGACAATGGCACTCTGACTGCCATTAGGTATCGGGACTAAATCCTTGGACCCATTGTCAGACCCTACGCTGGTGCAGTGGGTCCTGGGTTCCTCCTGATGCGCGACAATGCCCGAGAGGCGAGAGTATGCAGCCAGTTCCTGGAGGATGAAGGAATTGATACCCCATGCTCGTCTGACCTAAATCCAATAGAACATCTCTGGGTTGCACCTCAGTCTGTTCAGGAGCTCAGTGATGTCCTGGTCCAGAAGAAATACCCCAGGACACCATTTGTCATCTCATTAGGAGTATGCCCCAACGTTGTCAGGTATGCATACAAGCACATGGGGGCCATACAAACTACTGAGTACCATTTTGAGTTGCTGCAATGATGCACTAGCCTGTTGCATCATTTTTTCACTTTGATGTTTGGGGTGTCTTTGAATTCAGCCCTCTGTAGGTTGATCATTTTCATTTCCATCAAACAATGTGGCATCTTTTCGTTCCCAAAACATTACCCAGTCCATATCAATATAGATATCCAGCATGATATTTTTCCCCATTGAGATCTGATAGATCTGATGATGTCACTGCTTTAACTTAGACAGCCTAATGTGTTTCAACGTCATCACCGAGGCAACGGACAACAGTATACTCCGTTGCCCCAGTGACCACGCCTCGTAGGACAAAACCGCAGAGGGGAAATCTCTACTTGAATCTCACAGTCCTAATTCAAGCTGTATACATTAAATTCTTCCTTTACTACCCATCTCTGTGTTAATTTCCTGAAAAAAATGAAAAAAGAAAATTGAAAAAAAGTTAAAAAAAGATATATATCTAATGCCAATCTGTGTCCCATCTGAGAGATTTTCATTTTCTTCCTGTACAACAGGAAATGACAGGAAACAGGCCTCCCAATGTTAGTGCATTTTGGCTACATTCAACTCAACATTCATTGTGGTGCACATAGTGTAGCCTTATTCTTCTACTCTGGGTGTCCAGAGATGGTCCACATTTTTCACAACCCAACAATGACCCTGATGTCCTCTACTCTTCTATTATCCTTAGTGGAAATCCTACATGCCTTCGCTGAAAACCAGTGTCCTAAACCCTGGCAGTTCCTGCAAAAAATACAAAATTTTAGCTTCCTTTGATACATCACAATTCATCGCACTGCACTCTTGAGAAAACCTACATGAAAATCTTGAAACTGTTCTTCCATAGTTTCCAATAATAGTGCTGGCTTTTTTTATCCAGGGGACAATGCTCCCCCAAGTCTGCTTCTTTAAAGCAGTCAGTTTTTTGTCACCCCGATCACATTTTTTTTCTTATTCCTTATCCTGGAGATACATCATTCCTTTGCAAGGAATCATTTTTTACTAATTCTTCTGTAGCTCCTTGCAAGGCCAGAAACAGTTATCAAATGGCCCTGTTCCCCTTCCAACTCGGAGGTGGAGAAGTCCAGAAACCTTAGTGGCACTTGATTCCTGGAACATAGTTCCTAATGCTCTTTGTACTAAGTTCTAGAATAATATATTTTATACTCAGTCAGGTAGAGTTAATTTCTAGCTATCACGTTTCTCAAACAATTTTAGGTATTAATAGCATTGATTCCTTCTCATACGTATGCTTTTTATGTTTATTGGTATTACAATTTAGCTTTACCCCTACTTATTCTCTTCTATAAATATTGTTTGTCACCCCACGCTCTCATTTTTAAGGATGGTGAGTTGCTATCCTTTTGTTTGTATGCATTTTTAATTGTAATATTCTGTTTAGAGAGCTCATATAAGCAAACCTACATCTTTTAATTTCTTTCTGGTTGGGAACATTCTGCAAATTATATGTCTCCCGTGCCTTAGGCTAGCCATGAATGGTTCATTTTTTTTGTTTATTCCTCGATCTACACAATCAAGGTGAATAGAGTAATCCTCCCCGCTGAGACATTGTATTCTAACAGTGGGGAATCTCTGCTGCCAGAATACAATGATCAGTGGCTACATCCGCTGATTTAGAAATAATTTTCAACAAATCAGTTTGACAGAAGACGATCATTAGGCCAACTTCTGTCAAATGGGAGAAGCCACACATGGATTGAAAATGTGTCCAGTGCCTGCTGAACTTGTCAAATTTCAAACCATCTATGGTTAGTTTTGTCAAGGGCTAAAAATACTTTTATCTAGTTGATTTATTTTTAATGGACATATTTTGCCTGTCCTAGCTTCCTTTCCCTAATGTGAAAGGTTTGATATACCAGGCTTAGGTCTTTATACCAGTAATTTTCTTCTTGTTAACCAGTTTATTTGTTGTTCTAAGTTCATTGCTCATTTTGAGTACCAGTTTCCTCTAGGAGTATGTCAATCTTGATCTGAAATGCCAGGTCTAGATATCTGATCCAAGATAACTTCCATTGATACTGTCCTTTGACATATGCGGTAAATTCCCAATAAACCTCCAGTGCGATTCTAGTAAAATTTCACAATTGTTTTCCTAGTGGCTTTCCTCACCCCCCAGATGGACTGCTTTTGGAAATCCCACATGTTATAGACTCTTTTACAATCCTGTGTCCTTCAATGATAAAGAAATGTTCGAACTTACCATAAAATCTTTTTCTTGAAGTCCAATGAGGAATTTGGGTCCCACCCCTGTGTGTTACTGGCCTTATGTAGAACTTGCTTATAAAAGCTAGGCATGATAGTTGGAGGCAGGGGTATATGGGGAACTGACTTTACTTTTTATGTGTTCTGTCCAAATATTCTGTCGTCAGCAGTATATCCCATATGCCATATACTAGTCTACAATTCTGCATCTCTCAATGAACTCTTGAAAGCACTTTGCAGAGAGTGGGTATCAGCTTTGGTGAAGTAATGTATTTTTTTACATTGTACATGGAAACCATCAATTGCATTTTTACCTCATTTACCAGAGTATTTCCAATAACAGCCACAAGTTAGAATCAGAGCAGGATGGATACTAATTGGTGACTGAGGGTGAGTAAAGGAAACAAAGTAATCTGAGTTTGATATCCTGTTGTACGGTGCATTTTTTTTACAATTAAAAAACATTACAGCTAACATAACATCCTTGTATGCAGCAATAGACCATATGCTAGACACATTTATTTATTTATTTACCTTGCATCCTTCACAGGTGATGCATCTATAATGATACCCTGTAGCCTTGTCTCCACACACCACGCACAGTTCATCTTTATCTAAATAGCTGGGTATGTACCCTATAAAAAAAGGTAACATTCATTAATTAAAATAGGTTGGCAGAGAGAATCTTTAAATATGACACACATCAAACATTCTACCATAAAATAAGTCATTATACATATTAAGCAATTTCAGATCTTAAATAATACAAAAAAAAAAAAAAGTGGCATTTGCATATATATAGGACATGCAGGTTAATGTGCATGCATTTTGAATTTTATTTTACATTTTAAGAACAATACTCAATGATAATGAATTACATAAGCAAGGAGATTCCCAAAAACACATGGTGGCTATCTACATAAGTTTGAAGCTATGTGTAGTGAACGTCTGGTCACTTCAACCATCCAGTTGTGTAAGAAAAGGTTTGGATATAGTGGCCACAGGGTTGCCTGATTTCACCTCAGGCCACATTTTAGTAAATAGCCACCATGGCTTTTATTTAAAATTCCAGTCCAGCCAAATGTCAGTGACAAAACACCATTCACCAACATGCACTTATAACCAAAAATTAGACTGACCTTTTAAATTACAATACACATGCAGTGATGTGTATTAAAATATAATAACCTCAATTTTAGTTTAGCACAGGTCAGCATCAGAAGCATAATAATATTGTAATTTCTGAATAGTTGTCTGATAATGTAATTTCTGACTGATTGTTAAGGTTTTCTATACATCACTCTCTGCCCTATTACATAAAGGAGAATACTTAGCTTATGCGCACTCACAATGACACACAGTCATGCTGGCATACTTTCTCTACAATACTCCCCTCTTACCTTTCTTGGTTCTTTGATCTGGAGAAATCTGAACAATTGCCCACCCAACAACCGCCTTTAATCCCTATTATTGTGGCAACAATACATATACTACACAGGGCACGTTATCTCTGGATGAGAGATAATTCACTGACCATAAAATGCTAAATGGTGGGTTTAGCATTCAATCAGAACTTCCTGACCTCATCATATTTCACAGACTAACATGTATAGTTTTTTGGTTATTATAGTACAGACATGGGCTGTGTTATTTACATTTTAAAATTGATTTTCTGTTTTCCATTCATCTATCATAAGCACTTACTATATTTTCTGACAACAAAAAACTTATAGAGCTGTTCATGGCTCTAGAAACATTGTATTACCTAACAATTGCCATAGATTTCATAACTTGCGCAATAAAGAATGAGCATGCCATGTCTGAGAGAGGCATTGTCAGGAGATGATTGCTGTAAGAACAAGGACAAGGCCACATTCCACTATTTATGTGATCATTTGACCACAGTAAGGTAAAGAGACCTAAAGCAACACATATATGTGCAATGTTGAAAGTGCAGTATCTCACAGCAACTGGTCACTTTTCACTGCTAACAGATTTATGATGGCTATTGCATACTGCACTTTTTTTTTATATCATTACTACTTTAAGTGCCCTGCCAGTGTTGAGTATTTTAATAGCCCAAATTCACAGAGCTAACAAGATGAGATACGTATCCATTTTTTTTAAAAAAAAAAAGGAATTTTCAGTTGAGCAAATGAAATTTGAGAATTACAGTCACATGTATAAAAATAGAGTGCCTTAAGCTGGTGTTAAAGTTTTGTGAATTGAGACTTGTGCATTGATTTACTAAAGTGTGAAAATGTGAAATGTACCAAATTGAAGTGAAGAGGGGAAGTATTCACTTATACATCCAATCGTGTGTAGATGTTACTTCAATTTACATTGTACTCAATAAGACCCTTAGCGAATATACAGTGTGTAATAAATGTGTGTACTACACATAGATAGATAGATAGATAGATAGATAGATAGATAGATAGATAGATAGATAGATAGACAGATAGAATCAAACAAGCTGTTTCTCTTTTTACTACTTTGAGTGCAAATACAGCAAGAAAGGTTGAAAGAGGACACCTGCTCTCTTGGCTTTTAATGAGTTACTATAGAGACTTCATTAAATCCAAATCAATGCTGATCAATAGGGACAAGCATGTCCTTTGAGTAGCCTTCTGTCCTTACCACTGGATTAATTGATTCTGTTAGAAAATTCAATAATGTTGATTTTATATTAAAGATGTATTTAATCTAAAAAAAAAAACAATTCCAGTTCATTTACCATAAACTGTAATTATTTCTGTGAAGAAAATCTATAAAAAGTAAATAGCAATACTGCAGCCAATCCAATCTCATATATATATATATATATATATATATATATATATATATATATATATATATATATATATATCATTCTATGTTATTTATGCAGTTAAGCCTGCAATAAAATTTGACATTCCTAAATTAACTAGATGGACTTTTTTCAACCTGACTAACTATGTAACTGCTAATAGTTCTACTATTTGTATTTTTTTAGCACTAATTATGTTTTAAATGGCATTGATAAACACATACTACTTTTTTTTTTTAATGTAAAGAAATATATGTCAACTTAAAAAACAGTGACATTTTATGTATATGTTGATCATTTTTTATGTGCCGTGCTATTATTATTATTATCATTTATTTGAATACACAATGATGTCATCTCATTAAAACTAATGTTGTTAGCTTTCCTAGGAATTCACACTAGCAGAACATATAAACCCTAGCTTCACTGCAATTATATTATAAATGACACAGGGCAACATATTATTCTAAACAGAGAATCGTAGGAGTTAAAATAAAGAGTTTTTTTGGAGGGTATTGTTCTCTACAGAATTAAACCCCAACTTTTAAACTTAGTTGTAAAACAGATGAATATGGTAAAAATATCTCCTAAGATCCTGTAAAAAGAAAAAAAAAACAAAAAAAAAAAAACTCTATGCATTCAGCAATACTGGACTGTACATTCTAAAGTTCTCTAAATAAAACTGTTGTGTTTGCAGAAATAATGAAGAGCCATCAGTTCTGTGTTCTAGTCAGGCTACATCACTAGTTAAATCCATGAGTCACTGTGATAAAATGTATGCACCTACATTGTTTGGTCATAAAGTTTTCTGGGGATAAAGATACACCGCATTAATTCTATAGGCTATCCACATAATTTTTTGAAATGTAAGAAAAAGTTCAGTTCTTTCACCAGCTAAAATAAGGTAAGAAAAACATAGTCATAAAGAATGCAATACAGTTTTATTGTAAATTTGACCCATTTAAAATCCCTAATAGCAAAGTGCCTGAATATTGTTAATTCATAGTGAATGATGTGACATTAAGATAGATTGGATTACAATAAAAACTAACACTGAACAGGCTAGCTACAAAATACAAAAAAATCTTGATCACTTTATCGGTACCATGTTAATCCAGATAGACATTCTAATATGTACCTTTCAGCCCAGGGTACATTCGGAAGATAAAAACTTTCTGTCTAAAGGGCTTTATATAAAGGACTTCGATGTGACAGGTACTATACTGCAAGAGATCAAAGATCACATATATACTGTAGCTAGTGAGAGAGACTGAAAGACACAAGAGATGTGCTCATAGCACATACAGCAGAGAATAAATCTATAATTCAAGCACAAAGCAGAATAGGGAAATTCCTAATGTTAAGAGAAATAAAAACATTTTAATCTCCTAGCAACCTGAAATACGGCTTTCGGCTGATTACAGATGAGCTCTAAAATGATGGATGGGTGCTAAAACTATGCAACTTTAAATCATCACAGACGATAGATGCGACAATGCTGAGACAATGATGTGGATGAGCCCCTTTTTATGGATTAAGAGAAAAGAAAATCAAGCAGACCCATCCCTACCTTTTTTCTGTGAGAACATCGGAGACTGTCCTTGTGCAAAAGTTGCTTTTTCCTCTGAGAAATACCCTGGTTGGTTGTATGAATTCAGGGCCATGTCCATTTCTGAGTACTCGCTTTTAAACATGTTTCCAGGGTAACTAGAGGTATAAGCCTGATTCACCGCCCAGGCCTGATCCATATATATATTATTGCTGTGTAGGACATGAGCCTCACAAGAACTGTAGTTCTGACTATCTTCGATATAAGTGCAATATTCAGCGGGCTGCATGCAGTAGGTGTTAACAGCAGGCTGGGGCATATCGAACATTTCTTGAATGCAGTAGTTCATTTTGATTTTCCAGAACCAGCCTCTACTTTACACAGACACTACACACACACACACACACACATGCATAGAAACAGAGTTGAAGGAGAAAAAAAAACAAATGAATATCAAGCAGTGTCTGAAATCTGCCTCAAAGCTAAGCACCCAGAGTACGATTTGGAGCAGCAACTTCTGTGCTAAGGACCTATTTATATCTGCCACGCCACACAGCAGCCAAACATGTCGGAAAAGAGATTTGTAACAGTTTAAGGTCCTAATCTATGAGCCACTGCTAAATCCTAGGAAAGATGGCTGCTCAGACAGGTAGCAGGGGGGTATTAGAGACACAACACAAACAGCAGCAGACCCCCAATCCTGTCTTGGGTTTAAGTTGGGCCTATAACTTTGCAGGATCATATTTAGTGTGACATATGAGTGGTGATACTTTACATGACATCTCGAGGAGTAAAGCCGAAGTGAGACAAGGGGCTACTGAAAATCCTAAAATCAATAAGCCCGAGTTTTTAACTCTATCCTTTTAGAAATTCAATAAAGGAACCTAGATGACCCATACCAGAATTTAAAAGGTAAACATGGCAGCAACCTAATCCACGATCAGTTCTATTGATTTGGTGTTACAGCTTTAACCGTGTGGTAAAGAAGAACCTGCTGTGATGGGTGTATTGATTGGCACTCATGTGCTGTTTCAGTTATTTTTAACCCATTGTGCATGTTTTACACACTGTTTTACGTCTAAAAGGATGTAAGAAATGAGTACTGACGACTGGATAGACCTTCATTGTTGTATTTTTTTACACCTTTCTTTATATTTTTTTATATTAAAAGACTGTTCTTGCCTATTAGAACATTTATTTACAGTATGTAAATTTAACACTGGATCAGTATCAACATATTTTATTAATTTAATAGCATATTAACTATGAATACAGAAGAACCAAATCACTAAAACATCATATACTTTTTTAAAATGCTATCAAAACATGCAGCTATCATTAAAAAATAAAGTCACTGTTATCCCATCAGGAAAACCCCTCTGAGAGGCCATGCAGCCATCACTGGAGTGAATGCATGTAGATATGAAGCTGCTGCAAAGAGGTTGCATGAGATCAGCAGCACTTAGGTACAGCAAACTGATTCAAAAACACAAAAACACATTTTATTACATGCATGTAAGCAGGTGCAGATTGCTGTCTCCACTGCAAGTAGTGCTTCACTGCAGCAGCAGTGCAGAGGGAGATGAAGCCATGAGGGACAGGGTTCCTTAATGGTTACCTGAGTCACTGGGGCAGCGATCCAATTGGATGCTGGTCACCCATTTGACTCTGGTGGCCATCTTAGGTGTGGCAGAGTCTATCTAAGACCATGGCTCCTGGGTTTGGCAAGCATTATGCGAGTGGGTAAAGTAGGGAAAGCTACCCCGTCTGTGAGGAACAGTACTAGCAATAGGGAAAGATTCCTGACAAGGAGGGAAAGCATCGGATTGCATCTCTCTGGATACCTTCCTGACTGGGCACGAGACTGCTAGGCCACATTATGTCTCCTTTCAACAGAGGCTGTCGGTTCTGTTGGAACCTACTTCTTCACGTTATTGGAACTTTGAGTGTACCTGGTTGGATAGCTGTCCCAAAGGGTTTGTTGTGAACTGTTGGCTGTATTACTTTGATACAAGTTTTTCATTGCACTTGACTGTGTGAATTATTGCCTCAGCAACATGCTGCACCCCACCTACATGCAGGCTCTGCTTTCTACTTAGGCCTTGTACACATGAGTGTACGACAGCATACACCTATGCGAGGGCTTTGTTTGCCTGCACGGGGATGCACAGGTGTTTCATGCATCCCTGTCCAGGCAGTCCAATTCATGTCAGTTGCTATGCAGCAGCTGCTGCTCCTACTTTGACAGCTGTGCAGGTGCGGGCGCATGGCCCTGGACACAGACAGTATGTGTTCGGAGCCGTGAACCTGCATGGCTATCAAATTAACAGCAGTAGCTGTGTCTGTGCAGCCACTGCATCCCAATTGACATGAGTGGGACTGCCTGCACGGGGATGCAAGGAACACAGTGCACCTTTCCCCCTGTGGTCTTCTTGGTATACTTGTCTAAGGAGGGACCAAGCAGGTATTTGTCTTCAAAGGTAACTGCTCAAGTGACAAGTATTTAAGACAGAGCATCCTGAGCAAGTGTACAGAGAAAAGGTTCAACCTAGAAATTAGGCAAAGCAGATTTGCCAAGCCATCACACAGTAGCATAAGACTGAAGGATAAAACTGGAAGAATGGATCTAGGTTTCAGGCCATAAGCTTAGTTGCAATAGTCTGGAAGGCTGCCATAGCAATAAACATGGGTTGCATGGCAGGGCTCACCATAGCAAAGATAGCCTTAAGTAGGGCTTCCAATCCTTTATCTAAGGGTCTTTAACCACTTCCTGACCGCGCACTGTATTTTTACTGCGGCAATGTGGCTGCATTCCGCGAATCGGTGTAAATAAGTGGCGATTCACGGATGCGCAACTAGGAGGCTACTCGTGCCCGCCGCACTCTGGAGGAGTGTGCCCGCGCTCGGGCGGACCCGATGTCCGCTGGTGAGCTGCGATGACCTGCCAAAGGGGAAGAACGGGGAACCGACGAAGTAAACACGGCGGTTCCCCATTCTGACAGGCGGCATGTAAGAGATCTACTGATCCCTGTCACTGGGATCAGTTAGATCTCTGGTGCCCCTGACAGCCCAGGCCCCTCACAGTTAGAACACGCCTAGGGAACACAGTTAACCCCTAGATCTCCCCCTGCAGGTTAACCCCTTCACTGCCAATGACATTTATAGAGTAACCAGTGGATATTTAAATCTGATCGCTGTATAAATGTCATTGGTCCCAAAAAAGTGTCAAAAATGCCCGACATGTCCACCCCAATATCAAAGTCCCGATAAAAATCGCAGATCACTGCCATTACCAGTAAAAAAAAAAAAAAATGTAAAAACGACAGAAATTAATTCTCATGGTTTGTAAATGCGACAACTTTTGCTCAAACCAATGAATAAACGCCGATTGTGATTTTTTTTTTACCAAAAATATGAGGAAGAATATAAATTGGCCAAAACCGATGAATAAATTTGTTTTTTTTTGGATTTGTATTTTAGCAAAAAGAAATATTGTTTTTTTTTGCAAAATTGTCGCTTTTTTGTGGATAGCGATGATCAGAAATGACACAGAGGTGATCAAATACCACCAAAATGAAGCTCTAGTTTTGGGAAAAAAATAACGTAAATTTTGTTTGGGTACAACGTCGCACGACCGCGCAATTGTCAGTTAAAGCGACGCAGTGCCGAATCGCTAAAAGTGCTCTGGTCCTACAGTGGGAAATCCTTCTGGGGTGAAGTGGTTAAACACTTGGTTAACCTCCATGAAGGCCACGAGGGTCTTGTAAGGGTCTTAATGGCTGGATACACAACAGGAGTAGCCCATTTCCTAAGGAAACCTTCCTTTAGAGCAGGGGTAGGGAACCTGCGGCTCTCCAGCTGTTGTAGAACTACATTTCCCATCATGCTTCTGGGAGTAATTGTATCCATCAGCCTTGCAATGCCTCATGGGAAATGTAGTTCTACAACAGCTGGAGAGCCACAGGTTCCCTACCCCTGCTTTAGAGGGTACTGTTAGGCAAAACATTTAAGAGGACAAAACATCTTCTCCAGTTGAGGCCAGTCATTAAACAGGACATACTCAATCGGCACAGATACTAGATGTCAGGATACAAGCATCCAGTTAGGTAAACAGATCAATTGGCTGCACCTAAAGAAATCAGGACATATGGATAAGTGAAAAATATGTTTATTTATGAAAATGACACACATCCAATACCAGCACCAGTGACAATAACAAGCAAGGTGGAAGTTGTAGAAACAAAGAAACCCCAGCAAATGCACTAACTAGCTAACTAACTATTACAAATAAGGGAACACACATAAGAATACCGGCAGAGACAGGAGACAAAAGGAACAGAAAACCAGTGGCAGCAGGACGTAGGTCCCAGGGGACAGGACTCCGGATCAGGATCAAGATACAAGGACAGATCAGCAGCAGCAGGAAGCAGGTCACAGGGGCAGGACTCTGGATAAGGATCAAGAAACAAGGACAAATCAGCAGCAGCAGGAAGCAGGTCACAGGGGACAGGACTCCGGATGAGGATCAGGCAGAAACACGGTTTGCAGAAACAAATACTGAAGCACCGAGTCTTAGTGAATGGCATGCTTATATACTCCCAGCAGACCACATCAGGTGAAACCTGATTGTCTGTATGTCCCTCTGCTGGGAGACACCCACTGGTGACCACCAGAACTACACCCTGCAGCAATAGTGCCACCTGCAGGTAAGCCACACAATAACACAGGTCCTGACACTAGAAAGGTCTTAGCTGGTGTAGGGACTTTTAGAGACTAGAGTTGAGTGAACCCGAACTATAAAGTTCGGGTCCTACCGAACTTTGGGGTGTCCGTGACCCGGACCCGAACCCGGACATTTGAAAAAAAGTTTGGGTTCGGGGTTTGGGTATTTGATCCCACCTGTTGAATAGCTGCAGGGCAGCCAATCAACAAGCGTTTCACTGGTTTGCCCTTAGAAGCCATCACAGCCATGCCTACTAATGGCATTACTGTGATTGGCCAGTGCATCATGTGACCCAGCCTCTGTATAAGCTGGAGTCACATAGTGCTGCATGTCACATGCTCTCAGGCTAGTGTAGGGAGAGGATGCTGCCGGCCCTGTGAGGGACAGATTGCAGATATAATAACATCTCATCCTGCATTACAGAACGATCTGATTCTGGACTTGGTAGAGTCTACTGCTTTGAGGGACAGGTTATTGTTCTAAAATCATCTCCTAGTTCTATAGGGTCAGGTTCCTGATGTTGCTGTAAGGGACAGATTATTTTTCTAAAATCCTCTACTACTGCTTTTAGGGACAGATTGCAGATCTCATCCTGCATTACAGAGAGATCTGATTCTGGACTAGGTAGAGTCTACTGCTTTGAGGGACAGGTTATTGTTCTAAAATCATCTCCTAGTTCTATAGGGTCAGGTTCCTGATGTTGCTGTAAGGGACAGATTATTGTTCTAAAATCATCGCCTACTCCTATAGGGTCAGGTTCCTGCTGTTGCTGTAAGGGACAGATTATTGTTCTAAAATCATCGCCTACTCCTATAGGGTCAGGTTCCTGCTGTTGCTGTAAGGAACAGATGATTGTTCTAAAATCATCGCCTACTCCTATAGGGTCAGGTTCCTGCTGTTGCTGTAAGGGACAGATTATTGTTCTAAAATCATCGCCTACTCCTATAGGGTCAGGTTCCTGCTGTTGCTGTAAGGGAGATTATTGCTCTAAAATCATCGCCTACTTCTATAGGGTCAGGTTCCTGCTGTTGCTGTAAGGGACAGATTATTGTTCTAAAATCATCGCCTACTCCTATAGGGTCAGGTTCCTGCTGTTTCTGCAAGGGACAGATTATTGTTCTAAAATCATCACCTACTCCTATAGGGTCAGGTTCCTGCTGTTGCTGTATGGGACAGATTATTGTTCTGAAATCATCACCTACACTGCCACGGTCACGGCCTAGTCAACCTCTAGGCTCCTACTCCACATACACCCCCCTTCCCATTTTTATTTTTTTTATTTGATTTTAAGTTATTTTACCTATTCCCATTTTTTTTGTAGTACACTTGTCCTACTCTTACCCCCATTTTACTTCCTTTTGCAGCCCTCTAGCACTTGCCAGGACTTTTTTACAGCCATTCTTGTGCCGAAAAGTTCGGGTCCCCATTGACTTCAATGGGGTTCGGGGTCCGGGGTAAAGTTCGGGTCAAGTTCGGTACCAAACCCTGACTTTTTTGCGAAGTTCGGCCGAACCCAAACATCCAGGTGTCCGCTCAACTCTATTAGAGACCCCATACTGGAAACATTTGGGCAAACCAGGCTGCTCCAACTCTTAACAAGAGCATACAGCTTTAACCAGAGCTACAATAGTCTCCTTGAGTTTCTTAGAAATGTGCGTAGCAGGCATATCTTGACTGATGCCTTAGATGGCGAGGAGTCTTCCTCAGATGATGCCTCTTCCTTCTCCATTGTGTCTGGCTCAAGGACTAAGATGAAGGCCGATTCTGGAGGGAGGTTGGAGGAGCATGGAAGTGATCCCTGCTGTCTAAGGCCTCAACAATTCCATAAATTCTGCCCATAAAATTACACTGTGGCAGAAAATTTCACTCTTGAAAGAAAGTATGAGAAAAGTGTTTGACAGCCCAGTTGAATGACCGGTTAAAGGTAGGGACTCAGAATGGGGCAGCCAGCAGAGGAAAGGACCCTGGACCAATGTACTACAACCCCATTGAAGCTAAAGGCTGACCCCTTGTCTTTGTGCGTATGGTCCATCATGTCTATAAATAAAATGTCCCCAGATGGGTACTCACAACCTCCACTGATGCAACTCACTGAATAAGGTATTGTAAGCACCTGTAAGGTCGCTGCAACCCAGGATCAGTGAGTAGAAACAGAGATCAATGTGACCCCAGGAAGGAGAACCAGAAAATGTTTGGCCAGCATCCTGAATCCAAAGAGGAAGAGGCAGGGTTTGCAAGTGCAATAACTTTCCACAAAATGAGGTGGCACATGCGTACAACCTGCTTTAAGTCCCGTAGTACAGTGCCACTGAGAAGGAAAGTGCACAGCACCACACCAAAAGCCCTTCAGATAGACAATTGGCACTAAAATGACATTACATTTGCCCATCCTGGAATGACTAACCAAACCACAAGAAGAGTGAAACTAAATAGGCATCCTGGGTTGAAGTTTTAAAGGGCTTCTGCCCTGCACTCACCATGTCAGTGACAAGAATAAGAGGCACTTACCCTTTCCTGGCTTTACCCCCCACAGTTACCATACCCCGGCAGGGGTCTTCAGAGACTGGACTCTGCACCAGGCAGGTCACATCCACACAGTTTGCTACCCATAGCAGGTTTAAAAGCGGTCCCATAGGCTCTGTTGAGGAGTTAACTTATCCGGAAGCTGCATAAAAGGCTGCAGTGGCTATGGTGCATGCATAGAAGAACAAGGCATTTCTCATTTGAGAAAAGAGATCCAGCACCTAAGGACACTAGCAAAAAATTGAGGCTAGCTGGGGGGGGGGGGGGGGGGTATAGGTTAATGTCCCTACAGCCTTTAGTTTTGTCAGGGTCCAATCATGTGAAGTAGACATGTGCAGAACGGAAGAAAATATTTTGTTTTGTTTGGGATAGATTCTTTATGTTACTAATTTTGCTTTGTTGATTCAGTTTGGAATTCTTTTAGTTTTGTTTCGTTTATTAATTTTCTAACGATTTCCAAATTTTCTGAACGATTCAAATTCGTAAAATGATCGACCAATTAAAATTCTGTATGAAGAATAGCTGGTTGTTAATGAGTGAGCCGGGAAGCTGGCCGTCCCACTGACACTTGAATGTAAACAGAATTTACGGAAAATACAAATTCTGAAACAGTGTGTAGTATGGATTTTAAGGGGAACCCCACAAATTTTTTAAAAAAATGGCATAAGCCCCCCCCAAAATCCATATCAGTTTCTTATCTGAGCACGCAGGGGGCAAACCCCCCTTTCCTGAACCATACCTGGCCACATGCTCTTAACATGGGGTGATGCTTTGGAGCACCTTGTCCCCATATTGATATTTATGTCACCGGGTAACCCCAACCCTATGCTGTCATTTGGCTGTATTCCTGGGCAGGAACAGTCATGTTTGGTGGGCGACAGTTTTATGAGATTTGGTAATGCTGCTATGGGTAACGTTTTTGTATTTTAATGACAGATCCACTTCAGACTATTACATATTGTTACCCTTTCCACTTTCCCAGGTTTTCCCTAGGTGGTCTTTAATTTTTATATCTGTTTTAACAACAAAGAGATGTGAAAGGGGGCATTATTGCCCTTTTTGAGTTTTATTTTTTCTTTAAGGCTGGGCTCACACTTGCTATGGCCGCAGCTCACAGCAGGGGTCTGGTGCGTCCCTGTACACCGTTTCAGGTGTGAATCAGGTCCGAATTTTTGGCTGGATTCGCACCTGAAATGGAGCCAAAGACGCACAGGTCGCTTTTCCAGCGCGGCTGCCTCGGAAAACTCCACCCGGAGCTCCCATGAGAACCGGTCACACTCTCCTGTCATGCGAATTGGATGTGGGTAAGCCCACTGCCAGGAAGTCTCTGTCAGAAGACAGAATAATAGCCGCAGACAAAGCCCTGTTCCCCAAATGCCTGGAAGAAGAGGAGCATTAGCGCATGCTAACGTGCAAATACATATGCGCATGCGCGGAAATGTGAACATACAAACGCATATGAGCATGCGTGAATGTGCGCAGTGCATTCCGTGACAGATAAGGGTGGCAATTGGGCTATTTAATCTGGATCAGCACCTGGGATCAGTGCTGTCTCGTCTACAGCATTCTGTGATTGTCCTGTTTCCTGTTACCTGCATCTGCTTTTGAAATACTGACCCGGCTTGTTCCTGACTATTCCTA
Organism: Glandirana rugosa; assembly: GCA_018402905.1. Classification (NCBI taxonomy): domain Eukaryota; kingdom Metazoa; phylum Chordata; class Amphibia; order Anura; family Ranidae; genus Glandirana; species Glandirana rugosa. Next base: position 385,806 of record BLSH010113355.1, read on the forward strand.
TTATCGAACTGCATTGATTCTGGCTTGTTCATTGACCATTCTCCTGCCTCCGTATTTGTACTTGATCTGTTCGTTCTGTGTTTGACCCAGCTTGTCTGACTCTGCTTATGCTCCAGTCTCTACGCAGCTACCAAGTTGCTAGCACCTGTCCATCTGCCACTGGAATCTGCTCTAAGGCTAAAGTACCAACCTATTCCTGCCCTCAGGAGATCCGCTGCCATCTGGCGTACTACTCCCCAAGCAGCCCAGCAGCAAGCACGTCTACTGGCAGTCGTGCAACTCTGCACTCCTGTGCCACCTGTATTCTCTACCAGGGGCCCTGAGTCAGAGGTGTAAGAGAGGCCTTCCTCTGCATAGCAAAGGCTCTACCCACCAGGTACATGACACCCGCATCCAATTTGCATCAGTGTGAGCCAAGTCTTATAGTGTGAGAGCCTGTGACATGCAGCACTGTTGGACCCTTCCCTTTCCAGGTGCAGTCTGTTGCTTCTCAATCAGCCGCTAAGCTGAATGTGATCGACAACTGAGACAGTGTGAGAAGCAGTCTTATGCAGGCCATATATGAGTCGAACTCCAAACTAATTTTCTTTTGAAAATCAGAGATTTTGTGCATTTTGTGATCTGTTGGTGCCACCATTGATTTCAAAATTTGACCAACCAAGCCTTCATTTTCACCTCATGTTTGCTATAGAAAATAATATTTGTGCATCCAAATCGCATCAGTGTGAACCCAGCCTTATAATGTGTTGGACCCTTCCCTTTCCAGGTGCAGTCTGTTGCTTCTCAATCAGCCACTACGTTGGATGTGATTGATAACTGAGACAGTGTGAGAAGCAAAGTCTTATGCAGGCCATACATGGGTTGAACTCTGAACAAATTTTCTTTTGAAAATCAGAGATTTTTGTGCGTTTTGTGATCCGTTGGTGCCACCATTGATTTAGAAATTGCGGTCATTCACATAAAGCAGAAAAAGTACCTCACATCGTATTATGTTTCAAAATGTATTAAATAAAAACAAAAGTTCACTCACAAACATCCAGAAGAAATGCACCTTTTGATTTGCAGGGAACTAACAGCGTTCCCCACCACAAAGATGGTCACCGCGTCCCGGCATCCACTCGCGTCACATCAGAAGCTCCTCCCTACTGGTTTCATCATAGGTAGAGTTGAGTGAACCTGAACTGTAAGGTTCGAGTCCGTACCGAACTTTCGGGTGTCCGTGTTTTGAACCCGAACCCGAACGTTTGAGAAAAAGTCCAGGTTCGGGTTCTGGGTTCTGGTATTTTATCACGCATGTTGAATAGCTGCAACAAGCGTTTTCCCTAGAAGCCATCACAGCCATGCCTATTAATGGCATGGCTGTGATTGGCCAGTGCATCATGTGACCCAGCCTCTATATGAGGCTGGAGTCACAGTGCTGCATGTCACAGGCTCTCAGGTTAGTGTAGGAAGAGGATGCTGCCGGCGCTGTGAGGGACAGATTGTGAGGGACAGATTGCAGATCTAATAACTAGGTAGAGATTACTACTACTGCTGTGAGGGACAGATTGCAGTGATAATAACTAGGTAGAGATTACTACTACTGCTTTGAGGGACAGATTGCAGATCTAATAACATCTCATCCTCCATTACAGAATGATCTGATTACAGAACGATCTCTCATCCTGCATTACAGAATGATCTGATTACAGAACGATCTGATACTGGACTAGGTAGAGATTACTACTGCTTTGAGGGACAGATTGCAGATCTAATAACATCTCCCATGTTTCTTCCTTTTGCAGCCCTCTAGCACTTGCCAGGACTTTTTTACAGCCATTTTTGTGCCGAAAAGTTTGGGTCCCCATTGACTTCAATGGGGTTCGGGGTCAAGTTCGGGTAACGTTCGGTACCGAACCCGTACGTTTCCGCGAAGTTCGGCCGAACCCGAACATCCAGGTGTTCGCTCAACTCTAGTCATAGGTTGATGTCGTCAGGGGGCATGGCTTTGGTGGACAAGAAAGCACTTATATACAGGCGAGTGGAGGGGGGAAATTAGCTGCGTTCCAATAAACAAAAAAAGCCAACCACCACTATCCCCTCAGGTCGGAAGTGAATCCAGACCAGAAATGGCCATATTCAAAAAAGATCTATGCAGAGACGACCATTCCAAGTTGCAGTTAAAGGTCGAATCGCATGTCTAAATATACCCAACACCTCAAGCGCATAATAGTCATTTTACATATAAAAAACTAGAGCAATAAATAATCTGATAATAAAAAAAGGGACATGATGTTGCCAGTACGTAGTGCCATCTTGTGGCTAAAATACATATCATTATGAATCAAAAATTAATAATAAAAAAATAAAATAAAAATCAATAAGAGTTTATACATATATGTATCTCATATGAAATATTAATAATATAAAACCTCTTAACAAGTAAATTTCATCTAAAAACAGACATTATATAAATATACAAAAGGAGGAGTAGTTCTGTTCCAAGGAGCTGAATGAAGAAGCAAGAATATTATTCAAGATAACAAATAAGGGCCATCATTAGTCCCTAGGCGTTGTTGAAAAAAGCATTTATATCCCACTCAATATTCATACCCAGGGGACTGTAAGTCTTGGCCCTGTAAATCCACTGGGTCTCAAGTCTGGATACATCTCTAGTCATATGAATACCTCTCCAGCTACCTGAGTACTTATCGATCCCGATAAAGGTGGTTCCCTTAGGGTTATGATTATGGCTCAGCATCATGTTGGGACAGACTATGTTTTGGATAGACTTTTTAATGTTTTTAACATGTTCTTTCAATCTAGTTTGAAGTTTACGAATGGTGTGGCCAATATACTCCAGGCCGCATGGACACCGTATCAGATACACCACATGCTTAGTGGTACAGGTGATAAATGGCTTAATCGGAAACCGTTCTTGAGTGTTGTTGGGCTCAAAGAAATCAACCCTTCTGCTGGTCAATGCATTGATTTTACAAATAGCACATTTCCTACATGGGAAGAAACCTCCCATGCTATGGAAAAAGGAACGTCTATTGGGAGGTTCAATAACATTGGGCGCTATTTGTAATTTTAAAGGAGCTGCACCCCTGTTGTTCTGTGGAGTAGGTGGTGAAAAAGGCATTTTTGAAGGAATCATTGGGCTCCAACTCCTTTGGAACCAACAATTCGTCCCTCTCACGCCCGCTGCCTGCATCACAGCTTGATCCAACTTGACAGGATCATAGCCTTTCTCTATGAATCTGTCCCTTAGGATGGAGGCCTCCTGGTGGAAATCCTCTGGGTACAATTCCTCCTCAACCTCAAAAATTGACTGACAGGAACGGACCTCAGCCATGCTGGATGATGACAGCTATCCATGCTGATGTATCCGTTCCTGTCAGTCTCCTTAAAATAAGTAGACGTGATAATAGCCCCATCCACCGCCTTAATACATAAATCCAGAAAAATATACCTCAGTCCTACTGAACTCATATTGCAGCACAATTCCCCTATCAATAGAATTCAATATGGTCATGCAGTCATCAAGTGAACTCTGATTGCCTTTTCAAATGAGGAGGACGCAATCAATGTACCTCTTCCAGAGTATAAGCTCTGGTCTAGGTCTATCATAGATGGCGTCCTCCTCCCACCTGGCCATGAACAAGTTGGTCATACTTGGCACAAACTTGGCTCCCATGGCCACACCCCTGTTTTGTAAATAGTAGGTCCCCCAAACCAAAAATAATTGTGACCCATAGCAAAATCAAGCAATGATAGCATAAACATCCTTTGTGCCTCTACCAGGTCACCCCCAGATAAAAAGTGTTCCAGTGTTCCACAGCTTCTCTCCCATGCCTGTGAGAGATAATGGTATAAAGGGATGGTACATCTGTGGTCGCAAAGATGTAATCATCACTCCACTTCAAAGTTTTAAGGAGGTTGATCACCTGCATAGAATCCCTTAAAAAAGAAGGTGTCTTAGTGACCAAGGGCTGCAAAAAGTGGTCTATAGTATAGTATAGTCCCTACGCATTATTGATAAAAGAATTTATATCCCACTCGATATTCATACCCAGGGGACTGTTAGTCTTGGCCCTGTAAATCCACTGCGTCTCAAGTCTGGATACACCACTAGTCATATGACTACCTCTCCAGCTACCTGAGTACTTATTGATCCCAATAAAGGTGCTTCTCTTAGGGTTACGATTATGGCACTCAGCATAATGTTGGGAGAGACTATGTTTTGGATAGCCCTTTTAATGTTTTTAACATGTTCTTTCAATCTAGTTTGAAGTTTCCGAATGGTGCGGCCAATATACTCCAGGCCGCATGGACACCGTATCAGATACACCACATGCTTAGTGGTACAGGTGATAAATGGCTTAATCGGAAACCGTTCTTGAGTGTTTTTGGACTCAAAGAAATCAACCCTTCTGCTGGTCAATGCATTGATTTTACAAGTAGCACATTTCCTACATGGGAAGAAACCTCCCATGCTATGGAAAAAGGAGTCTATTGGGAGGTTCAATAACATTGGGCGCTATTTGTAATTTTGAAGGCGCTGCACCCCTACATACTACTGTTGGTGGTTCTGTGAGGAGGGGTCCCAAAACATGATAATTTCGTAACACATTCCATGATTTTGAAATCATGTTGTTGCGTGGAGTAGGTGGTGAAAAAGGCGTGTTTGAACCAACAATTCATCCCTGTCAGGGAACGGTGTGACCAGAAATGTGTGGACTGCAAAGAGTGTACCAAACGCAGGTAAAATGTAAATAATATGATTTATTATAAAATAAATAAATAAAGAAAATACACCTACAATATAGTAAATAGTGAAATACAACCAGTGAATAAACCAACAGTGAACATACAATAAAAGACAGACTAAATCAAATATGTACAGAGTAAGGAATAACCAAATCGTAATCGTACCAAGCCAGGGTCATACACGGGAGATCAGACAGTGGGGAGCTGGGAACAAGACAGGTCAGGGAAAGGGACCCAGGAGATGGACTGAGCAGCTAGGAAGGGATCAGGCTACAGGATGAGGGTCAGAGTCCTGGAACAGGAGACGGGAAACAAGCTTCAGGAACACAGGTCAGGGCCACAAGGAGAAAATATCAAGGCAAACTAAAACAGCATTCCCCAGGTTTAAATATACCTCCTGCAATCAGCATCAGGTGATGCCTGATTGCAGGGGATGATGTCAGCCCTGACTGTTGAGAGACACCTTCTGGTGGACACTGGAACTGCAGCCTAAAGATCTTGGAGCACAGTGTCACCAGCAGGTGAAAACTCTCCCGACCGTCAGCCTCTGACTGCTGAGAGACACCCACTGGTGACACACACTGCGGGAGTGGACTGGTATGAGGACGCAATAGCAATTTGACAGGTATCTTTATACATTTTGAGCCTGCGGCAGATCACGCAGCCTCACAAGGGGACCATTCATCTTGAGACCCTTTTTGGGCAAGACTGCATGTCGGACTGTTGCCATTACACATTCCAGTGTGCCACAGAAACGGCAGTTCCTCCACGAACTATGGCCAAAAAAGGATGGACTCACATTAGATGTACCAGTAAAATACCTTGATACCTCTTTGACTGGCAAACAAAGTGGGTTAATAAGACATTTAGAACAGCAGGTGCCATCTATTCCAAGTCCCTCCATCACATTACCGTCTTGGCAGTGTTGTCAGATCATCCTGTGTGTCAGCATAGTGAACAGAATTGCATAAATTGCATAGAAGTCTATTGGACATCTACATATTGCTAGATAAGCTTATTCCTAAACAACAATTTAACTTTCTGCACAAAGCCCCTGATGAAAGGCTTGGACCTGAAACACGTCAGAGATTTTTTCCATATGTTGGATCGCGGAAAGTAACAAAAATAATATTTTTATATTTATATATGTATATCGCCAATATATGTTTCTGCAACTACAGGCTTATTATCTGCCATCAGCTATATGTTCAACGGTTCAAATACCCTTTTTATCTATTTGTATAAATAAAATATGAATTTTTATATAGATGTTGTACTGTTTCCCTACCTCTAAGTCCCACAACAAAGGGGTTTTTCTTATTATATAGTAGTCACCAGATCAGCAGGCATTAGGTCATTAGGCTAAACAGATAAGAAGGGTAAAATACTGCGCTCCTGGTAAAAAGTTATAGATGGCAGCAGCTGCCACTCCAATCGACCAATTACATAGTTAGTTACATAGTTAGTCAGGTTGAAAAAAGACACAAGTCCATCTAGTTCAACCAAAAAAAAAAAAACATATTTATATATATATATATACAAATAATCCCATATACAATCCTTCACCCACAGTTGATCCAGAGGAAGGCAAAAAACCCCAGCAAAGAGTAATCCAATTTGCTATAACGGGGGAAAAAATTCCTTCCTGATTCCCCGAGAGGCTATCGGATTCACCGTGGATCAACTTTACCTAAAAATGTTAGCACCCAGTTGTATTATTTACATTAAGGAAAGAATCCAGGCCTTTTTTAAAGCAACCAACCGTGCTGGCCAAAACCACCTCTGGAGGGAGTCTATTCCACATTTTCACAGCTCTTACTGTGAAGAAACCTTTCCGTATTTGGAGATGAAATCTTTTTTCCTCTAGACGTAAGTTGTGTAATTGTGTAATTACAGTAAAATATAGTGCAGCGCTTACAGCAATGTAGGTATATACAATCTAATTACAGATGGATATATGAAGTGCAAACAAAAACACAAATAAGGTGCAACATAGTTAAAGTGCCTAAGTGATTCTTGTAACTAGTAAAATCAAATAAAGTCCAAGTTCATTCTCAGGTAATACATGTAAACAGTATAAATGTTGCCAAATGTTCACACAAGATATTCGTGCTTATATGTGATAAAATATTCGTGCTTGAATCATGAACATATAGTCTTGATTGTAGACTAGTATAAATTACTGTCCAATACTCATAGCAATCATATGCAAATATTCATAGCATCATATGCAAATAGTGTCCAGTGACCACCACCAGGTGAGAATCCACCACCAGATACACAAAACGCTTACCAGAATGCGAAAGATTAGTGCCTAGAGAAATCAATGATTGGCATCCAACTGAATGGTCTAATGGATCCTCATACACTTCTCCACCTTTATGGGTAACGTTCCAGTATGGATATGTACAGAAAAGATCAGATGAAAAATGGCATGTAGATACTCCTCGCAACTCCTCTGGGCTTCTCTTCTGGTTCACTTGTGCATCAGCCAGGAATCAGTCGTGTGATGACGTCACAGTCATAGGCCCCACCCTACATGTTTTGTCACAAAGTACGTAATCTGGGGATAGGCCGATATCTTGGCCTAAGAAAAGAAGCAGTTCCAGCTGTCTGTGTCTTAAACGCTGCCGGAGAGATGCTGCAGGTATGAAGCCGCATATGTTGTGAGGAGTATCTACTTGCCGTTTTTCATCTGATCTTTTCTATACATATCCATACTGGAACGTTACCCATAAAGGTGGAGAAGCTGTAGGTGATGGAGAGAGAGACCTTTGAGCAGGCAGGTCTCTGGCAGCAGGAATGGGTTGGTGCAAGCTGACTGGGGCCGATTACAACATATCCGACCATGCTTGTAGTAAAGGTTGAACAAAATTCAGTTTACATGCCGCCTGTCTGACAAGAGACTGCATTGCGTTAGTACACTCCACTAACACCTGTTGAGAGCATGCTGAAAAATACTCAAAGAAGCAACGCTGTATCTTGGCCTAGGCCTACAAGGCCCAGGCCTAGGGTGGCACTTTGCAGGGGGGCAGCACGAAAAGAGTCCCCGCCGGCTTGCGCTACACTTAGTGTAGCGCCAGTCCTATTAGGCGGACTGGCCCAGGAGGCAAATCGGTCTAGCACCCCCATAAAGCGGCTTGGCAGGGCCGCCATCAGGGGGGGCAACCCATACATATGTAGAGGACCCGGGCGGCGGACCCCAACTAATGAGTTGTTGTTCTGCCCCATAGCCAAACAGGAAGTGTGAGGAAATCTCTGCAAATAAGGGGAATCCAATGCCCCCCTCGCCCCATCAAAGCCCTCAAAACTAGTGTCCCCACTGGTGTCCCCACTGGAAAATTTCAAAGTGGGTCAGGAAATAGGAAGGGGTGGCTCATATTTAAATTAGGGGGTGGGTGGCTCATATTTAAATGGGGGGGGGTGGCTCGTATTTAAATTAGGGGGGTGGGTGGCTCATATTTAAATTAGGGGGGGGCTCATATTTAAATTAGGGGGGTGGGTGGCTCATATTTAAATTAGGGGGCTACACTAGTTTAGTCAGGCCTAGGGCAGCACAAAACCTAAATACACTGCTGCAAAGAAGTAAGCCGACTCATCCTCTAATAACCACACCAAAGATTCTACCTGAGCCATACTGAAAGGGGGAGAAAAATTATCACTGCCCTTAGGAGCACTGGACAAAGCTAACTCTGCACAAACCTGAATCAAAGGCTGAACATCTCCAAACAACATGCAAGACGAATACATTCTAATAGCTGATCACTGGTCCACTCCTTCAAAGTCTGGCAGCAGTAATCATTATCCTCTGTCACCAGCAGAGAAAAATAAATCACCTCCTCCGGATGCATTTTACCACAAATGGCAAAAACCAAGATGGCTTCTCTGTGCAGCCACTTCTGGTTAGGACTGGACTTGGTTTCATGTCAGGGACCGGTGTGAACAGAAATGTGTGGACTGCATCAGAGTGTACCAAACGCAGGTAAAATGTAAATAATATGACTTATTATAAGATAAATAAATAACAAAGAAAACACACCTACAATATAGTAAATAGTGAAATACAACCAGTGAATAAACCAACAGTGAACATACAATAAAAGACAGACTAAATCAATATTGTACAGAGTAAGAAATAACCAAATCGTAATCGTACCAAGCCAGGGTCATACACGGGAGATCAGACAGTGGGGAGCTGGGAACAAGACAGGTCAGGGAAAGGGACCCAGGAGATGGACTGAGCAGCTAGGAAGGGATCAGGCTACAGGATGAGGGTCAGAGTCTAGGAACAGGAGACGGGAAACAGGCTTTAGGAACACAGGTCAGGGCTACAAGGAGAAAATACCAAGGCAAACTAAAACAGCATTCCCCGTGTTTAAATATACCTCCTGCAATCAGCATTAGGTGATGCCAGATTGCAGGGGATGATGTCAGCTTCCGACTGCTGAGAGACACCCACTGGTGGACACCGGAACTGCAGCCCATAGATCTGGGAGCTATTGCGCCACCAGCAGGTGACTTTTCCTGACAGTCCCTCTCACGCCCCGCCGCCTGCATCAAAGCTTGATCCAACTTGACAGGATCATAGCCTTTCTCTAATAAGCTTTCCCTTAGGATGGAGGCCTGGTTACGGTAGCCCCCCCCGGATACCAGTTATGTATTACCTCCCAAAGGTTCACGAGGACCCTGTACACCCCCCTGGAAGGCCGATTGTGAGTGGGATCGACTCTGTGACTTCCAGGGTGGGGAAGTACGTAGACCTCTTTTTGCAGCCCTTGGTCACTAAGATCCCTTGTTTTTAAGGGATTCTATGCAGGTGATCAACCTCCTTAAAACTTTGAAGTGGAGTGATGATTACATCTTTGTGACCGCAGATGTACCATCCCTTTATACCATTATCTCTCACAGGCATGGGAGAGAAGCTGTGGAACACTGGAACACTTTTTATCTGGGGGTGACCTGGTAGAGGCACAAAGGATGTTTATTCTATCATTGCTTGATTTTGCTATGGGTCACAATTATTTTTGGTTTGGGGGACCTACTATTTACAAAACAGGGGTGTGGCCATAGGAGCCAAGTTTGTGCCAAGTATGACCAACTTGTTCATGGCCAGGTGGGAGAAGGACGCCATCTATGATAGACCTAGACCAGAGCTTATACTCTGGAAGAGGTACATTGATGGCCTCCTCCTCATTTGAAAAGGCAATCAGAGTTCACTTGATGACTGTATGACCATATTTAATTCTAATGATAGGGGAATTGTGCTGCAATATGAGTTCAGTAGGACTGAGGTATATTTTTCTGGATTTATGTATTAAGGGGGTGGATGGGGCTATTATCACGTCTACTTATTTTCAGGAGACTGACAGGAACGGATACATCAGCATGGATAGCTGTCATCATCCAGCATGGCTGAGGTCCGTTCCTGTCAGTCAATTTTTGAGGTTGAGGAGGAATTGTACCCAGAGGATTTCCACCAGGAGGCCTCCATCCTAAAGGAAAGGTTCATAGAGAAAGGCTATGATCCTGTCAAGTTGGATCAAGCTGTGATGCAGGCAGCGTTATTGAACCTCCCAATAGACTTTCCTTTTTCCATAGCATGGGAGGTTTCTTCCCATGTAGGAAATGTGCTATTTGTAAAATCAATGCATTGACCAGCGGAAGGGTTGATTTCTTTGAGTTCAACAACACTGAAGAATGGTTTCCGATTAAGCCATTTATCACCTGTACCATTAAGCATGTGGGGTATCTTATACGGTGTCCATGCGGCCTGGAGTATATTGGCCGCCCCATTCGGAAACTTCAAACTAGATTGAAAGAACATGTTAAAAACATTAAAAGGGCTATCCAAAACATAGTCTCTCCCAACATTATGCTGAGTGCCATGATCGTAACCCTAAGAGAAGAACCTTTATTGGGATCAATAAGTACTCAGGTAGCTGGAGAGGTAGTCATATGACTAGAGGTGTATCCAGACTTGAGACCCAGTGGATTTACAGGGCTAAGACTTACAGTCCCCTGGGTATGAATATCAAGTGGGATATAAATTATTTTATCAACAATGTGTAGGGACTAGTGACAGGCCTTATTTGTTATCTTGAATAATATTCTTGTTTCTTCATTCAGCTCCTTGGAACGGAGCTCCTCCTCCTTTTGTATATTTATATAATGTCTGTTTTTAGATGAAATGTACTTGTTAAGAGGTTTTGTATTATTAAGATTTCATATTAGAGATATATGTATGAACTCTTATTGATTTTTATTGTAATTTTTTATTATTAATTTTTGATTCATAGTGCTATGTATTTTTAGCCACAAGATGGCACTATGTCCTGGCAACATCGCTTCCTGTTTTTTATTATCAGATTATTTATTGCTCTAGTTTTTTATTTGTATAATTACTATTATTCGCCTGAGGTGTTGGGTATATTTAGACATTGCGATTCCACCTTTAACTGCAACTTGGAATGGTCGTCTCTGCATAGATCTTTATTGAATATGGCCATTTCTGGTCTGGATTCACTTCCGGCCCTGAGGGGATAGTGGTGCTTGACTTTTTTTGTTCATTGGAACGCAGCTAATTTCCGCCCTCCGCTCGCCGACGAAACCGGTAGGGAGGAGCTTCTGACGTGACGCGAGTGGATGCTGGGATGTGGCGGCCATCTTTGTGGTGGGGAATACTGTTAGTTCCCTGCAAATCAAAAGGTGCATTGCTTCTGGATGTTTGTGAGTGAACTTTTGTTTTTATTTACTGTATACATTTTGAAACATAATACGCTATGAGATACTTTTTCTGCTTTATGTGAATGCCCGCAATAAACGAGTACACCGTGTGGTCAGGACGTTTCTTGCCAAGGCTGAGACGCCCAGACTTATTTTTCCAGGCTTGCATGACCTTTGTGATGAAGGTCCATTCCCGGGGGTAAGAGGCTTTTCTATAATATAAAATTTCTATGCAAAACAATGTACCGCTTTGAGACACAAAAATCTGGTTTTGATTGGTAAACGTTCTCCTGCACACAGCATCAGCGTATGTAATAGACAAAAGAAGCCACTCTCCTGCACACAAGCTCAGAACTCTTTGTTTACGTACTCCATACTGAGGCTGTGTTCAGGAGCAGTTCCCCTGTATGCAGTTCCAGTGCTTTTAATTACATTTAAAATAGTCACTGGGGGAAAAATAGCTAGGACAGCCAGAAAGAGAAGAGTCCGATATACCCTAAAGTGCTGATCCCTTTCATTTTTTTCCTGACTGTAATTCTGAAGTTAGGGAAATTAAACTCATTGCCCAGAGGGGCAACAGTGTGTTCAAATTAAGCACTTTTATATTTATAATTAAAAATGTAGGCACATTTTTGCATATTGATGCTATTGTTTGACCCCAAACTAATAAACTGCTGACAAGGTGAAACAATGGCATCAATATGTAAAACTCATCAAAACAATACTCCTACATTTTTATTATATTTGTATTATTCTATAATTTACTGCTAACTGGGCATTTCATTCCAGGTCACTGAATCAAAGAATCATATGTATTCGAGCTGTATATGGGCAGTGTTGGGTAGCACGTTTCGGAACAAATATCCTTAAATTACTTAATGTAGAATTTACTGGCGTATTTAAACTGACAACACATGGACATCTGTCCTTTTGTTCTGTTCATGATTTGAATATTTTGTTTCAACAATTGTATAGTACATGAAGACAGATACACATATTACTGGACACTTACACATATAACATCAGTAAATTTAGTTAAGTTCCCCACCATAAACCCATCATAGAACAGTATAACTATTGGCAGAGTCAAGGAGATCATCCACTCTAGTGGAGACTGCATATGGGGAAAATAACCAAGAGGACCAGATTTTATTAAATTTATTCAACCCCTGTGTTTATTGGCAAATGATAGCATAGTACTTCTATTATACAATTGATATACAAGACCAAATTGTTTCCTGCACTGAAAACCAGTAAGTTTATTTACTTTCTGGAAAACTAAAATTATTCTAGATAGGCATATACTGCATGTAGCCTTTATGACCAATAGTAACACGTATAGCCTCCCAAACCTCTTGTATCAACAAAAAAGTTGGGGAGGAGCGGTGCGTCTGAAAATGACGTGCCTTCAGCAAAGAAAAAAGGGGATCCTTAGACAAAGAGGAAAGAAGAATTCTCTGAAATAGATCATGAAGGTCAATTTCTGCCCACCCTGCTATCTATTGCATTTAAGATGCCAAAAAATATAATTTTACATTGGCAACCACCAACCCACCACCATCCTTAAGAAGCTGTAAAGCACTTAGTCAGATCCTGGCCTTCCCATGTTTCCATATGAATTCTCAAAATACAGTATCTATCTGTCTAAATATGCATTGGGGTATCCAAACTGGACAATTAAGTAGCATAAAAAGAAGCTGGGGCATCCACGCCATTTTATTAAATTTGACCTTCCCCACTACTGACAATGGTAATTTACACCAAAAAGCACTAACTTTGCACATTTTTTGCAGTAGTGGAAATATATTCACGTTAGGATAATCTACCACATTAAGGCTGTGTTCACACTAGTGACAGGAGAGTGTGCTCGCCTCTCAATGGAGCCGATTCACACATCTCTGTGGCAGCTGCAGAGCGGATTGCACAGGGGTCCTGTGCGTCTTTGGCTCTGTTTCAGGTCTGATTTCAGGCAAAAATTCAGGCCCGATTTGTCCCTGAAACGTAGAACAGGGAGGCACCGGACCCCTGCTGTGAGCCGCGTCCGCACTAAGTGCGAACCCAGCCTGAGGGACACCTCTACTGCCAAATATTTAAAAGATGTGACTAGCTTTATTGGAGTAACTGCATCTGGGAGAGTCTCTCTGATTGAGTCTAAAGGCATCCTCACGGACTTGTCCCAATTAATAGAGAACCCAGAGAATTTTCCATAAGTAGTACCTAAGGACATTACTGCACTAGTGGGGATGTGTGGTATCACCTAAAAAGAGAAGAGTACCATCTGCGTACAGAGCTTATCCTCCCCCATAGATCTCAAAAAGCCCACTATTTGTGAGGACAGTAGACCTGCTATAACATAGGATCTTATTAGCCCTAACAATGAATTTCTCTTTTTTGCTCCCTTTTGTTCACTACAGGATGTGCGAGTTGGCAGAAGTCACCACATGGGCTGGAGGGGGAGCAAGTACTTTACCCAGCAAAGCATTTTATACAGTTCCAAATACTGATCTCAAAAATAAGTTGTACAAGCTAGGACTTCACCCTTGGGTGGTTCAGTGGATATGCAGTTGGCTAAAGGATAGATATCAGAGTATGTTTGTAAATGGGGTTCATTTGGAACAGAGATCAGTCACTAGCGGTGTACCACAAGGCTCTGTACTGGGTCCTGTTCTATTTAATCTGTTTGTAAGCGATATAACAGAATGTTTGTTGGGCAAGGTATGTATTTTTGCTGATGGCACAAAGGTGTGTAATATGCTTGATATCCTTGGAGATGTCTGTAACATGGAACATGATTTGGCATTGCCGAAAGATTGATCAAAGCTTTGGAAACTGCAGTCCAATGTTTCCAAATGTAAAATGATACACCTAGGGGAAAAAAGAAGCCCTTCATAGAGTACAATATGAGGGTACAGTGATGGCCCAGTACTACAAAGGTAAAAAATAAATTGGGGTTACTTACGTATTTCAGATGATTGCAAAATGAGCAAAGAGTGTGACCAGGAGAATAAAATTTTAGGATGTATCACTAGAGGGGTCACCCAAGAAGAAAGGCGGTACTGATTCCTCTGTATAGATCTTTTTTTAGACTTCATTTAGAATACTGTGTCAACTTCTAGAGACCTCACTTACAAAACTATATTGATAAGATAGAACGAGTCCAGAGATAGGCAACAAAAATGGTGAAAGGTGTGGGGGATAAAACATATCAAGAGAGACTTCGGGACATTAATATGTACAGTCTTGAGAAAAGAACAGAAAAGACATGATTGAAACCTTTAGTACAGCTAAGGGCAAAGCATTTTTCTTTAGTTTTAGAAAAAGTGGAGATGGATTAGAGCACTTATCGCTGTGTGTGCCTCCATTGGGGAGATTTGACCTCTCTATTTGTCCTGAATTTTGGGTTGTCCCCAGAAAAGTAATAGAAGAGAAATCTTCCAATGGGTATAACAGTTCTGGTGATCTGTGGATCCCCAAAGGATTCCTTTAACCACTTGAAGACCGCCAACCGCAGGTTGACGGCGACAAGGTGGTTCAATATCGCAAACCACGGTCATATGACAGAGGCCGCGATCACGAGCCGTGAGCACGCGCGTGCGCTCCCGGCGCAGGCGCTACAGCGTCATTCGACACAGGACCGATCCCTCTACAGGGCCAGGCCAATGATTTTTGGCCTGGCCCTTCCGATCGGTCCTGGCCAATGATAGGGCTGCTCTGCCTCTGTAATGTAAATAGAGGCAGAGGAAGTGAGCTCAACTTCCTTCCTGAAGCCCTTTTCAGTTTCAGCGAGGAAGAAGGAGCTTCAAAAATGTGAGTTGCACCAACACTACACTGACACCAGTACAGTTAGGCACATTTTTTTTTTTTTTTCCATTAGAAAATTTTTTTTATTGGAAGTATATATTCAGTACAATATACTCGGCAAACATAAGTCAAGATGATGTTACATACAAAATGGGATCGGTTAAAACATGCCTTAATTATGACAGTACAATGCTCGCATGGTTATGTTTACTTAAGGATGCTGCCATCATCCGGTGGCCTCTACGACTTGTCTACCTTACCCGATTTCCGACTAGTCTTAACAAGCTAGTTGTCTGCAGTATCATAAGGCTGTGGGTAGGTGTAGCTTTTCGCTCCGTATTACTTCTATAGAGGGGTGGGATATAAGCCCTTGAATTTCGTGGAGGGGGTTGGTACTTATGTTCTGTTATGGTCTATGTCTTTTTCGGAATGGTACGTGTTTCATTTAGGGGAGCGAGGGGTAGCTTAGGGGTGCTATGTCGTCTGGCCTGTGAGAGGGCTGTGGAAGATATGTTGACGTTGTGTGGGAATGTAAAAGCAGGATCTCAATTTGTATGTGAATGTACATAGTGATATATGGTGGTCAATCGTTGCCTGAGTAGGTGCAGAAAGTGGGGAGAGAGAAGTGGGGGGGAAGATAGATGGAGGTA
>BLSH010113355.1:416920-433962 GCA_018402905.1 Glandirana rugosa
TCCCAGAAATACCAGGTCATTTTGAAGAAGAACGTGATGCCTTCTGTTGTTAAAATAACTCAAATATGTATCAATAAATATTGTTTGTTATTTCATGAGTTTTTTTTTTTTCATTTATTTTCATTATCTTTCATCCACATCACTGTATTGTCTATTGAGGTGAGGGGGTTGAATATTTCTGATTGCAAGTATATGTGCATTATGATGTTGATATAAAAGGGGGGGTGGCCTCATAATTGGGCTTACAATAGTGAATATGGTGTGCGGAACTCTTTTAAGTTTTTAGGGGGTAAATACCCCAAAAAATGTTTTTAATGAATTTGTAATTAAGATATCTCATTTTTAAGCATGCAAGTGTTTTGGTGAATTATTCTGAAATGATGGGCAGGCAGTGGCTCTCTTGTTCTGGGACAACGTCATATGATGTCGTCCCACTCACGCCCATGGGGCGCGCAGTGATCGTGGTGCATTCTGTCCCTGGGATATGGTGCACCACTGGTCTCGGGAAAGAGCTGATGATGAGGCTCTTTTCCCATGTGATCAGCTGTGTCCAATCACACTTTGTATAAAAATATAAGTAATATCCAATTACTTGTATAAAAAGTATCCTGTTATCCTGTTTTCTTAGCATTGCCCTCCGCTTTCCTATTAAAAACTGACCACACTAAGCAGGAGAACACAACCTGGTCAGTTCTCTAGCTGTGCTGGGAACTCAGCCTGCTCTCATCCAATGATCAGACCTGTCCTGAAACCCCCCCCCCTGCACAGCCATTCACTGGGAAGATCATTGTGCTGGTGCATCTCCTCCCCCCAGCTCGTATGCAGCTGAGAACAGAGGAAATGTGATCACTTATAATAAATGTAAAAAAAGGTATTATAATGTTTTTTTATATCTATTCACAAATGTTTGCCTTTCCTTCTGTTTTAAACTGAATGAATTGTTTTACAAGGTGAGCGTTTTCAATCACTTTAATGCATAGCATGTGTAAAACCCCGGGCAGTTTTTTTTTCTGTAAACAACAGGAGAGGCACCTCTAAATGTAGAATTAAAGGTAATTTATTGAAAACATCTGATTGGCAACTCACATATGTATGGAGGTAAAAGGCACATCTGTATGAAGAGGATTCCCATAGGTATAATCGGTGTAGGGTCGATTATCCTCTGCTCCTGTCTCTGCAAGGCACTGGGGTCCCCGTGAAACACCACTATGATGTAGGAGGAAGCCAAAACGAGGCTTGGTGCACAGATGGCTGGGTGGCGTGGAAGGATTACATCACAAGACAGCCAAGCCTCGTTTTGGTTTCCTCCACCTCACAGCGAATCCTCTATCATAGCAGTGCCTTGTGGAGACAGGAGCAGAGAATACTTGACCCTACACTGATGATACCTCTTGGGATCCTCTTTGTACAGATGTGCCTTTCACCTCCATACATACGTGAGGTACCAATCGGATGTTTTCAATAAATTGCCTTTAATCCTACACTTCGAGATGCCTCTCCTTTTGTTTACGTTGCAGCTCTGCTGGAATTGGCTTCTGTTCCTACGTAGTGGCAGCCCTTAGTGTATAGACTCTTGTATTATATTATGTCTCATGGACTTTCTATGGACTTCTATTAACATAGTGGGTTGCATTAGAACTCCAAGTGTTTGTGCCTTTTACTTGTCTTTTTTTCTGATATCTTTGTTCTGTTGGGAAGATTTCCCTCAATTTTTCTTCATTGTAGTGGGCACAAAACTGGAAGTGGGAAGAAGTCTTTCCAAAGGGAACATAGACCAATTTTCACTGGAATAGGTGTTTCCACTGGAAGATTTGCCCTCTATTCCTATGCTAGTCACAATACACTTTGGATTTCATATTACCACCATTTATGGGTGATAACCTTGACAAGTAAAGAGGGTCACAGACAGCAAAGCAATAAAAACCTGATATGCAGTATCTCACAAAAGTGAGTACACCCCTCACATGTTTGTAAATATTTTATTATATCTTTTCATGTGACAACACAGAAGAAATGACACTTTGCTACAATGTAAAGTAGTGAGTGTACAGCTTGTATAACAGTGTAAATTTGCTGTCCCCTCAAAATAACTCAACACACAGCCATTAATGTTTAAACAGCTGGCAACAAAAGTGAGTACACCCCTAAGTGAAAATGTCCAGATTGGGCCCAAAGTGTCAATATTTTGTGTGGCCACCATTATTTTCCAGCACTGCCTTAACCCTCTTGGGTATGGAGTTCACCAGAGCTTCACAGGTTGCCACTAGAGTCCTCTTCCATGAAGATATCACAGAGCTGGTGGATGTTAGAGACCTTGTGCTCCTCCACCTTCCGTTTGAGGATGTCCCACAGATGCTCAATAGGGTTTAGGTCTGGAGACATGCTTGTCCCCTCCATTACCTTCACCCTCAGCTTCTTTAGCAAGGCAGTGGTCATCTTGGAAGTGTGTTTGGGCTCGTTATCATGTTGGAATACTGCCCTGCAGGCCAGTCTCCAAAGGGAGGGGATCAAGCTGCTTCAGTGTGTCACAGTACATGTTGGCATTCATGGTTCCCTCAATGAACTGTAGCTCTCCAGTGCTAGCAGCACTCATTCAGCCCCAGACCATGACACCCCCACCACCATGCTTGACTGTAGGCAAGACACACTTGTCTTTGTACTCCTTACCTAGTTACTGCCACACACGCTTAACGCCCTCTGAACCAAATATGTTTATCTTGGTCTCATCAGACCACAGGATATTTTCCCGGTAATCCACGTCTTTAGTCTGCTTGTCTTCAGCAAACTGTTTGTGGACTTTTCTTGTGCATCATCTTTAGAAGAGGCTTCCTTCTGGGACTACAGCTATGCAGATCAATTTGATGCAGTGTGCGGCATATGGTCTGAGTACTGACAGGCTGACCCCCCCACCCCTCCAATGCCTGCAGTAATGCTGGCAGCCCTCATATGTCCATTTTCCAAAGACCACGTCTGGATATGACACTGGGCACAAGCACTTAACTTCTTTGGTCAACCATGGCGATGCCTGTTTTGAGTGGAACCTGTCCTGTTAAACCACTGTATGGTCTTGGCCACCATGCTGCAGCTCAGTTTCAGGGTCTTGGAAATCTTCTTATAGCCATCTCTATGTAGAGCAACAATTCTTTTTTTCAGATCCTCAGAGAGTTCTTTGCCTTGAGGTACCATGTTGAACTTCCAGTGACTAGTATGAGAGAGTGAGAGCGATAACACCACATTTAACACACCTGCTCCCCATTCACACCTGAGACCTTGTAACACTAATGAGTCACATGACACCGGGGGGGGGGTGGCTAACTGGGCCCAATTTGGACATTTTCACGTAGGGGTGTACTCACTTTTGTTGTCAATGGTTTATACATTAATGGCTGTGTTTTGAATTATTTTGAGGGGACAGCAAATTTACACTGTTATACAAGCTGTACACTCACTACTTTACATTGTAGTAACGTGTAAATTCTTCAGTGTTGTCACATGAAAAGATATAATAAAATATTTACAAAAATGTGTGGGGTGTACTCACTTTTGTCAGATATTGTAGATTCTAACTGTTCCACACTATATCCAAAAACTAGAGAAAAAAAAATGTAGGTACACTTTAAAGAGAATATCCTGAATGGGCAAAGTGATAGGTTCTCTTGAATGATTACCCTCCCTTTTCCACATGGGCCTCCTTCACATTATTAGGCACTGCACTTGTTTTTGCTGTTTAAAATGTATTGAGGCGCAGCAACGAAAGCTGCCTTAGGCACAATGCTACAGTGCAGGTTTATCATACATTACCAGAATGCAGGTAGCGTAAATGAGCCTTTAACCACTTGACCACTGGGCACTTAAACCCCCTTCCTAACCAGACCAATTTTCCGCTTTCAGTGCTCTCACAATTTGAATGACAATTACTCAGTTATACTACACTGTACCCATATGAAATTTTTGTCCTTTTTTTCAAATAAATAGAGCTTTCTTTTGGTGGTATTTAATAAACACTGTTTTTTTTTTATTTTTTGCGCTATAAATGAAAAAAGACCAACATTTTTGTAAAAACATGCATTTTTCTTTGTTTCTGTTATAAAATTTTGCAAATTAGTAATTTTGGCCAGATTTTTTTTCACAAAATTGTCATATTAACAGGTTATTGATCACACCCAGCATATGCATACCACAAATTACAACCCAAAACACATTCTACTACTCCTCCTGAGTATGGCGATACCACTTGACTTTTACACATATAATTTCTTGACTACCTCTTACACTTTTGAAGGTCCTGGAACACCAGTACAATGGAAACGCCCACAAAATGACACCATTTTGGAAAGTAAACAACCCAACATATATTATATGAGGCATAATGACTCTTTTAAACATGTAATTTTTTCCACAAGTTTTTGGAAAATGTGGAAAGAAAATGAAAACATTTTTTTTTTTACACAAAGTTGTCCATTTATAAGATATTTCCAAACACACCGCATGTACATAGCAAAAATTACACCCCAAAATATATTCTGCTACTCCTCCGATACCACATGTGTGACACTTTTACACAGCCTGGCCACATACAGAGGCCCAAGATGCAGGGAGCACCATCAGGTGTTCTAGGGGCATACATTTCAAATCTAATTTGACTACCTATTACACTAATGACCAGACTATAGGGAAACATTATGCTGCGATGGCAGAGAACATTAATAGGAATCATTTAAAGCTTAAAAAAGATAAACTAATTTGTCAGACAAGTTTACCCTCTAACCTGTCAATCAAGGCCTGATAGGACAGAAACTATAATCTAGGGTATCCCAACAATAACCCAACTTTGGGAGGTACAAGATGGAGCCCACAAGCAAACTAAACTGGGGCCTTTTCCCTGCAGTGCCCTCTAATGGCAGAAATGCGTATTTATCTTGTTTGAGAACTGCATTGAGAAGTACAGTGTTACTTGAAGTGTCGTTAGCTCTGGACCCATAAGGTTAGTTATTGGTATTGCTATCTTAAAGTATTGATGAAGTAATAATCTGGTTGCTGGCAGGTGGCTTCTACACCCCAGAGGATCTCTGCATCAGGGAGAAAATCCAAAAAGTAACCAACATGTTTCAGAGGCCCAAAAACATCCCCTTCATTCATTGAAAGCAATATGAATGGACTAGAAGTGAACTGGGCCTTTAATTGTTTCCAGTGTGATTACAAGCACAGGTCTTGTCAGCAGCTAGTTTGACTGCCAAAACCAGCTGCTGACAAGCTCTGTACTTGTAATTACAAATCTCCTTGACTTTTATTGGAATAAAGTCATATCTGGATATTTTATCAGTGGTATGGCACTTCAATTTCTATTTTTGTTTCATTTGACTGCACAGATTATAAGCCATATGCAAAGAGCCAATCAGAGTGGCTCTGTGCCTTGTGATTAATTTAATTGAGCAATAACAGCAATCACAAATATCAAACATAGCCTGTGTGTACATTTGAGGGTCTTTCCCTTACTCTCACAATGAAGGAAGGAGCATTTCATGAATGAAGGGATCCTAGGGAGGTAGGCAGCAGCATAATATTCAAGGTGGGGGAAAGGATAGGGGGGGTTAAAAGATTTCATTGTGGGATCTTTTTTCTTTAACCCTTTAACGTCACCTCGCACCCCTTGCTCTACTATACATCTTACCTCTGTCTCTGTAGTACACCTCCCATATCCACATTAACCCACTCATCTCCATACTCCCATTGTCTCCGGTATATGACCTATACATTAAAGCAGAAGTAAACCCATCAATTTAACAGTTTCAGAAAACAGTTACATTCCTGGCACATGCCGGAAATGTAACTGTCACATTGGTTGTACTCTCAACCAAACTGTCAAGTGTCAAATCATCCAATGGCTGGTGTCATAACTGATCACATGAGCTGCATCATGGCAGTTGAAGATTAAACAGAGGCCAAGATGGCAGCTTCCTTGGCTGAAAACGATAGGAGGCTTTACTTCCACTGTAACCTTTCACTTACTTCTCCCTCTTCCTGTACATTATAGATGTGGTATACCAAGTGCACCATTACCAAGCTTTGTGTTTTCATCACTTCAAGATTAGCCTGTTTCTTTATTTCCAAAAACTTTGGCAAAAATGAGACCAGATGTTCATATTGTCCTGGCATTTGTATCTATATGATTGTATCTATATGATTTATAAAATAATGCAAGGTTCAGAAACACAGTGAGAAGCAGTTTTATCCTTGTGACTACCCTGAGTTTGATAACATGCACATTAAAGAAGGACTGCTGATGTCAGCACAGTGGTAAAGTTTCCAGGGCAGTGTTAATAGTTTCCTAATTGTTTCTTACATTTAAACGCATATTGTCATTGAGGAATATGCACTCCTTAAAACTTACTGTGTGTTTTTTTTTCATTAAAATATATAATTTTGTATGAATTTGAATTACAATATAAGGAACTACCAGGAACTAAGCAGTTTTCCTTCATTAGATATCATAGACTGATTTTTTTTCCTACCAAGCCACAAAACAACATGCACCATGCTGCAATGTGAAACAAAATGTTGGTCAATGGTTTTGCCCAAGAGTTGCCTAAAATTTGAAGAACATTAAAGCAGTTTTATAATTTTTACATTTTACCTATAGGTAAGCCTATAATAAGGCTTACCTGTAGGTAAAATGAATAACTCCTAAACCTGCATGGTTTAGGAGATATTCGCCCTTCATGCAGCCGCTGACATCACAACGCAGTAGAGAAAGACAGGCTCCAGCCTGCATTCGTGAGATTGACGTCTCGGGGCTCCGGCCACTCACAGCGCCAGAGCCTCGTACCCAGAAGGATCCCCCGAAGGAACATGTCAGCTCCCTCTGCGTGGACCGAGCGGACCTGTCGGATCTTCGGTCTGATTTCATAATGAGCTAGTATGCGGTGCATACTAGCTCATTATGCCTTTCCCTTACAGGTTTTTTTTTTTTTGTGTGGCTGTGGTTTCCAGCCTGGGGTCCGTTCCTGTTTACCAGTTCAGGTGCGATTCAGGTCCGAATTTTTGCCTGAATTCACACCTGAAACGGGCTCCAAAATGCACAGGGCACTTTTGTAATTCATACCGCGGCCATCCCAGACATGTGTGAAATGGCTACATGCGTACTGGATGTGGTAAAATCGCATCTAATTCGCACATATGTGAACCCGGCCTTACCCTATACATATACAGTACGTAAAGCGGGTAAAATAAGTATTGAACACGTCACCATTTTACTAGGTAAATATATTTCTGTGATAATAATAATAATAATATATTGACATGAAATTTTCACCACGTGCCAGTACCAACCCATGCAATCCATACAAGCAAAGAAACCAAAACAAATAACTTCAGAAATGAAGTTATGTGTAATAAAATGGAATGACACAGGGAAAAAGTATTAAACACACTAACTGAAATATATTTAATACTTTGTACAAAATCCTTTGTTGGTAATGACAGCTTCAAGATGCCTCCTGTATGGAGAAATTAGTCGCATGTATTGCTCAGGTGTGATTTTGCCCCATTCTCCCACAGTCTTCAAATCTTGAAGGTTCCGTGGGCCTCTTCTATGAACTCTGATCTTTAGTTCTTTCCATAGATTTTTTATTGGATTCAAGTCAGATGATTGGCTGGGCCATTCTAGCAGCTTTATTTTCTTTCTTTAAAAAGTTGAGAGTTTCCTTGGCTTTGTGTTTGGGATCATTGTCTTGCTGAAATGTCCACCCTCTGTTCATCCTTATCATCCTGGTAGATGGCAGAAGATTTTTTATCAACAATGTCTTGGTACACTCTTCCATTCATCCTTCCTTCAAAGATGTAAGGTTTGCCAGTACTGTATTCTGAAAAATAGCCCCACACCATGATGCTTCCACCTCCAAACTTCACTGTTGGTATGAGGATGTTTTTGGGGTAATGCGCAGTGCCATTTGACATCCAAACATGGTGTGTATTATGGCATCCAAAGAGTTAAATTTTGGTCTGATCTGACCAGACTATATTCTCCCAGTATTTCTAGAGAGCTTAGTGCTTAGAGAGGTCCCTTAAAAAAACAGGGGCCTGATGTTGAAGGTTACCAGCTCTTTGGCACCTGCAGTCCCAGGGAAGGGGTGTGGCAAGGAGGGGGCAGTGGTGTACCACCTACCTAACCTACAATCGGGCAAGTGGGTAATGAGCCCATCTCTTGTGAATTGGTTTTAGGGGTCTCTGAGACCAATAACCAGTCCACTGATGCAGGGTAACTAAAAAAAAGACATCAGAAAAAATGAAGTTAATATAAAGTTATTATATAATTATTATTGTTATAAAATTATTTTAATGGATATTTGCCTTTCCAGATTCACTCTATGTCTGAAGATGTCCATTGGCATCCATAAAAATGTTAACAGGTGTGAAGGAAGAGGAACAACAGTCTCATTCCTCTCTGATCAAGTCTTTTGAGCATTGACAAATACCTTGCACTGTATTTGGTTCCCTGTGATGTTATTTCCCATATCTGGACTCTAAATATAGGCAATGACACCACAGCTTCAGCACCATGGAGAGCTAATGCCGGCTGATTCACCTGAAGCCTATCTGAACCTTCTCAGATACTATACATATGAGATGCAGAGGGAAGACAAGACCATCATTTCAATTTTTCAGTTTAGATGAAGCTAGTCATATTTCTACATAGTAAAAAAGGAACTCAGCGAGGCTTACGTATAAAAGTGGCGCTAATTATTTTTCGTAACAAGCAAACAGGTTCAAGTATCATGTCTGTGGCGCAGAGATGAAAGTGAAACAAACTTTTAAATAGCTTGCAATGGCCAACAAGAAAACTTTTATGCTAGTACACTATTAATGCATAGGCTCCACTGTGACCAGAAAGGGCCATTATAACTTCTTCCAGGTATCTAGTATTTCTAGTATAATAAATATCCTAACGAGTTTCAGTCAGGAGGGTCTTCAAGCCAGAAAGCAGATTTAAAGGGTAGCTCCACTTTTATAGGAAAAAAGACTACAAGTAGGCAGGTAGGTTTATTTTATTAGAAGAGGCATTGCATGTCTCTTCTGCAGTAAACAGCCTGCCTGCTCAAAATGAAAAAAAAAGAGACTTTAGTTCCTCTTTAATAAATATAACAGGTCTCAGTTGTCTAGAGAACTGCACAATAGATTTGTTTTAATAAATTTGTATTGCTGTAAAATGTCTGCTTTGCTGTGCGGTTGTGTGTGTACCTCTGTGTGTTGCTGTGCAATTCATTTTGAATTGCACTCCCACACGCTGTTACCGCTGCACTCACAATGCCCCCATCCTGCAGCACACCACAAAGCACATCCTGTGCATAGAGCTGCATTTAATAAAAAAAAATAATATCTAATTTCTATTACTTTAAGGTGTGCTGCCAACCTATTAAAAATGAATAGGTCCTTAACATATTACACCTTATTGCACAATACTGCATTACATTGGCACACATGCATTGATGAAATGCATATTACTAAGAAGCTCCAGGATAAGATTGGGTTTGAATAGATATATAATAGAATGCAGAAACCGCTGAACGTAGCAGATACTGGACTATAGTGTTCATTCAGCATATAGCCCGTTGCGCTCCAGAACTGATTAGAGCATATTGACCACTTGTTGGGCACGAAGGATCTAAGGATTTAAAAAAGGACTACTTTACAAGTACAAGAAAAAGAGATCACCATAATGTAAACAACCCGATCAATGTATGATTTAGACATTTTTTCTTGTTTGGTATGTAACTGTTTATGTACATGGGTCAGCTTATGTCATCCTATCTGTCTGTTGACTGAAAACAATAAACTGGTATCTAGGTTGTGAATGTACTGCTTGTATAACAGTGTAAATTTGCTGTCCCTTCAAAATAACTCAACACACAGCCATTAAAATGTCTAAACCGCTGGCAAGCAAAGTGAGTACACTCACTACTTTACATTGTAGCAAAGTGTAATTTCTTCTATGTCGTCACATGAAAAGATATAATAAAATATTTACAAAAATGTGAGGGGTGTACTCACTTTTGTGAGATACTGTATGTTGTAAATATTAACGCAGTGTTCTATTTTTGCAATTATGAACACAAATATTAATAATGGATGAAAAAGGACATGGCATGCACACCATGAAAAAGGACATGACATGACATGCACAGCAAGCAGATAATACAAATGAAGATAATGTTGAAAGGAAAATACATTTATCATTGTACACAGCTTTTTATCGGTTAAATCTGAACATGCACTCTACCTGACACCACATTGCTTTCATAAACAGCAATTTTAAAAGCCACGTTAGAACAGAAAATAATTGCTTTACAGTCTTTAGCACTGTGTCATGGGAACCATATAAATGCATTTGTCACTCTGATCATAAGTTATAAAGCTTCCTGTACCTGTAAATAAATCTCTTCAATCGGTCTTGTATTAGACTAGAGAGAATTCAAAATACTTGATGTTTCATTAACCTATATTTTAAACATGCCTGATAAATGTAATGTTGCAGAGCAGAACAATTCTATGAATGTCCCTTTTCCCATATGTCTGCAACGAATATTGCAGATTCCAGCGAGACAAAAGTTTAAAAGATGGGCTTTGCAAAGGCCTTTTGTATTGATGTGTCCTTACCAAGACCTTACCAAATTATTTTCCCAGATGTACTGATCAGATTTAAACTTTCAGGGCAAGTCTGATGCAGTTTGGTGGTGGAGGAGAAGCAAGTCATAGTAGATCAATGCATAGAGCAGGCTATATATGTTTCATACCAATGTACTTCTTTCAATTTACAAAAAACTAAGTAGCACATGGGCCTACCTAACTATACAAACTAAATTATTTTTTTAAGTAGAACCCCACATTACATCATTTTGATAAATCTAAAGAAGATTGTACAGAGAATGCACAATCAGTTAAGTGTGTGTATGGACAACTTCAGGTACCTTTGTGTCCAAAAAACAGACCTTACCTGAATACATAGGACTTATGAAAGTTAGGTTTTAATGTTCTAGCAATTCTGGATTAGCAGGTAGCTCTATAACTGGTCCCAGGCTGTTTAAAGCTTGTAGTTAAGAGAACCTAAAGTGAACTAGATGATATGCCAGTTATCGTGAACATCTAGTTTAACCACTTCCCCCAAATGGAGGTACCTGCACCTGGGGTTTTCAGTGGTTTTACAAGCATCATGGTTGCAGCTGCAGTCATGACCCTGGTATCTTTTTTTGAGATGGCGATGCTCTATAATGTACTTTTACATGTGGCAAAATGTGGTCCCCCCCCTTCCTTGGCCACCTTCCGCCTCCTTCCCAGGCTCTCCTGTTGCACCAGGGAGTCCAGAACTGAAGCCGGCAGTTGGGGTGGCACACCATAGAAATGAAGGAGAAACTTCCATTCCCCAAACAACTTCATTCCCCAAACTGAATCCTCAAGGATTTTGGCACTTACAGTTTCGGTTTGCTGTTTACAAGCCAGTACATTTGATCAAACCGATCTTGGTTAGATCAGATGCTTTTGAGGGCAGAGGAGAGAACAGGTGTCTAATAGACCCCAGATCTCTTAGTAAAGAGTACCTGTCAGTGCCTCAGCTATCAAAAGGGATGTTGCTTGTATCTTATGATAGCAATAAAGTTGATAAAAAAAATTTAACAGACAATATAAAAAATACATTTAAATAAAATATATAATAAAATAAAAGAGTGTAAAGTGCCCTGTCCCCTCCTGCTCACACATGTGAGGTTTCGCCATGGACGTCAGAGTAAGCACAATTATTCTAGCACCAGATCTCCTGTGTAATTCTAAACTGGGAGCCTGTAAAGGCTTTTAAAGCATTGCCTTTGAAGATTATGAAGTACTGTCGTTTCCACAGGCGTGCTCAATTTTAAAGTGTGACATGTTACATATCTATTTAATTGACACAACATTATCTTTTATATTTTACCCAATTATAAGGTTTTATATTGTGTCTGCACTAAAATTTATTAAAGTTTATTTTTTTCCAAAAAATTTGTATTGGAAAAACTGCTGCGAAAATATTGTGTGACATAAAAAATTGCAACAACGAACATTTATTTCTCCAGGACCTTTTCTCTCTGAAGATATATCATGATTGGGGGTTATAAATAATTATCTAGTATAAAATGGTGATTTTTACATGTATGTGAGGAGTGTCAGAATTGGCCTTGGGGTCAAGTGGTTAAAGTGGTCAGTTTTACTTAGTCATTCAAAATACAAAATGTCTGCCTGATCTTTCCCATCCAATACAGTACACTCCACATATACAGTACATTATAACTAATTTAATATTGTATATTTTATTGTGCTTGCTATATTATACTTTATATTACTATATTGCACTACACTTTCCAGTGGTTGTATCTGCTGACTTGCAGCATTGGAATACTGGAACCAATTCCTTCCAGTTCCCTACTTAAATAAAATTTGAATGTCAACCCCTTGCTCGCATAAGCTTTAGCCAGGTGTGCCAGTGTTTCAAGACAATCCAAAAGCATACAACATGGTTAAATAATCCTGTTATGTCTCCAGTATGTGTTATCTGTTTGAACATGGTAGGTACATATGGGAGAATAATTGGACAGCCTAAATTACTTTGTGAGGTATATGTCAAATACATGATTAAATGATTTAAAATTCTCAGTAAAGTGCTATATAAAAGTGTTGCTAATTTCAAACTTAATTTTTCAGTCGCGCCCATAAGTTTATGTAGCCCTGGCAAAGTTTGTAAAATGATAGCTATTTGTGCTACACCAATGCCACAAAACAGCCTGCTTACATATGCCAAAGAGCACCTAGAAAAACTTTAAAACTTCTGAAACAAACTAATTTGTAGAGATGAGACCAAAACTGAACTGTATAGCCCCAACCATAAAATGTTTGGAAAGGAGTAAACAAGCCCTATGAAGAGAAGCACACCATCCCTACCATGAAGCATGTAGGTAGATCTCTGCTATTTTGCAGGGAATTTGGTCAACATGTATGATGAGATGAATGCAGCACAATATCTATAAATATTGGAAGAACAGTTGTGTTCCTGAGCTCGGAAAACAAGGTCAAGTTGACTCTTCAGTGGCTGCAGCAGAAAAAAGTTAAGACTCTGGAGTGGCTATCACAATCTTCTAGTTTATTATATTCTAATTCAATATACAAATTACAAATAAAATCATCACAATTCCCATCACATCATTCTTTTTTAACCCCCACACACACACACACACAATTTCCCCTCTTACCCCTTACATTAATGAAACCATCATGAATTTGTTAATTTATCATCTTCTCTTTAGTCTATTAATTATCCATCTATTTTCCTCTCTCTTTACCCTGGTCCACTCCTTCTCCTTCCTATATTCCCACAAGTCCAGTATATTTCGCTGAACTCTTAAACTCAAGCCATTCTCCCCCAATTTTAACACGTTTCTATTTTATATTTTCCACTGTAATATAATTCTTCCATATTATAGATGTAATCTACTCTGTCGGCCCAATTTGTTATTGTTGGCCTCTCCATTACCTGCCATATTTTTGGTATCAACTATTTTGCTGCATTTATAAAATGAGGTATTACAGCATTTTTGTATTTTTTATTGAAAGCTTTGTGTTATAAAATAGATAAGACCAAGGGTCTTCAAGAATATTTATTCCCATAATCTCCTGTATCTGTTGATTGACCTCCCTCCAGAAATTCTGTATTTTTGGGCACTCCCACAATTAGTGTGCCATTGTTCCTCTTGTCGTACAACCTTGCCAGCAGAATGGTGATTTCTCTGATTGATATTTATTTGCTTTATTTTGTGTTATATACCATCTTGCCAGACACTTAAAGTTAATTTCTATCGTATTTACATCTACTGTTATACCATATATTAATCTCAATATTTTCTCCCTCTGTTGTTCATTGAGATGTGCCCCAAACTTGTTCTCCCATCTTTCCACATATGGCGTAATTTTTGGTTCTGTCACTGAAGTAAGTATCTTATAAATCTGGGAGATACCATGCTGTGGTGTCACCTCCGAACGTAACAATCATTCAAATGGGAGCAAGTTTTCCACTGTTCTTATTGGCTGTGGTAAAGTCGCCACAAAAAGTCTTACTTGGTCATACCTCCATTTATTTATCAAAAACAACCCCTCTTTGTGCTTCAATTCCTGAATCATGCATATTATTCCTCCCTTCATTATATCTTTTAATTGTGCCTTTTTATCTTTAATCCAATCTCCAAATAACGTTTCTTTCCTGGCAAAAAATAATTTGTTCCTGTGAGTGGTGTTAATATTGAATTATATTCCCATTTAGCTTGTCTATAAATCAAATCCTAAATACATTTAGTATTAAATCACTTGTGTCCTTAAAAATGTGCAGTAGTTTTGTGGAACTTAAATAACTTTACTTAATGTATTTTCTATTTACCCATCTTTTTTTTGCCATATATATATACCTGAGTATCATAGGGTTTAGTGTCCTAAAGTATGATTTTAGCAAACCAATCTGGAGCATCTGAAATTTCTAAAGGATTTTTGGTAGAATACCCATCTTCACAATGTTTATACAACCTAACCAAGAGAGTGGTCTTGCTGAGATTTTTTTTTATTTCATTTGTAATCTCAATTAGTAACGGGATGTAATTTGCATGCTATATGTTTTTTAGAGACGTGTCAGTTTTATTCCTAAACGTTTTAGGTCTGTTTTCCACCATGTAAACGGGAACCCCCCTTGAAGGACCTGCTCATCTTTCCTAGTCAGACTAATATTCAGTATTTTTTATTTTGAGGAGTTAAGCGACATCACTGACCTTTTGACCTCAACATCATTAAATCGTTTTGAGGGCATCTCAAACGTGCAGTTCATACAAGACTACCAAATAATTTAAAGGACCTGGAGTTTTTTTGCCAAGCAGAATGGACACCTTTATCACATGCGAAAATAACTATCGCAAAAAAACCTGCAGGCTATCATTAATGCAAAAAAGTCTTAGATAAAATGAAAGGAGCACCTGGTGTGCAGAGAAATGTGACTTTTAAAATATGGTTCATGGACCTTTAATAAAATTAGCAACATGTACTTCAAGCCAACGTGTTTTCGAGGGAATAGACTCCTCCTTCTTCAGAGCTGTTGCTGCGTACTATTTGGTGGGAAAGATTCCCATGAGTGGTTATGTTGGATGAAGGTTTTGCAGGATACTGGCTTTCTTTGTATAGGCGGCAATGCTGTTTTCTGCCTATACAGAGAAAGCCAGCATCCTGCCATTTAGAAACCTTCATTCAACATAACCACTCATGGGAATCTGTCCTACCAAAAAGCATGCAGCAACAGCCCTAAAAAAGGGGGAGTATATTCACCAAAAACGCATTGGCTTTATGTACATGTTGCTAATTTTCATTAAAGGTCCATAAACAATATTTTAGAAGCCACATATCTCTGGGCACCGGGCACTCCTTCCTTTTTATCTAAGTCTACATGCTAAAACAACTTTAAAGACGCACAGAAAAGGCAGCAGCCCAATCTCCGAGAGGGCCCATTACTGGGCACTATCCACTGGAAGACATTTCTTCCTTTTGCGCACGCGAATACCCAAAAAGACCAGTGACCTATCCGGTCAGTCCCACGCGGTCTCCAAAACTAGCTTTAATGCAAAAAAGGAACAATATGCAATATTAAGAACCAAGGTTATGCAAGCTTTTGAACAAGTCCATTTTTCTGTACATATTTTTATTGATATGGTTTGTTTAATAATTGCAATATTCTGTGATACCAAAAAACTTAATTTGAATCTTTAAAAAATGGTCCACATCTTACATATTCTGCCAGGGGTATGAAAACCTAGGAGCACAACTGCATATACCTTACAGCAATAAACCAGTTTTAAACCCAAACTCAAAAATGTAATATATTACAGCTAATCAATCCTTAAATGTAGTGGCTGCATTCATTTTCTTTTGTAGGCTTTTTTCCTTTATTTTCACCAGTTGATGTGGCAGTAACATACTTTCTGTCTTAGGGTGTCTACACTCTACATGGAAGAACAACAGAGACACATTTGGTCATTCTTGGGAGAGGTTAGTGTTAGACTAGCAGATATAGATGGCCTAAACTAACAAATTAAAGTGACTGTAAAGGTTCTTTTTTTGTTTTTTAAATAACAAACATGTTATACTTGCCTGCTGTGTGCAAAGATTTTGCACAGAGCGGCCTGATCCTCCTTTTCTGGGGTCCTCCGGTGGCGCTCCTGGCTCCTCCTCTTCACTGGGTGCCCCCTCGGAGAGATGCTTTCCGTGTGGGCACCCATGCAGGAGCGCTTCAGAGTCCTGCTGCTGCATCCATTGACACAACCAGCAGAACTTGGCTCCACCCCTGGCTCCCATGTCACTGGATTTGATTGACAGCAGCGGGAGCCAATGGCTCCTGCAGCTATCAATCTATCCAATCAGGACCCAAGACATGCATTAACCGGTTCCCCACCGCGCGCCGTCTTTTCATGGCGGCAGTGGGGGAGCCCTGCGCGAATCGCCGTAAATAAGCGGCGATTCGCATTTGGCCACCAGGGGGCGCGCGCGCGCACCCGCCGCACTCCTGGGGAGTGTGCCCGCGGCTCGGGCGGACCCGATGTCCGCCGGCGAGCCGCGATGAGCGACTACAGAGAAAGAACAGGGAACCGCCGATGTAAACACGGCGGTTCCCCGCTCTGTCAGTGGGGCATGAGAGATCTACTGATCCCTGTCACTGGGATCAGTTAGATCTCTCATGCCCATGTTAGCCCAACCCCCCCCACAGTAAGAACACACCCAGGGAACACAGTTAACCCCTAGCTCTCCCCCTGCAGGTTAACCCCTTCACTGCCAATGACATTTATACAGTAATCAATGGACATTTAAATTTCTGATCGCTGAATAAATGTCATTGGTCCCAAAAAAGTGTCAAAATGGTCCGACATGTCCCCCCCAATATCGCATTACCACTAAAAATCGCAGATCGCCGCCATTACTAGTAGAAAATAAAAAAAAAATAA
>BLSH010113355.1:473732-489506 GCA_018402905.1 Glandirana rugosa
CCCCGTGACAGAGAGACACAGATGGTGGTTAGGGTTAACTTAACGTTATTCTTTTGGGGATAAACACCCCGAAATTTCCATCACCGTGTCTTGTGTACAAAACATATTTTTTATCTTTACATAAACATGTATATCTATTTGCCTATTTTAGTGTATGTATACATCTTCTTCAAATATACGTATTGACAATGATGTTCAGAGACCACAGACGATGTTTAGTTTCTTATCGTTTATGTCAACACAAGTTTTAATAAGTTGGGGGTTACGACATTTACCAAAATCCCTTAAATCACATGTAAACATTAACATAAGACTTACTTTAGGAAAAAAAAAAAAAAAAAGGTTTGACTTACTTTAGGATGTTCCTGAAGAATTTCTTGGTATACGTTGATTTTACTGTAGTTAATCAAAACATTATGTCATCATTTACAAAGAAAACACTTAAGAAGTAACTGTATTAATAAGTTACAAAACTAATTGATGTCATTTTAGTTGCATATGGTTCTTTAAGAAGTCCTTGTAGGATTTCATTCAGTTTGGAAAAAAAAAAAAAAAAAGGATTTCATTCAGAATACAATTACAAATGTACACTAAATTCCCTAAAACCATTTACAGCATTGGGGGTTGAATAATTTTGAACACAACTGTATTTGCTATTCTTTGATTTGTAGCAGACACCAGAGACTTGTAGTAACAGTTATGCATATAAACTTCTTCTACATATGTATGTGATTTTATCCGTTTATCTATATGTACAAATACATTTCTATTTTTTATACAAAACATGTGTTCTGTGCCACTACCTTTAAAGCCCCACAAATAGGGGTTTTCTTATTGCAATTCAATTGGGATTGGTGGTAGACACAGAGAGACAGTGCCCCTCCCAGAGATTCTATACATTCGCACAGAACTATTGTACAATCAGTTTCTCTGGACAAACAGCTATGCAATACTTTACAGAACTAGTGGTGGAGCTCTGCACTAAAATCTACCAGTGTTGAGTTCAATGCACTAAAATAAAATATATCTTCATTTAGATATGGATTTAAAAGCCAGTTCTATAAAAAAAAAAAAAAAAACAATATTTGTTTTTATATTAGTTTGGAGTCCACACTGACAAGTTCATCCAGAACTCTCCTATACATTGTATGCCCTCATATCCCCATGTGCATTATGTAGTCAAAAATGTTTTCTAATTTTATGGATCTGTGCTCATTTTGGAGTTAACTGGTCAGATTAGGATTTTTGGTTATTTATTATAATTTCCAATATTCTTAAAACAATGGCAGATCTATCAATGCTCAAAACACCACTGTGTTGCTATGGGGTAATAGTAGTGAATAATCTGTAATTACACCTCTGCATAGTACATAGGTTTAATTATTGAACTGTTGACTGTAGATACATGTCCTCTTTAAAAGGTGGCCTTATTTATCTCAGAAACGTAATGTTCAAGGTGACACCAAACAGAAGGTACACATTTACGCTGCATTAAATGGCCTTGGTTTTGATCAGGTTTGTTTTTTTTTACCCTTATTTTAGTTTACAGGCAAAAGTAGTTCTGCAAAAACACTTTCAATTGTTACTATTAAATAGAAATGTCCATTATTTTATGTACTTGTAGCATGATTTTTTTAAGTGTGTTCTTGAGTACTTTAGCTAGAGCTCTCAAATCTCACCCGAGAACTGACATTTTATATTTGTAAACTAGCTAATTGGAAAACTTCTGTTCACTAAACATTTGG
The DNA here is from genome assembly GCA_018402905.1 of Glandirana rugosa. NCBI lineage: Eukaryota > Metazoa > Chordata > Amphibia > Anura > Ranidae > Glandirana > Glandirana rugosa. The sequence goes on from BLSH010113355.1 coordinate 475,478, forward strand.
ATGATGAAATCTAAATATGAATAGTTTAAAACTTCTCAGCAACAACATTACAAAATGTTGCCAGACATTAAAATTTAATGAGGCACGTTTTTTAACCAAAAACCTACTCACTGGGTCAAAGGATTGGTGTGTCCAGTTCATCCCTACAATTCTGCCTCCCGCCGGCTGTGCTACTCCTGTCCCATCTATGGACATTGCACTAGACTTCCCAATCCAATGTTCTGACTATGGTTTATATGAGCAGGCAGAGCTAAGTTTACAGATAGTTTGCACACAAAAACCAACTTCCAGACAAAACAGCCACAATCATCAGATATTATTTTAATTTATATGATAGAAGTCAGGCAGTGCTCAATTACCAGAAGCAAATGCAACACTATGCAAGACCAGAGGACCAATATACAGTGCCTTGAAAAAGTATTCATACTCCTTGAAATTTTTCATATTTTGTCATGTTACAACCAAAAACGTAAATGTATTTTATTGAGATTTTATGTGATAGACCAACACAAAGTGGCACATAATTGTGAAGTGGAAGGAAAATGATAAATAGTTTTCCAATTTTTTTACAAACAAAGGTGTGAAAAGTGTGGCATGCATTTTTATTCAGCTTCCTTTACTCTGATACCCCTAATTACAACCCAGTGGAACAAATTGCCTTCAGAAGTCACCTAATTAGTAAATAGAGTGTAATGTGTAATTTAATCTCAGTATAAATACAGCTGTTCTGTGAAGCCCTCAGAGGTTTGTTAGAGAACCTTAGTGAACAAACAGCATCATGAAGGCCAAGGAACACGCCAGACCAGTCAGGGATAAAGTTGTGGAGACGTTTAAAGCAGGGTTAGGTTATAAAAAATTGTCCCAAGCTTTGAACTTCTCATGTTCAATCCATCATCCGAAAATGGAAAGAGTATGGCACAACTGCAAACCTACCAAGCAATGGTCGCCCACCTAAACTGACAGGCCTGGCAAAGAGAGCATTAATCAGAGAAGCAGCCAAGAGGCCCATGATAACTCAAAGATCCACAGCTAAGGTGGGAGAATCTGTCCACAGGACAACTATTAGTAGTGCACTGCACAAATCTGGCCTTTGGCATGAAGAAAGCCATTGCTGAAAGACAGCCATAAGAAGTCCCATTTGCAGATTGCGAGAAACCATGTGGTGGACACAGCAAACATGTGGAACAAGGTGCTCTGGTCAGATGAGACCAAAATTGAACTTTTTGGCCTAAAAGCAAAATGCTACATGTGGCCAAAAACTAACTGCACATCTCCCTGAACACACCATCCACACCATAAAACATGGTGGTGACAGCTTCATGTTTTGGGGATGTTTTTCTTCAGCAAGGACAGGAAAGCTGGTCAGAGTTGATGGGAAGATGGATGGACAAAAATACAGGGCAATCTTAGCAGAAAACATGTTAGAGTCTGCAAAAGACTTGAGACTGGGGCAGAGGTTCACCTTCCAGCAGGACAACAACCCTAAACATACAGCCAGAGCTACAATGGAATGGTTTAGATCAAAGCATATTCATGTGTTAGAATGGCCCAGTCAAAGACTAGACCTAAATCCAATTGAGAATCTGTGGCAAGACTTGAAAATTGCTGTTCACAGACACTCTCCATTCAATCTGACAGAGCTTGAGCTATTTTACAAAGAAGAATGGGCAAAAATGTCACTCTCTAGATGTGCAAAGCTGGTAGAGACATGCCCAAAAATACTTGCAGCTGTAATTGCAGTGAAAGGTGGTTCTACAAAGTATTGACTCAGGAGGGCTGAATACAAATGCACACCACACTTTTTAGATATTTATTTGTAAAAATGAATTGAAAACCATTTATCATTTTCCTTCCACTTCACATTTATGTGTCACTTTGTGTTGGTCAATCACATAAAATCCCAATAAAATACATTTACGTTTTTGGTTGACAAAAAAAATTACAAAATGTGAAAGATTTCAAGGCGTATGAATATTTTTTGAAGACACTGTATAGGGTTTGATTTACTAAAACTGGAGAGTGCAAAATCTGGTGCAGCTCTGCATAGAAGCCAATCAGCTTCCAGTTTTTTTTTGTCAAAGCTTAATTGAACAAGCTGAAGTTAGAAGCTGATTGGCTACCATGCACAGCTGCACCAGATTTTGCACTCTCTTCTTGTAGTAATTCAACCCCATAGTTTCTTTGACCAGGGGTCCCCAGTACCGGGCCGCAGCCTCTCTGCAGCCGGGCCGTGAGTGCGGCGGGCAGCATGAGAGAGCTGATGAGCCGGCGGGCGGGAGGGCAGAATGAAAGAGCCAGCTAGAATGAAAGAACAGGCTAGATTTTAGATGACATGTGTAAAAAAAGATGTAAGATACATGACAATTGAAGAAGACAGAGATATTACATTAATTACATTTTGGACAGCACAGTGGCTAAATGGTTAGTACTAAGGCCTGGCAGCACTAGGGTTGTTGATTCGAATCCTGACCATGGTACTACCTGCATGGAGTTTGCATGTCCTTTCTGTGCCTGCATGGGTTTCCTTCCACACTCCAAAGACATGCTGGTAGGTTAATTGGCTATTGCCTAAATTGGCCCTAGCATATGTATGAATGTGAGTTAGGGAACTTAGATTGTAAGCTTCTTGAGGGGAGGGGCTGATGTGAATACAATATATATGTAAAGCGCTTTGTAAATTGTTGGCCCTATACTAATACCTGTAATAACATAAATAAATATGTTTTGGTGTTAATTTAAATACATCTATGCAGAAGATCCATGGAATGAAAGCTGTCAATGTTATTGGCTGGGCCCGGATTACAGTATATTTTAGTTTTGTAAAATTAACACCTACAAGTGCTATTAAAACATACTTTAATTAGAGACGGATTCTCTTTATTATTATTATTATTATTTTATTATTAAAATGTTCTAGCATGCTTACAAAATTGTGAGTGATGCATTTAAAATAATAGAAAATTATACAAACGTAATTGTATTATTTATATTATATATATATTTTTTTACTTCAATTACTCACATGAAGCCTAGTTTGCGCTGGGAGACTAAAACATACGTTTTCACACAATAGAGAATGTAGAATATGGAAATGTGCCATCTTGTGGACTTATATAATAATGCATGCAGAAGACATCATTTATTGAGCGTGAAGGTCCACAAGCGTATAAACCTGAAAACATGAAAAAAATCCTGCTGCTATTAAAATTAAAGAAATATCACACATCCCCTACTATTACTATTAATCACTAGTTATTATTAATATTACTGATTCTATCACCATTTTTGTTGCCAGTCTCTTGGCTTGATCTATCTTATCAATATCTTTTTGTAAGTGATATCACCAGAATTGGACAATGTATTCTTAATGAGGTCTAACTAGAGATCTGTATAGAGGAATCAGAACCCCCTTCCTTCTGCTGGTGACCCCTTTACTGATACCTTCTAGAATTCTATTCACTTTTCCCAGTGCCTGACGAGTGCCAGGATGACTGTCAGAGCAAATAAAAAAATAAAAACAATAAATGCACATCTTTTTGCAGGTAAAAAAGTGTCCACTTATTTTTTTTTTTACCCTGCAGTCTGTAAAGTATTGCACCTATGATCAGCGGATCGCAAGTGCATTGCCAGGATCCTCCAGACTCTCAGTCAGCTGGGGTTGCAGGCAGCTCCTCTTGCTGCTCTTTGGTAACATCTCACACCCTTTATACGGGTGTAACATGTTACCAAGGGAACATGCCCTTAAAATTCTGTGGGGCAGCACAGTGGTGTAGTGGTTGGCACTTTTGCCAAGCAGCAAAAGGGTCACTGGTTCAAATCCCAACCATGACACTACCTGCCTGGAGTTTGCATGTTCTCCCTGTGCCTGCTTGGGTTTCCTCCAGGTACTCCGGTTTCCTCCCACACTCTAAAGACATGCTGGTAGGTTAATGGGATCCTGTCTAAATTGACCCTAGTATGTATATGAATGTGAGTTAGGGATCTTAGATTGTAAGCTCTTTGAGGGTACTCTGATGTGAATGTACAATGTATATGTAAAGCGTTGCGTAAATTGACAGCGCCTGTGTAAGTACCTGAAATGAATAAATAATAATAAATACATTTCTGAATTAAAATCTTAAATCAAAGTGCACTGTTTCCTTTTCTCAATCTGTTTCCCTTCCCTTCTCAACAGAATGGTAGTTATCAATGAGTCAGGCACAAAGATATTGACTACTCTGTTACAGGTTCAGCGTGGGTCCCATTATCAAATCTGATAGAAGCCTAACCCCCTTTTTTTCTGCCAAAGAAAGGTAATCAGAAATTAACCAGCGTATGATAAAAATGGAAATTTCCCTTCACACGTGTACTTTGATGTAAGTAATTAATTAAAAAATGAAATATAGAACAAAATGGACACATGAGAATAATTAAGTTATGGAACAAAGGTCCTCAGCTCTGGCAGTTGTCTTTTGGCCTGGCTTATAAATATCATTGTAATACTGTAATGTTGTCAGTGATTCAGTGCACTTTGTTTTCAGTTTGTTTTGGCAGTCTGCAGGGAAATGAACTGTGTTTCACTGGCTGTTAGGCTCATGCAGAAGGAAATAGGCTCCATCTCAGTTTAGAAGTACAAAAAGAAAGAAATAGCATAGATTGCAACTTCTTCAAAAAACCGCACTGACTTTAGTACTTCAGCATAGGCGTGCGCAGGGGGTATGTCGGGTGTGCCTGGGCACACACTAATCACCCCATGCTGCGCAGATTCCCCCTGCTGATATCTCACCAAGGCCCCCAAAGGGGCTCCTGAAAAAATATTTAAAAAATAATATAATAAAAATAAAAACCACTGACACAGTCCACTGCTCCACTGACACCATCCACTGCCCTACTAACAGTGTCCATGCTTTAATACATTTGGGGTGCACACCCTAATGCAATAGGCTGCGCACACCTATGTACTTCAGATAGGTTATCCTGTAGTTTTACCAATCTGTGAACATTTGGAAAAGGCCTAAGACTTAAAATGTACCCATGGTCAAAATCATATTAATTTCCACATTGCATTTCCATTCTTTCTAGTCTACTCCTATTATTCTGAACAAACTTGAAGCTTGTAAAAGACCTCCATGCACTTACTTCCTTGAATTGTGTGATACATATTCACTATGCCCTGTGACTAGCCACTACCGTGTCACATAAATTAACAGGGCCTGCCTTCTGAATTACAGAGGTGCTGAGAGGAGGAGTCAGTACAGGAATTACTGCTTGTAGTCAGCAAGGTACCATGGGATATGTAGTCCTTAGAAAGCGAAAGTAAACAGCAGAAAAGAAGCCTGCAGTGAATACAGGAAGTTGTGGAAAAAGAGTACCAGCAGACAGGCGGACCTCACAAAAAGGAAGGAGATTTTTTTAAATAGGTTTATTTTGGATTGCCAAAAATAACTACTGTGTTATAACAATGCTGATGTTATAAAATGAATGTGTCTGTTGTGACCATAGATTTCATTTAAATGTATACACCACTCAAAAATTGAGACCTTGTATTTAGAGGTGACTTTTTGGTAAACTTAACATATAACTTAGATAACAGATGTACAAACCATTCAGAAGTTTAATTTCATTTAGGGCTCATGCACACTGGGCATACGAAATGCTGCTTATACAGGCTTGTGGTGTTTTTTTCTTCAGCCTGTATAATTAACTCTATGTTAGCCTATTTGTCCATTCACATATGGGCATTTACAGGCAGATTTGCAGAGGAGTATTTTCAGGCTGAAAAAAAACCCCATTACAAGTGCGTTTTTGAGAGGAGCTTTCAGACAGAAAAAAAATACTTGACGTGCATAAAGGCAGCATTTAGGAGCCAGGGGTACATTGGGTATAGTGAAAAATTAGCAGATTGGAATGTTTTGGAAAAAAAAACATTTACAAAAGCAAATGCCCATAAACGTGCATAAATATGAGCCACTGCTTTTGCTGACAGAGGTTCTGGCATTTTTCAGCCACCTAGTGTGCATGGATGCTTAGCATTTCTTTTCTTTCTCCATCTTCAACCAGCTATAAATTTCTAAGACTGTCAAAAAATTCTAATTGTTCTTTGTAAATATGGCAACCTGGTTATACACCATAAAGGTTACATTTAAGCGGTCAAGTCATACCCTGGCTTCTTATATACTGGATCTTGGATACTCCAACAGCAAGATCCTATACAATAATTTCAGACTCTATTCCTGGTAACCTTGGGGGCTTTGGTATTTCATACCAGCTCCTTCTCTTGTATTCTTCATAATAGGAAATAATTCATCTAAAAGGGAGATTGGGAATCCCTACAGCAGATCTGCAGACCCAGAAACTTACCAAAAACACAGGTCAAGTGTTTCCTGGCTACAACCAGACCCACTGCAGCCTCAAGCTGGGCATACACCAGTAGATTTTCAAACAAAAATGTTTGCTTTGTTGTTTGTTTGATTTTCTAATCGTTAGTGGGGTCAAATTAGCATTTGCTTTCAAACATAGTGATGAGAAAATTTGAAGGAACAGGAAGGAAATTTTTGCTCAAACAAACATTTTTCTAACAGTATATGCTGTTTTTGTACAGGATATTATATTACAAATGAAAAAATCTGAAGTTAAAGTCAATATTGAATAAAGTATGTGCGGCGCTAGTAAATGATAATACAATAATTGAATAAGCGAATAAAAGTGTCCAAACGGTGGAATTAGGCCACCAACCATCCCCCGTTCATCATGCTTTCATTTGGCTGATGTCTGGTGAGTGTTCTGATACTCCATATTGTGTACACATGCATAAAAATGGCCGTAAAACTTACAAAAGAAAACCGCCACTCCTACGGGAGGGGCCTACATGCTGACGTCATCACCGCCACGGCCTCATGGTAGGAGCGGTGGTTTTTGTAAGTTTTATCGCCATTTTTATACGTGTGTACATGTACCACAGTTTTTATTAATAAATACTACGCCATATAAGCACTATTTTGGCTCCCGCTGGTGAGCTTCTTTACACAGTGTACACCACATTGGAAGTGATTGCGGAACTATTACAGCAGACTCCATTTCCACTATATCGCTTAACAGCAGTACAAGGCTCATCTTGGTTCATCTTCTGGTGAGTGCATAAGATTGGTGGAGGGATATCACTGTGGAGAAACATCTGATAAACACTTTGGGTGCAATATCTCCTGTTCGTCATTTGGCTGATGTCTGATGAGTGTTCTCCATAGTCATCATTGGAGGAGCTCTTTGGATGACCTAACAGTTTTCTTTCTACTGTATTTTTGATCACTAGTTGGTGGCTTAGTTCCACCATTTGGACACTTTTATTCGCTTATTCACTTATTGTATTATCATTTACTAGCACTGCACATACTTTATCCAATATTGTTTCCTGAAGTGAATAGATTAAATGGAGGTATTGCGGGACTTTTAAGGTGCGTATAAACAATACGTTGTTAACAATGACAAATTTTAATATACAACACATAAAATTGCTTGTCCATATAAAATCAATGGGTGTGAACAATAAATTTGCTACAATGTCATGATTCATATATGAATATTGATGCCGTGACCGGATTAGACACACAGCTTCCTCAGGAGTATGCGCATCAATCTGGTCATTTGATAGCAGCAATTTAACACCCATGCACTACATGCAACTATACACAAGTGATCCGTGGACAATATCCAACCTCGGACCACTTATCCCCTCTGTGGCTGCCTATAATGCTGTCCAAACCAATAGTGCATGGGTGTTAAATTGCTGCTATCAAATGGCCAGATTGATGCGCATACTCCTGAGGAAGCTGTATGTCTGATCTGGCGAAACATGTTGAGTCAGGGCATCAATCTTCATATATGAATCATGACATTGTAGCAAATTTATTGTTTACACCCATTGATTTTATATGGACAAAAAAATGTTAATGTTGTAAAATAAAATTTGTAATTTTTAACATTTGTATTGTTTATACGCACCTTAACCACTTAAAGACAGCGTCGCGTACTCTTACTGCTGCAGGTTGGCAGCGTAGCACGGTTTGCCATCCGCGCACGTGCAGCTAGGGGGCAAGCGTACGCCGACGCACTCCCGTGCCCGCCGCATGCTCCCCGAGTGGGGCCGCACGAACTCTATGTCCGCCGGCAAACTGCGATCGTCTGGTAGAGACAGCATGACAGAGATCTATTGATCCCTGTACTCTGGATCAGTTAGATCTCTTATGCCCCTGGCAGCCCAGCCCCCACACAGTTAGAACACACCTAGGGAACACAATTAACCCCTTCATTGCCCCCTGCAGGTTAACCCCTTCCCTGCCAATGACATTTATACATTTATGAGTGGCTATTTAAATTTCTGATCGCTGTATAAATGTCACTGGTCCCAAAAAAGTGTCAAAAATGTCCGATAAAAATCGCAGATCGCTGCTAGTAAAAAAAAAAAATTGTAAAAATGTCATACATGAATTCTTGCGGCAGCTTTTGCTCAAACCAATCAATAAACGTAGATTGTGTTTTTTTTCTACCACAAATATGTAGAAGCACAGTCAGGTCCATAAATATTGGGACATCAACACAATTCTAATCGTTTTGGCTCTATACACCACCACAATGGATTTGAAATGAAACAAACAAGATATGCTTTAACTGCAGACTTCCAGCTTTAATTTGAGGGTATTTACATCCAAATCATGTGAACGGTGTACGTATTACAACAGTTTGTATATGTGCCTCCCACTTTTTAAGGGACCAAAAGTAATGGGACAATTTGCTGCTCAGCTGTTCCATGGCCAGGTGTGTGTTATTCCCTCATTATCCCATTTACAAGGAGCAGATAAAAGGTCCAGAGTTCATTTCAAGTGTTCTATTTGCATTTGGAATCTGTTGCTGTCCACTCTCAATATGAGATCCAAAGAGCTGTCACTATCAGTGAAGCAATCCATCATTAGGCTGAAAAAAACAAAACAAACCCATCAGAGAGATAGCAAAAACATTAGGTGTGGCCAAATCAACTGTTTGGAACATCCTTAAAAAGAAAGAACGCACCAGTGAGCTCAGCAACACCAAAAGACCCGGAAGACCACAGAAAACAACTGTGGTGGATGACCGAAGAATTCTTTCCCTGGTGAAGAAAACACCCTTCACAACAATTGGCCAGATCAAGAACACTCTCCAGGAGGTAGGTGTATGTGTGTCAAAGTCAACAATCAAGAGAAGACTTCACTGGAATTAATACAGAGGGTTCACCACAAGATGAAAACCATTGGTGAGCCTCAAAAACAGGAAGGCCAGATTAGAGTTTGCCAAACAACATCTAAAAAGCCTTCACAGTTCTGGAACAACATCCTATGGACAGATGAGACTAAGATCAACTTCTATCAGATTGATGGGAAGAGAAGAGTATGGAGAAGGAAAGGAACTGCTCATGATCCAAAGCATGCCACCTCATCAGTGAAGCATGGTGGTAGTAGTGTCATGGCGTGGGCATGTATGGCTGCCAATGGAACTGGTTCTCTTGTATTTATTGATGATGTGACTGCTGACAAAAGCAGCAGGATGAATTCTGAAGTGTTTCAGGCAATATTATCTGCTCATATTCAGCCAAATGCTTCAGAACTCATTGGACGGCGCTTCACAGTGCAGATGGACAATGACCCGAAGCATACTGCGAAAGCAACCAAAGAGTTTTTTAAGGGAAATAAGTGGAATGTTATGCAATGGCCAAGTCAATCACTTGACCTCAATCTAATTGAGCATGCATTTCACTTGCTGAAGACAAAACTGAAGGGAAAATGCCCCAAGAACAAGCAGGAACTGAAGACAGTTGCAGTAGAGGCCTGGCAGAGCATCACCGAAACCCAGCGTCTGGTGATGTCTATGCATTCCAGACTTCAGGCTGTAATTGACTGCAAAGGATTTGCAACCAAGTATTAAAAAGTGAAAGTTTGAGTTATGATTGTTAATTGGTCCCATTACTTTTGGTCCCTTAAAAAGTGTCATGCATATATACGAACTGTTGTAATTCCTACACCGTTCACCTGATTTGGATTTTTGTAAATACCCTCAAATTAAAGCTGAAAGTCTGCAGTTAAAGCACATCTTGTTCGTTTCATTTCAAATACATTGTGGTGGTGTATAGAGCCAAAAAGATTAGAATTGTGTCGATGTCCCAATATTTATGGACCTGCCTGTATATATATCGGCCAAAACGAATGAATAAATTCATTTTATATATATATAATTTTTTTTTTTGGACATTTATAATAGCAAAAAGTAAAAAATATATATTTTTTTCAAAATTGTCGCTCTTTTTTTGTTTATAGCGGTGATCAGAAGTGACGCAGAGGTGATCAAATACCACCAAAAGAAAGCTCTATTTGTGGGAAAAAAGGACGCCAATTTCGTTTGGTTACAACGTCACACGATTGTGCAATTGTCAGTTAAAACAACGCAGTGCCGAATCGCAAAAAGTGCTCTGGTCCTAATGTGGGAAATCCTTCCGGGAATTAAGTGATTTAAAGTCCCGCAATAACTCCATTTAATCTATTCACTTTATTTTTGGGATGTGGTGCCTTGTGTTCATCAAACATCCCCTGGTTGAGACTAAATATTGGTATTGTTTCCTGAAGGTTGTATATTCACCTTTTTTTGTGCCAGCTGCCACATCTTAACTAGCGCCTACTTAATTTTGAATTTTTTACAGAAGTTAAAATCAAACACAATTATGAACAACATTCATCAAACCATTGAATATACTGAGAAATGTCATCTAAATTTTAATTTGACAGGAGAGCATGATGGAGAGTTTACACCTCCTGGTCTATAGGAATGTGCTGTGATCGTGAGAAGATGAGTCTTAGTGCCAAGGATGTGGCTTCAGAAAAACATTCTGAGGGGCAGATTTTTAGCACTGTTTCAGGCCTATAAATAATGAAGATTATTTAAAGTCTACTACATATCACAGATCTGTCATATAAACTTATTAAACTGTGAAAGTGTTTGCTGAAGCTGTGCAATGTGAATACTGTGCCAACAAAGGAGGAGAAGAGAAGCGGGTTGGAGAAAGGCTCTTGGAACAAATGCCAAGAGTAGTGGCACTGGGATGGCGCAGCTATTTACTCAAGTAAACAAACACAGGAAAGATACTTAAGAACAGAAGCTTATGTTTCTTCATCTGGCAGAAGAAAACAAAAACTTTCTCTTATAATATCATTTATAAAGCAAGCTATCACACCTTGTAGGTTTCAAACCTTATTGAAATTAGAATCTTTGGATAATATTACAATGCACACTCTTGTCTAACTCCTGGTGATAAAAATGCTGTTAATAGAAATACTAGAGATTATAGAGAAATGTCAAATGTCCTCAAAGTGGTTCTGAATTTAAAGAGGAACTGCAGTCTGCTCACATAATTTGTAATAAAAACATCTTTGCCATTCTGAAGCTTCCCTCCAACCACTTTGCATATTATTTTATATATACTGTGATTCTGTACTTGCCAAATATGCTGCAGAAATCTCCCTCCACTAAGTCTGGCTGCAATCATTTTAACTGTGGGCAGCAGAAGCTGCTGCTGCTGCCTGTTCACTTCCTGGATTTACACAGACACACCTCCAGCTCTGTAGCTCTCATTGGCCCTCTTATGACCCCCCCCCTCCCTTCCTGGCAAACTCTCATGAGAGTGAGAGAGCTGCGCATGATTTTTCCAGCCAAGAAAGAGGAAGTGGGTTGTATAAGGTATTTACCGGCAGAAAAAAAAAAAACGTTTTACTATCCAAAGTTAAAACAACAAGGGCAGAGGATTTAATAGATGGAAAGATGAAAAAATGACTGAAGTTCTGCTTTAAGTGAGACACGAGGCTCTGCTTGGTTAATGGTAGAGAAACTGGTCTATCACAAATCCTGGCAGCTAAGGGGTCTTTTTGTAAAATAAAATGTTGGACTAATGTCACAAGTATTCAGGCAACTATCAGATATTCTGACAATATTTTGTTTTATATGTTTTTCCCTAAAATAACTCAATCAGGTAACATATTAGAGTATGGCCACAAGATGGAACTGTCGATTATAGGAAAGCAACATATTATACAAAATATGGTAAAAAATCACGATGGCTGGGATACATTTTAAATACTCACACTTGTAGGAGCACATTAATAAACCTTCTTAAAACAAAGGTATGTAAAGGATAAGTTCACCTTTTGGTAAAAAATAATAAATATACATATTTCTGCAGAAAAAAAGATGTGTAATTATTATTTTTTTCCCCGCAGGAGCCTGGAAAGCATTATGTGATCAGTAGATCACGGGTGCAATGCCAAGTTCCTGCAGACTCTCAGTATAGCTGTCTGTCTGTACCTTACATAAGGACAGACAGTTACTGAAGTCCAGGACGATCAATAAACTATGAGATAGCTAACTAGTTCCCTCACGGTTTATTAAGAACTGCAAGCTGTGTTCTGCAATGGAAGACAGTAGTTGTAGTTCATTCATTCACAGAACTCTATGAATGGCATGATGTAGGCGGAGTCCCACACTGTTTTTAATTTGTGACAGCGGGTGCAGGGAGTCAATCATCTGCCCACTGTCACAGGGGGAGGATCGGGTAGCTGATGGAGCATGTTACACATTATACCCTATATATAAGTGTACTGTGTAATGTGCTCCCAAAGGTGAACTTAGCCTTTAAATGTCTCATTCCATCAGGTATCCCAAAAATAAGAGAATTATTCCTCCTCTCAGAACAGTGGGCAAAGCTATGCGATAATGTTGGCCAGATGCACGTCCAGAACTGTTGGTATGTATACATACTATAAAGTGTGCTTCCAATAATGCAGAGCTCCTGCTTGGAACAGAAGGAAAGTTTTTTCTGTTTCTGTTTCTTTCTGACACCATTTTTCCTGTTGCTTGTCCCAAAGGTGAGAACAGGGAGGTTGCCCCATGCTGCCCTAACCATAACTAACATATTGCCGGACACAGGAGCACACAATCTATCCTCACCTCAGGGGCTAGGACAGGCGATTTATGAAGTATTTGCATAGGGGCATAACACATATTCGCAGCACATGAATTTCTCATTTAAATACTAGAGATGCTAGCGAATATCTCCATGACAGTTTCTGTCCTCTGTGCAACTAGTCATTTAATTAAAATTCTGCAGCATGCTGAAAGCTGTATGATATGCAAATAAGTAAATGTCAGTAATTGAGGCTTAAAAGCAGAGCAAACACTCCAGGTGAAAAAGAACATAAAGGACATTCCTTATTCAAAGCACATTAATTCTGTAAAAAGGTAATGAAGTCAAACAGTGCCAGGATTTTGTGACATTTTTATGTATTAGAATATGTTATACGAGCACGACAACAAATAGGATCACATATTTTATACGATCGTGAAACATGCCTATGAGCTCTTCAGAAATAGGTGATATAATACTTATGTGTTAGTCCTACCTACTGAATTAAAATTCACAGAGGTCCGCTCAGTAAAAAACCTTCTTCCTGTAGAGGTCTGGATCTCATTTTTGTTCGAAGACACAGATCTATCAGTGTCCTTAGTCCCCTCCTTTACATCACAGAATCCCTTCCCCTTTCACATCACAGTCCTGCCCCCCTCCTTTACATCACAGCCCCCTTTACATCAGTGTCCTTAGTCCCCTCCTTTACATCAAAGAATCCCCCCTTCCACGTCACAGTCCTGCCCCTCTCCTTTCCATCACGGCCCCCTTTACATCAGTGTCCTTAGTCCCCTCCTTTACATCACAGAACCCCTCCTTTCACATCACAGTCTTGCCCCCTCCTTTACATCAAAGAATCCCCCCTTCCACGTCACAGTCCTGCCCCTCTCCTTTCCATCACAGCCCCATTTACATCAGTATCCTTAGTCCCCTCCTTTACATCACAGAACCCCCCCCCCTTCACATCACAGTCCTGCCCACCTCCTTTACATCACAGCCCCCTTTACCTCAGTGTCCTTAGTCCCCTCCTTTACATCAAAGAATCCCCCCTTCCACGTCACAGTCCTGCCCCTCTCC
>BLSH010113355.1:489960-501484 GCA_018402905.1 Glandirana rugosa
CCCCTTGCAATCACAGACCCCCCTTCACATCTAAGCCCCCATTAAGCCACAGCCCTTATTGCAGTTACAGCTCTACCCCCTTCGCAGACCTATCTTAACACAACAGGGCAGAGGATGGAAGGCATAGCAGGGTGGACTCTTCTTGTGTGTACTCATTTCCGTTCAACTTACAGAAGGGCAGAAGGTGGGAGGCACAGCAGGTCTGCTCTGAGGGAGGGTGCTTTCCAACTCTTCTTGTTAACAAGCGAGTAATTGGTTGCTAGGACTGCCCCTACTTATTAATTTGAAAGGCTGGGCAGCTCCCACCCTAAGTGCAGACCTGCTGTGCCTTCCACCCTCTGCCCTGCTGTCAATTTAACAGAAGCAGTACACACCGAAGAGGAGTCCACCCGGGCTGCAATGTGGTAATGTGGTGTGGCCACAGTTTGGGCAAGTCTTTGACTCGGTCTGCATCCAGACTGCAGTCCTCATTTAGTGATGCCTGCTCTAAAAAAAGCTAAAAAAAACTACAAAATATAGAAAGCATAAATAGGGCAATTTTACATAATAGATAACAAGTATGTTTAGCTCATGGATAATAATAATAATAATAATAATAATAATAATAATGAATAATTCCAAAATTTTACATGCAATCTTCAAGTCCTATCCCAAGCCAGTGCCTTGACCAATTGAAGTCTTGCCAAGACTGTTTCTGAAACAAAGCGTTTGTCCCTTTCAAATAAAGCATTTGTGACATATGCAATGCTACCTGTGTTATTGGATTCTAGTTACACAGGCGCCTATACACTGATACAAATAAACCCTCCAAAAGAAGAAAGAATTTATGGGGAATGGCATGTATTACAAGGCAAGCCTGTAGCTGAACAGCCCAGGAATCTTCTGAACTAAGGTGGTTTTGGTTGCAAAAATTACTTCTCTAGAGTACACAAATTGGAAGATTTAATGCTCTCTAGAATACAAATTCAAATAAACTTCTTAAAGAACAAAGGTTCTCCAAGAAAATTACCATTGCAATTATTCACATCAAGCCAACAAACTACTGACCAGGAGAAACCCTTCTTTCCAGGTGGGCCTCATTCCACATGTCATGTTACTTCGCTACCATATTTTCTGTTCAATACTTTTCAGAATTAGACATCGCTAACCCCTAGGCCTTTGATGCAGAACAAGAACTTTGCACAGGTAATGGCGTATTTTATGTTCAGTACATCAGCTTTATGGAGTTCAGATTTCCCCCAGACATTGAATAATTGAAGTGCTCTATTGGATTATTGGCATTCAGAATATATTGGTTTTACTGCAGTAGATGCATTGTGTTGTACACTGCCAATGCAGAGATTTTTCCCAACATTAAAGCAAAGCACACAACTATGACTATTAATCAGAACAAGCAGAGGTTTATTTTGTTTAATGAATAATAAATAGGAGTATGTCTTACAATTCAGCAAAATAAATTATGACCACGTGAACAGTAAAATAGGTTTAGCAATCTACAATTTGAAGGACAAAAATGGGAAATATTTAAAAAAAAAACACTTGTTTTCAAGCTCAGCTTCTAAGCTTTTCAAGAACAGCAATTCAAAAAAAGTAGAAAGGTCTCAACCCATGGCTTTCTCATGGCATGATGGGTAATTGCTACATTTTCAATTATTGGCCTCATTTTGCATAAGGAGGAACTGAAAGCCAATGTAAAGTTACATTTTTTCCTAAAATAAAACATCTTATACTTACCTGTTATGTGTAATGGTATTGCCCAGAACAGCCCTGAAACGTCTCTACTAGGCTCCTCCTCTTCACTGTGTGACAGCCATTTGCTATGACGGCCCACGTGCGGGCTCGCTCCTGAGCAGGGCTGTGTGTGTCCATCGCACGCCCCCCCCACTCCCTCCTCACTTGACTGAGGGTGGCAGAAGCCAAACCTATGAGGGAAAAAGCCGCTGCAGATGGGCAGAACACTCAATACAACGCTCAGGTAAGTACAGCTGCTGAAAGGTTTTTTACCTTAACCACCTTCCACCCGCGCTATAGCCGAAATACGGCTACAGGGCGAGCCGTAATTGAGTCTATGTCAATGAGACTCGGCTGCTTGCAGGCCCCTTACCACGTGATCAACTGTCAGCCAAACAGGAGATTGTAAATGGCTTTTCTTTTTTTGAAAAAAAAAAGACGATTACTGCCTTCTGTTAGAGAGACATCGGTCCCATACACAGAGAGACACTGCTGCTATGCAGTGCCCACCAGTGCATATCAGTGCTGCCTATCAGTGCCCACCAGTGCCACCTCTCAGTGCTCATCAGTGCTGTGCCCATCAGCACCACCTATCAGTGCTGCCTATCAGTGTCACATACCAGTGCTACCTATCAGTGCCGCCTATCAGTGCCACCTATTAGTGCCCTTCAGTGCTGCCCATCAGTGTCACCTCTCAGTGCCACCTATCAGTGCCCATCAGTGCCACCTATCAGTTCCTACCAGTGCTGCCTCATCAGTGCCCACCAGTGCCACCTATCAGTGCCCATCAGTGCCGCCTTATTAGTGCAGCCTATCAGTGCAGCCTCATCAGCACACATCAATGAAGGAGAAAAATTACCTGTTTGCAAAATTTTATAACAAACTATAAAACTGTTTTTTTTTCAAAATGTTTGGTCTTTATTTTTCCTTTTTTTAGCAAAAAAAATCCTGCAGTGATTAAATACCACCAAAAGCAAGCTTTATTTGTGTGAAAAAATTATAAAAATTAAGTTTGGGTACAGTGTAGCATGAACATGCAATTGTCATTCAAAGAGTGACAGCGCTGAAAGCTGAAAATTGGCCTGGGCAGGAAGGGGGTTTAAGTGCCCAGTAAGCAAATGGTTAATGCAAAAAATGCATTAAAATGCATAAAATAAAACAACTTATGGCTTTAGAACCACGTGAACTCTTGAAGCTATGCCAAAAAAAAATCTAGCAATCAGGGGCAGCAGCACCTTAGATCTCACACTGTAGATATAGAGCTATGAAGCTATAAGCACACGGGTGCCTAGGAGCACTCACATACCAGGAAGTGCATTATATTTCAGGAGGAAGTCAAGACAAAATGTTGATATTTCAGGATGTTGTTTAGGCAGAATTAATATTTCTACCTGTATAACACAGCAGATCTTCACTTTTGGAGTTCAGGTCCAGTGCAAGCTTGCTCTGCTAAGGCTGTATACTCCCATAACTCCACTCACTTTGGGATTAAGCCCTTCCCACTCAAAACTCATAGCCACCATTATCTATACCCATGTAGAAATGACTTATAACAATGGTAGTTTTGATAGTATTAGTTATAGTGACCCTTTTCTGCTTAGGAATGATTAAAGGAAACCCATGCAGAAGAAATGTGTATTACACCATTACTGGTATTCCATACCTCCCAACTTTTTGAGATGGGAACGAGGGACACCTATCAGCAAAAGTATGCAGGCTTAAGACACACCCCTTGTCACGCCTCCTTAAAGGAGAATTGTACAAAAAAACAAGATTGGTTGAACCCACGAGTGCTTTTTTTACCACTACTATTTCTTTATATTGGCATTTGGAATTTACAAACGCAGCAATTTAGAAATCGGATGAAAGGATTAACACTTTGATAGATAAAAAATGCATTTTATATACAACTATACAGATCAGACCAAAATGAGGGACACATGAGGAGGAAACAGGCACAGAGGGACATTGCTGCAAATCAGGGACAGTCCCTCAAAATCAGGGACAGTTGGGAGCTATGGTATTCTTCTGAAAAATGGTAAAACACTTGGCTGTCAATATATTCCAATGTTTTGCTCCTGAGTCATATCCTGAAAACAAGTATACAGATCAAGTATTCTGACTCCAATGCAGATTCACTTGCTACGTATGGGTCCTAGGTCAATAACTCAGAAAATACTGAAGCCTGGCAATTAGCATTTTCATAAGGAGGTATGCCATGGCAGTCCAAGTATTTCTCTTGGTGCATTGCTCCTTTAATACAATTAATACCACAGAAATAAAACCATAAATCAGATCATTACCGTCAATTTCTTTTAGCGTTCGCCTTAGAAAATGAATCACGTATTCTAACACCATCTCATGAAAACACTGCGGGGAGATTGTTTATTTAAATGCGTCATTTGTGTGTATCATTTCCTGAGACAAAGATCTATGTACAAAATTTCACTTTGATGTCCGTAACCTTTACCTCACATGGATCAACTTTCACCACCATCTGGAATTTCACACACTGCTTCTGTTGCCCACAATTATTAATTACTGAGCAATTTGCTGAAGTGCTTTGTCCGAACAGGAAAAAAAAAAAAGTTGGCTGGGAGGAAACACAAACATAAAACTGGGCGCAATGACCTGTGTTTAATAACAAGCTGTACAGAACAGGCATGCAACAAGCTGCAGAAGCTGGAGAAATGACAGATGATTTCTGATTGGCTAATCATGCCCTGACCCACTGATTTTTTTTTAAAGTGCCCTTCTTTGCTGTACTAACAATTCTAAGAAAAGGTATACCTGTAAAAGATACGTGTACATACGCAGCTTACCTGTCCCTCACATTTCTGTATTCCGCTAAGGTACTAAGAAAGGGTCCTTCCCAAAGTCCGCTGGGAAAACCCACACTTATAGGAATGTTGACATCCTAGGTCCCCGTTTTACGCCCTTGTTCTTGCCACTGACCTCCACATCATCCCTATCCCTGTAGTGACATTGAGGTCAGTAGGAGAAATTAGTGAGAACTATGCGGAACCCAGCAGATCAACACCCCCGGAACTGTGGGTTTCCCAGTGGACTTAAAGCTCAACCAAACCCAAAAACAAAAGGCAATATATTGTAGCTTACCAATCCCTGTAGCTTACCAATCTCTTTTTTTTCCAACCTCTTTTTCTTCAGGCTTTTATTCCCTCTTAAAGTGCTTCATGGGTCCAATGGACCCACTGGGACCCATGGTAGGGCCGGCCCTGCCATTACCTGTGCTGATACCAAACATTTGAGCGAGTATCAGTACTCACTCAAATGCTCCAGATACCGAAACCGATACTTTGCGCTGAGATTTGCGTCAATATAAAATTAATGGGTGCAATTTGTACTGCAAAGAATTGCATGCGATTTTAACATGAATGCGGTGTGATTCCTGTCTGAATCATATGCAATTTCCCCCACCACTCCTGTGTGTGTGCATAGAAAGGAGTTAAAGTGCCATCTAGTGGGCAGTTAAAAAAATGTTAGAACGCACAGTACATATACAGCACATAGAGACGGTCCATGCCCAACCTGACATCACTTCCGCCCTATACCCACGGGGTCCCAGAACTTCTCCGCCAACCCTGTGAGCACCTCCAGCAGCCCTGATTGGCTGCCACTGGGGGACCGGGACCAGGGCTGGCCCCACACATTGTGCTGTCTGGGTCCAAGAATGAAATGCTACCCCCCAAAAAAAAATCATGCCCACCAAAAGTCCCCCACATCAATTATTTTATATCATAATAACTAAAATTAAATTTATCATGTAGTCAGATTTACATGCAACAGCACCCCTAATTCATATCAGGTTTGGCTTCTGCGCTGTCCCGGAACATACACAGGCTGGTGAGGTTAACAAGCAGCCCACCAGACCCAACCTCCATCACCACCAGCGGCTGCTCGACTGCCTACAAACTTTTACACCCAAAACTATCTTTTCCATGCGGAGGGAGCTGAGAAGCCCGCTAAGCTACTGACACCCACCTGCCATTGGCTGAGCCAAGGAGGGAACAGAGGGCATGCACAGGGAAGCGGTGCGGCCTCTGTATGAGACAGAGCGGCCTGCGAGGGTAAATTGGCACCCTGCTCCCCCCCACAGGGTGACCACATTTCCAAACTGCCATTCAGGAACAAATTTGCCAAGGGTGGGAGGGAGGGGGAATGTAGTCTCAGGGTTGATCAGCGGCGGGAATGATTTGTCGGGCGAATGGCTGGTGTTAGCACTTAAATCATCCCTACACCATGCTTGATATGGTGTCAGGGTGATCAAATAACATTATTTCTATTACTACATTGTAATATATAATTAAATATTTAAACTCACCATAATGCAGAATCAGTGGGAACCCTGAGCTTGGCACTTTCCACCAGATGCAGCGTGTCACAGTCGTCTGCCACAGCATGTCACTTGCCACCAGATGCAGCGAGTTACTTGCCACGGTTGCCTGCCACCAGATGCAGCGTGTCACTTGCCACCATTGCTTGCCACCAGATGCAGCGTGTCACCGCCGCCTGCCACCAGATGCAACATGCCGCTTACCACCGCCGCTTGCCACCAGATGCAGCATGTCACATATTACCGCCGCTTATCACCAGATGCAGCGTGTCACTTACCACTGCCGCTTGCCACCAGATGCAGCTTGTCACTTGCCACCAGATGCAGCATGTCACTTGCCACCATCGCCTGACACCAGATGCAGCATGTCTCTGTTCCCTGCCACCAGATGCAGCATGTCACCGTCGCCTGCCACCAGATGCAGCGTGTCACTTACAGCTGCCGCCAGATGCAGTGTGTCACTTACCACCACCACCTGCCACCAGATGCATCTTGTCCCTTGCCACCAGATGCAGCTTGTCACTTGCCACTGTCAATTGGCTATAGCGTGGCGGCAGTCGGCAAGTAGGAGGGACTTGCCCTGAGCTGAGTAAACATAGAGCAAGTAACCAATTAAGCCAGCCTGCCACTCAGTGTCACTTACTTTAAAAACAGAACTCACCAGCTGGCAGAGACAAAGTGGTACCTGAGCCTCTTCTTATTCTGTCTTAGGTTGCAGCACTGATGTCGCCATTGGACTGGTGATGAGCGGGTACTTGTGCTGCCTGTGTGCTATGCTGCGTGTGATGTGCTCCGCCTGGACCGCTCCACTCCCTAACCCATGCGCTGCTCTGGCTCCGCACCACAAGCCGTGTTAATGTACACAGGAGCAGCAGGAGGAGAGGAGATGAGGTCACGACACACTGTCACTGACTGCATGCTGGTTTTCGGGTTGGAGACACAGGAGAGACTGACTGGAGCGAGGCAGAGACGGTACTGTGCGTGCCGGGTCAGTGGCCACTTCTTATACACCCATAGTGACAGACAGTTCCAGACACATTCTGCATTTCGGTGCCGGCAGTGGTGGGACATATAGAGGTGGTGGCTGGTACTCCTGCTATGGAAGCCTGCAGGCTGAGGCCTGCCTGTGCTGTTCTGTGACCATGGTGACCTGGAGTCTGAACCGCTCTGCTCCCATGCCCTACTCCTCAGCACAGCAGTACAACATCATGCTGCAATGATGCAAGTGAAGCAGCATGATGACAAGTTACTGCACGCTAGAGGGAGGGTGCCGCTCAGGCAGTAGCCATGTTGCTGCCTGCCGCCCCCCTTAAAATGCCGCCTGGGTCTCATGGACCCACTGGGACCCATGGTAGGGCCGGCCCTGACCTGGGACACCTATGTAGATTATTTTGCATCCCTTTCTATATACACACACACACACACACACACACACACACACACACACACACAGCAGCAGTGGGGGAAATTGCATCCAATTCGTACAGGAATTGCACTGCATTCATGTTAAAATAGCATGCGATTCTTTGCAGTGTGATTTGCCCCAATTGCATGCTGAGTCATGACATTAAAAGGGGGACAACCAGGTGACACCGCCAGGTGGCCCCGCCCCTTACCTATATAAGAACTGTCAAACGGTGGAGCCTGCAGTAGGTGGCCAGCCTTCATGGACGGCAGGAGCTTCTTTTTTTTTCGGCGGGGTGGTGTGTGGCATGATTGACAATGGATTTACATCAGGGTACATTTTTTTTTATTTTTTAATCAAGGAATTATCAAAAACTGTCTCTGTGTTTTTATTACTTTTTGACACTTTTTTGGTGAATGGGTAGGGGTAATATGTTAAAGGGGGCTTCCAGATTCTGATAAGCCCCCTGCCTATAGACCCTCACAACCACCATCAACATGGGGACAAGGTGTTTTGGGGTGGGGGGCAGAGCCCCTCCCTGCCCCAAGTCACCCACTACCCCCCATATTGTGGGAATGTGGCCAGGTATGGTTCAGGAGAGGGGGCGCTCGCTTGTCCCCCCCTTTTCTGACCTGCCAGACTGTATGCTCAGATAAGGGTCTGGTATGGATTTTGGGAGGGGACCCTACACCGTTTTTTTTTACATTTTGGACTGGGGAGGGGACCCCACATTGGTTTTTTTCATCATTCTTAATTGTCTGCATTTTTTTTTACATTCAGCTGTCAGCGGGGCCACTCCTTAGCAACCAGCTCAATGCGGTAAATTACCACAATTAACAATTCCTAATGAACTGAACCCTTGCACGATTGTTACTGTATGTGGTATTTTACTGCATTTTATTAGCCGTTATTTAACTCTTAGTGAATTGACCCCATGGTGAATTATGCTGCTGGAAGTAGACATCAGAAGATGGATACACTGTAGTCATGAAGGGATGGACGTGGTCAGCGTGGTGTTTAAATGATGCTCAGTTGGTACTAAGGGGGACAAAGTGTTCCAATAAAATGTCCCCCACACCATTACACCACCATCCCCAGCCTGAAGCGTTGATACGAGGCAGGATGGATTAACGCTTTCATGTTGTTTACGCCAAATTCTGACCCTACCATCTGAATGTTGCAGCTGAAATTGAGACTCATCAGACTAGGCAACATTTTTCCAATCTTCTATATTCCAATTTTGGTGAGCCTGTGCAAACTGTAGCCTCGGTTTCCTGTTCTTAGCTGATGGGAGTGGCACCCAGTGTGGTCTTTTGCTGCTGTAATCCATCTGCTTCAAGGTTCGAAGTATTGTGCATTCAGAGATGGTATTCTTCATACGTTGGTTGTAATGAGTGGTTATTTGAGTTACTGTTGCCTTTCTATCATCTTGAAACAGTCTGCCCATTCTCCTCTGACCTCTGACATCAACAAGGTATTTTCGTCCACACAACTGCCGCTCACTGGATATTTTCTATTTTTCGGATCATTCTCTGTAAACCCTAGAAAAGGTTGTGTATGAAAATCCCAGTAAATCAGCAGTTTTTAAAATACTCAGACCAGCCCATCTGGCACCAGCAACCATGCCACGTTCCAAGTCACTTAAATCCCCTTCAGCAAGTCTACTTCATCACATCTAGATGCCTAAATTCACTGAGTTGCTGCCATGTGATTGGCTGATTAACAATTTGTGTTACCAAGAAATTGAACAGATGTACCTAATAGAATGGCTGGTGAGTGTATGTAGCGGCACATCGGTGGGTTTTATTGGTGTCAGAGTGAAGTCAGAACTCCTCATCTGCACATTTGTATTTGAAGTCATGAGATCAGAATGACTGCCAACAAATGAACATTTCAGAAGGAATTTCAGACTGGTAGCCTCTCTATTTCCCTGAGTACGTGTTTCCTTTAAATGGAAAAGGGCAGTAAAAATGGCAGTAATACACTGCAATCTATAGCTACCAATCGGCAGTTAGCTTTCATTAGTCTGACTTTACTAAACCAATGAAGGGTAAACACTGGCTGATCCTGTGTACATCACTGCTTTTTGGATTTTGTTATTAAATAAAGCTATTAAGAGCAATTCCATGAAGTGTGAAATACTCATGCGCTCTAAATTTAACGGACTACTTGATTTATCAGTGCAGTATTTCTAAATAAAATGATGTCATGTCTTGGATGCACTTGAAATTGCTATGACTTAAGGCCTTGTAAAATAAAAAATTGGCACATGCTTGTATGCAGTAGTAGTGTCTACCATCGTTATATAATTATATGACTAAAAGGCTAATTAATGCAATTTATTTAATTACCAGATTTATGAAAAGCTGAGCAAGAAAATGAGCAAAAGTGAAGGCCCATGTCACCCAATCACTCCATACTGTTAAAGGAAAGGTACAGCCAAAGCTTTTTTGGCTGTACTTCTCATACAAATCACAGGAGTGCAGTCCGTTCTGTACTCTTGTGACCCGTTCTCAGCCATCAGTGGGCTAAAGTTTACTGATGGCTGATGTCACAGAGCTGGTCCAGGCCTATAAGCCTGGGCCGGCACCTGACTGTAGCCTCTCAGCAATCCGCCGAGAGCATGAGCCAGTCTCTCCTTCCTCCTCCATAGCCCAGCACTCCAGTGAGAGCAGGGGAGGCAGAGCAGAGAGCCAGTGATTGACAGTCACAGCTCTCAGCTCAGAGCAGAGGGGAGAACTGAGCGATCAGCAGTGTTTGATCACTCAGTTCTCACTGCAGAGCCAGTTGGGGGACAGATGCAGTATTGGATCAGGTTTTCTTTCTTGCGAAATCAAAGTTTTATGTGGATAAATAAAAGCTGATCTGTAAGCACCCCAGTCAGTGCTAAATGGTTTGTCTCAACATTCTAACTGCTACATTTGCAGGAGAGCTTGTTCTGTTGAAAAACACCCGACTTACTGGCAGGATCTCCAGATGAAAATAATGCAAAGAAAACCTAAAAAAGGAAACAAATGCAGCCATCATGAGTAAGAATTGGCAAGCTGCAATATAATAAATGTTTGCTTTTGGGCTTATGAATAGGTACGCTTTAAATCCTTGGGATACGTGGAGTGTATGCCCGCATCCCTATACATGCACAAGACTAGATACAAAATAGTGTAAAAAATTATTTTGTTTATTACAAAAATGAAAAGTTAAGGGGAACAGAAATGGGGAAGGATGAGGTGGGGTACACAGAAACCCAATATACAAAACAATAATATATTAAAATGCAACAAGTACATATAGCAGAACCACTTATTTACTGCACTACTGTGTAATTGAAACAGATTTCAACCCACTGTGCAGTCTGTTTCAATTACACAGTAGTGCAGTAAATAGGTGGTTCTGTTATATGTACTTGATGCATTTTAATGTATTATTGTTTTGTGTACCCCACCTCATCCTTCCCCATTTCTGTTCCCCTTAACTTTTAATTTTTGTAATAAACAAAATAATTTTTACACTATTTTGTATCTAGTCTTAGTGGAGTCTATGCCCTTCAAAGTCCCAGTAGAGGGTTTGCTTTTCTAGTTTTTGGGTTTAATACCACTTTAACTCCTAGCTTAGCACCCACACCCCTTGAACTTCTCCAGCTGCATAGCACAGATTAAGTGAAAAATTGAGATTCCACCCCTTTGTAATCCACCACCAGCATTTACTAAAAATGGAAATATTAGTTTGGGGTTAAATTGCCTCAAACTTCAAGCAAAACTTTACTCTGCAATTGCACTATAGGTCCATGTCCCCAGTGGATGTGTTTATTGCTATAACCATCATTTTTAGC
The DNA here is from genome assembly GCA_018402905.1 of Glandirana rugosa. Taxonomy (NCBI): domain Eukaryota; kingdom Metazoa; phylum Chordata; class Amphibia; order Anura; family Ranidae; genus Glandirana; species Glandirana rugosa. The sequence continues at coordinate 501,280 of BLSH010113355.1, forward strand.
CATGTGAATGTTAGAAAGAATGACCTATTAAGTGTGTAACACCTGTTTTAGTCTAATACATTAAGCTTAACGTGAATTAATCCATGCCAACCAATTGGATTTAATTTTATTTCAGTCAGATCAGTGATTGGTGTTTATAGTTCACAGAACTCAATGCATTCCAAAAGTGATTTGGATCTGTTACACAGAACCTGTCTCTCCAACA
>BLSH010113355.1:534248-560947 GCA_018402905.1 Glandirana rugosa
TAAAAACGTCGAAAAAAGGAAAGACTCGTACGCATCGGAGCCAGCATATAAAAAGGATGTTTTTGGCATAACTGTCTTGTTTTTAGCCTGAACTGCAACAGCATGCTGTTTTTACATGATCAAACGTGTTGGTCGATAACAGACTGTTTGTTTCGTTTAGCCGATAGCTTTCTTTGTATGATTGTCATTCTTAAAGCCTGTTGTCCAACAGCTTGCTTTTAAGGGCAGCTTAAAACGTGGCACACATTTTCGGAAATTGGTGAACTGGTGACCCGTGAATTTGGGGGAAGGATTGGTCTGGTTATTATGAAGAAAAATTACTAATTTGCTAAATTTTATAACAGAAACAAAGAAAAATTATTTTTTTTACAAAATTTTCGGTCTTTTTTTAATTATAGCGCAAAAAATAAAAAAACCCAACGGTGATTAAATACCACTAAAAGAAAGCTCTATTTGTGTGAAAAAAAGGACGCAAATTTCATATGGGTGAAGTCTTGCATGACTGAGTAATTGTCATTCAAAATGTGAGAGCACTGAAAGCTGAAAATTGGTCTGGTTAGGAAGGGGGTTTAAGTGCCCAGTGGTCAAGTGGTTAAAGGCTTTTACACACGGTGCAAAATTCGACGGGAATTTTCGTTCGACAACCTGTTGTCCGAAATTCTTACTGTTAGTATGTTTCTTTCGATAGCCGATTTGCTTTGTTTGTCAGACAATAGCTGGTTGTGCAAACTAGTACATTTTTGTCGTACGACAACGTCAAGTCCGATTTTTGTTCTGTCAATACGGTTTTTGTAGGAAAAATATACGACCGAGGCTACGCATGCTCAGAAAGGAAAAAAGCTGCAAAAATATTCAAAACATTCTGACGTTGAGTTCAGGTCAAATTAAAATTTTCGGATAGTCAGTATGCTTTACAAAATCATGGACACATGCTTTTGACAAAAATCAGGAGTGCCGTCACAAGGCAATCGAACCGCGTGTACGAGGCTTTAGAGCTTTAATTTGTATGCATTCAGGCAGGCCCTTGCACTGCATGGTTTGGTAAATCTAAAGGAAATCAGACAACAAAAGTTGTATAGTGTGTATGGGGTCTAAAGCATCTTTTCTCTAAGACCCCATCATATACAGAAAAGATGCTTTAGACCCCATACACACTATACAACTTTTGTTGTCTGATTTCCTTTAGATTTACCAAAACCATGTAGTGCAAGGTCCTGCCTGATTGCATACAAATTGAAACTCTTAAGGTTTGACCTCATATTATATATTTTGGTAAATCTAAAGGAAAACATCTACAGAAAATTGTATAGTTTGTGTCCAGCTTTAAGCTCCCACAGAATTTGAAACTTTATGTATGGATGCTTCAGCTTCATTTATTCACCTTTTTACTTGTGCTTATTCATTTGCATGATTGTCTGATAGGAATTTATCTTAACCTAATGTGAATGTTTTTGTTCATTTATTCTCGTTATTAATTATGTCACCCTTATGACACTTGTTCTCCATTATATACAATACTTGTCTATTTGTATACTTTCCAAACTTGTTCAATAAAAATACAAAAAATCAATCAGGCATTATATACCAAAAAATTTAAAGTGGGACACTCCAACCCAAAAAAAAAAAAGTCCAAGTTATAGTATATGATAATTTTTCTTTGTATGCAAAAAGCACTGACCACTTTAGATGCTTTGTGAGGTGGGCATGCACTGTAACTGCATATGAGCTGTCTAGCTTCAATTGTTGAGTAGCTGGCATTGTGTTGCTTTGTAAACACAGGGCATATGTCACTTTTGGGGGTCGCAAGAGCTGTATAGTTATACACTCACCAGCCAGAGTGTTCTGATCTGTAGGGGAAATTGTGGTCTTGTGACCATGTTGAAAAAGTTGATTAAAAGGTACAAAAATGAAGTGATTTTTATTATTTTATGTACATTGAATCCTACATAAAAATCCAATACACGACATTGGCCTTAACAGTAAGGCTGCATTCACATCTGGGCGTAGAGTTTTCAGGCAGAAATACACGCGGTTTTTACGGCGATTTTGCCACGATTTTTACCATGATTTTTGCCGCGATTTTGTACAGGCCAAAAGGTCACCAATGTAAAAAGTAGAAAAACTCCCAAATCAAGCTACAAAAATACTTCCAGAACTTGTTTGAGCTTCAGACGTTTTTAGGCTTTTGGCTTCAGGCGTTTTTGAGTGGAGATGTGAACCATCTCCATAGAGAATCATTGATTTTTTCCCCTCTAGCGTTTTGTAGCTTCAGGCTTCAAGCTACAAAACGACCAGGTGTGAATGGACCTAAAGCTTTATATAGGGTTTGCATGTTACATGATATGATTTTTGACTGATTTGAAATAGCCTAAGATTTTTATCAATAAAAATGCTGTTTTTATGCAATCCAATTCCAAAGCTATATGCTGGCAGCTGAGCAACAGGCAAACCCCTCTGTATGTGTCCTCAGACAGACTTGTATTGCAGAGTAAAGCTGGCCAAAGATGGGTAGTTTTTTTTTTTTCAATTTAACAGCGGGCTGAACGTAAAAGGACAGATACCTCCATCAACATAAACAAGGTGGATGGAGGAATTCCCCGTGCTGAGACATTTTACTCTGCAATATCAGAAGGCGTTGATCAGCTGCTGCAGCTGTTGATCGAAAAAAGTTTTCCAGTATGTCTCTTCAAGAAGTTTCTATTAAATGATCAACTTCTGTTGACAGCCCCAGACTGACATTTGCCGGTCCTTGCTGAACTGGCCGAACTTCGATCCATTTATGGCCAACTTTAGAAAATGGTGCATGTCATACCTGTCTGTTATTGAGTGCTGATGACTGAAAGAAAGCTGGCCGTACACTTTTAGATTTCTTTTGCTCAGGTCTGAAGGCTGAATGAAAGACATCTAACAGGTGTCTCCTTCCATGCTAAACAGTGCAAACAGAGGGATTCCCCTGCTGAGTCATTGTTTTCTGACAGCCACCAGCAGCACCTGCCAGAATACCAAAACAGCAGCTGCATCTGTTTTGTATTGGAAGCAAACTCAGTCATGCACCCCCAGCACTCTGACCATGCTTTCATGATCCCAGGCACAGATTAGGATGCTCTCTTGTTTATGTGATCAATATAACAGCCAATCACAGTGATCACATGATAGGAAAGCCCATGAAACACCTCTGGCCTTAAGATTTGTTCTACCTTGCATTATCGGGGTTGAAAGAATAACACGCCAGGATAAAAAATATGAAAATATGATGGCTGCGATTGCTAACTTGTTTTATTATTGCATGCTATCGGGCTGTTGTCCTTATTCTAGCAGGTAGGTGGAGCTGGGAATTCTTAAAGTGGTTCAAAAGGAAGAAGTTTATATCTTTTACCATTCTATGCATTAAGGTACAAAACATTGTTCAGCCCCCCCTCCCCAAGCTTCCCTTATACTTACCTAAAGCCCGATTTCAATCCAGCACTGTTCATGAGAGAAGTGCCCTCTCCTCCTGCACTGGACATTGGCTCCTGCTGCTGTAAACCACAGCCTGTGAGGAGAGAGCGAGCTGAGCCTTGCTGTGTGTGCCAATGGCCTCACAGAGCCCGGCTCTGGATCGCGTCCACATGAGTGTCCCCACAGCAAGCAGTTTGCTATGGGGGTACTCTGAAGGGGGGAGGAGCCAAAAGTGCCATCAGGGGACCCCAGAAGAGGAAGATTGTGTCTGATCTGTGCAAAACCATTGCACAGAGCAGGCAAGTATAACATGTTTATTTAAAAAAAAAAAAGTCCTTAGCAAACTAGTTTGGGGTTCCCATTGTGACTATAGCGGTGCCAGTAGACAAAGGATCAATTACAAAAATTTAAAACATCAATTTAATTGTTTACATATTAAAAAAAATATATTTAATACATAAAAAATGGTGGTCCGGGTGTACTTTAATTAGTTGATAAATACATGGATTGGTGGTCACTGTATTACTTTTATACCAACATTTTTCGCCATCCAAATGGCTTTCTCAGGGGATTTCAGCAACCATCGTATTCAAACAGACAGGGACCAACCCACGAGCACCAGAAGGATATATATATATGTAGGCACACAGTGATGTAAAGTGCGCTTTGCGTCATATAGCGTCTGAGAAGCGCCCCCAGTCTCCGGCTGGCTGTCTGCTTGTCTGGTTGAATATGGTGGTTGCTGAAAACCCCTGAGGAAGCCATTTGGATGGCGAAACATGTCGGGATAAAAGTAATACAGTGCCGACCACCAATCCATGTATTTATCAACTAATGAAAGTATAGAGCTCCAGGAGCTCTGCCTGCAATGCAACTGAACATCTCATAAGGTCGGTTCCTGAACATCAGATCTGTGACCACTCATACACCAGAGATTGGATGAGCGATAATTGGATGTGGAATTTATGAGGAAATTATTGAGATCTTAAGGCGGATTATTTACTTACCTTTGGTGAGTTTACCCACTTAGGGGGGTCTGACCTTCCGAATTTTCTCACGTGGTGTGGTGGCGGCTATTATTGGAGCAAGATCCTGTCCCCATACATTGATTATCAAGAAGTCTATTGGACTTTTCGTTTAAAAGATTTAATAGCGCTGCTTGCACCTTATTATACTGTGTGTATGTGCCTATATGTTCATTTGGGTGCTATGGAATATGGAATAATTTTTAATATGTAAACAATAAAATTGATGTTTTAAATTTTCGTGATTGATCCTTTGTCTACTGGCACGGCTATAGTCCCAATGGGAAACCCATACTAGTTTTCTCTAAAATTTATGGGATGAGGTGCGATACTTCAAGGTGATCCACTCGGGCCAAAGTGTATTCTACATCATAACAAGTCCTAACAAGTGATTTAATTTTTACGCAAGCTACTGAAAATGGAATCTGCAAAGCACAATAATTCAATAAACACTATGTATTCATAACTAAAGTTCTAGAGCAAAACCTTTTTTCCCTGTATGTAGTGAGGAAAAACCCATTAGAATTGGTTCAGTATTGAGTTTAGTTATTTTTGTGCCATGCTCCATGGTACCTACCATCAATATCATGTATATGTGATGCAAGAGATGGAGAGGTATTAAACTGGGGCGTATTCCTTCAATGTGCCTCGAGCTAGCGTAAATACATCCTCAACCACAACAGCTAATTCTTCATTTCTTTTCATGCATACAATGACTCCTCCACAAACACATGATAGCAACATATGGATAAAGTCTTCAGAAAGGCCCTCCGGTAACAACTTGTGTATAAGTTCAACAAAACCCCCAAACTGAATATAAAGCGTGGAATGTCTGTCTTTTAAATCCTATAAAATAAACACGAGTATGCTCCACATATGTGAATTCTGTTAAGTTGCCTAATATTAAAATAACAAACGTGATTTAGCAAACCATAAATATGTCCAAACGTTATTGAGAGGTCATAAATAAATGGAGGTAGAAAAACTGCCGCTCGGAGCTGACCCTGGCAACACTTCAAGAATGAGGGAAAAGATATTTCTCGGAGAGCAACAAAAGCCAAGGTTTCTGTAAAAGGAATTATATTATTCCCGTATCTGAAATAATCCTATTTCTGTGTCTATTAACCTATCAGCAATTTGTAAATCTACTACATGAAGGATGTATTATAGCTCTGTATAACCGTTCACATCCGCTCTGCTGTTCCCATACACGATGAAGAGGAGGGTCTACCAACCTCTTATGCTGTTACCTCCCGCAGAGATAAACCTCGTTATTAAAATGAACCTGTTATTATGGCATTTAGCATACCGCTGATGTACAGGCAAATAGCTAAATACATAAATTAACGTGTATGCAAAGCAGAACCTTTGTTAATTTACATTTTGGATAGAGAAGGGAATGGATAAGACCCATGTCCATTTTTTTGTTTCTGTGCGTTTCCCATTGGGAAGATTTCCCTTCACTCCTTGTCCTAGAAACACAACTGGAAGTCAAAGGAGATTTTTCCAAAGCGAAGGAAAATTCCCTCTTAGGGCCCAGTTGGGAGGTGGTAAAAACATTCGGCAGTTGGGAGGTGGTAAAAACCTTCGGCAGTTGGGAGGTTGTAAAAACCTTCGGCAGTTGGAAGGTGGTAAAAACCTTCGGCAGTTGGGAGTTGGTAAAAACCTTTGGCAGTTGGGAGTTGGTAAAAACATTCGGCAGTTGGGAGGTGGTAAAAACATCCGGCATTTGGAAGGTGGTAAAAACCTTTGGCAGTTGGGAGGTGGTAAAAACATTCGGCTGTTGGGAGGTGGTAAAAACATTTGGCAGTTGGGAGATGGTAAAAACCCTCATCAGTTGGGAGGTGGTAAAAACCTTCAGTAATTGGGAGGTGGTAAAAACATTTGGCAGTTGGGAGGTGGTAAAAACATTCAGCAGTTCGGAGGTGGTAAAAACCTTCGGCAGTTGGGAGGTGGTAAAAGCATTCGGCAGTTGGGAGGTGGTAAAAACATTCAGCAGTTGGGAGGTGGTAAAAACCTTCGGCAGTTGGGATGTGGTAATAACCCTCGGCAGTTGGGAGGTGGTAAAAACCTTTGGCAGTTGGGAGGTGGAAAAAACATTTGGCAGTTGGGAGGTGGTAAAAACATTTGGCAGTTGGGTGGTGGTAAAAACTGCTTTTTTAACTATAGCCAATTTTTTTTTAATAACCCGTCAGATTTTTTTTCGCCATTTGTGTCCCATTGCAGAGATTTCCCTTCACTTCCTGTCCCATAGCCAAACATGAAGTGAGAGGAAATCATTCAGAAAGTGCAACATGCTTTGCGTATGCACAGTAGGGACAGGCAATGGCAGCAGCAGCACCCAAGAGCTGATGGAAACATCGACTGGGGTGCCAACTATACATGTGCAATTAATTTCCTCCCAAATTAATTTTTCGTCCAAATTCGGAATATTCATTAATTCGGAAACATCCAAATAACGAAAAACCGTTTCACTAATTATTCCGAAAACACATTTTTGAGAATGAAAATCGGGAAGAACGAAAATCCAAAATTCCACAATCCAAAAGAACGAAAATCTGAAATTGGAAAATACGAAAATTCGAAAGAATGAAAATCCAAAAATAAGAACAAAAATCCAAATATTTGAAAGAATGAAAATCCAAAAGTAAGAACAATAATCCGAAAGTTCAAAAGAACGAAAATCCCAAAATAAGATTGAAAATCCGAAAAATTCAAAAGAACGAAAATCCAAAAATAAGAACGAAAATCCGAAAATTCAAAAGAACGAAAATCTGAAAGTTTGAAAGAATGAAAATCCGAAAATAAGAACGGAAATTCAAAAATCCTAAAGAACCAAAAACATTCAGATTGTTTCTATTATAATTAAATGATTACGTTTATTATTTTTACTAACCATAACCAGTATTATATATATTTTAATTAAAATTATAATTTATTAATTATAATAATAATAAAAATTATAATAATAGTTATAAACGATTAAATTATAGGTAGGTATTGGATTTCCTTTCAAATTTGGCTGTTAGTGAACGTAATGAATTATTAACCATTACTATTGTGTTTTTTATTATTATTATTATTTATTAATAATAATAAATAATAAAAACTATAATAATAGTTATAAACTATTAAATTAGTTAGGTATTGGAATTTCCTTTCAAATTTGTCTGCCTGTTAGTGAACATAAGGAATACGAATTTATCCGAATTTACAAATTTTCAAAATAAAGAATACTGCATCTGTACGCATGGAAACCAAAATCGAATTTCTCAGAATTCCTGAATTACCGATAATAACAAATAGCGCATTTGTACGAATGGAACGAACTGAATTAAAATGTTTCCGAATTCACGAATTACTGAAAATAATGAATACCGCATCTATATGAACGGAACGTACCGAAATCAAATTTGTATACCGCATCTATACGGATGGAACGAACCAAATTAGATTGTTTCCAAATGTACGAATTTATTCGAAATAACGAATGGTCTGAAAAAAAAAAAAAACTAATAGAACGAAAAAGGAAAAAACACATTTTTTGGCCATGCACATGTCTAGTGCCGACGTCGCTGGATTCCAGGACAGGTAAGTGTCCTAATATTAAAAGTCAGCAGCTACAGTATGTGCAGCTGCTGAGTTTAATTTTTTCGTGGGGGGGGGGGCCAGAACTCCGGTTTAACCGCTTGCCGACCATAGCTGTACGGCTGCTCGCGTAGGTGTAGTTGTGGGCTGCGTGAGTGTGCCCGTGGGTCGGGTGGACTCGATGTCCGCTGGCGACCCGCAATTGCCTGTTACAGAGGCAGAACGGGGATCAGCCGATGTAAACACGGTGGATGCCCATTCTGTCAGGGGACTGATCGGGATCAGTGAGACCAGTTATGTCCCTGTCAGCCCAGCCCCCACACAGTTAGAACACACATAGGGAACACATTTAACCCCTTGATCGCCCCCTAGAGTATAACCCCTTCCCTGCCAGTGACATTTATCCAGCAATCAGTGGCTATTTAAAGTTCTGATCACTGTATAAATGTCATTGGTCCCAAAAAAGTGTCAAAAGTGTCTGATCTGTCTGCCGCAATATCGCAGTCCTGATAAAAATTGCAGATTGCCGCCATTACTAGTAAAAAAAATAAATAATAATAAAACTGCCATAAATCTATTCCCATAGTTTGTAGACGCGATAACGTTTGCGCAACCCAATCAATATACGCCTATTGCGATTTTATTTACCAAAAATATGTAGAAGATTACATATTGGCCTAAACTGAGGAAGAAATTTGTTTTTTTACATTTTTTTTTTTTAGATAGCAAGTAAAAAATATTGTTTTTTTTTCAAAATTGTTGGTCTTTTTTTGTTTATAGCTCAAAAAATAAAAAATGCAGAGGTGATCAAATACCACCAAAATAAATCTCTATTTGTGGGGAAAAAAGGATGTCAATTTTGTTTGGGTACAACGTCGTACGACTGCGCAATTGTCAGTTAAAGCGATGCAAAAGGTGCTCTGGTCAGGAAGGGGATAAATCCTTCCGGGGCTGAAGTGGTTAAAGTAGTGCAGTGCTGAATAGCAAAAAAATGGCCCGGTCATTAATGGGGTAACATCTTCAGGAGGGCAAGTGGTTAAACAAGATCAGTCAAGCAGAAAATCCAACAGGTTGCTATAGCTTACCACATTTTACAATTTTAAGTTTCTTTACTCAGACTCTATTTTTAGTACATTCTTTTGGTTGAGTCATTATGTTAATGACTTGTTAGAATCTAAAGCCTCGTACACACGGTTCGACGGTCGTACGACCGAACGGACCAAATCGTATGTTGGCTGTTGTATCTAGCATCCTGACTGCACTACACGATCGTACGACCGCAGAAAGAACGTTCAGGTGCATGTAATTAGCATCCGGCCGTTCCTGACTTCTGAGCATGCGTGTTTTGCACAATACAACTTGTACCACCAACTTCTCTGTACACACGATACAACGGTCGTATGAGCGCTTGTTGGTACGACCAAGCTTTCTAGTTTGCTCATACAACTCCCACTGTACGACCGTCGTACGTCGGCTGTTCTAATCGCGCGTACTAACGATCGATTTCGCATACAACGTTCATTTGTACGACGATCGTCGACTCGTGTGTACGAGGTTTTAGACAGGTCCACTTTAAAAGGACTCTGCTGGGTAGGATAACCTCAATAGAAAATAATGACATTCTACGTACAAACATTGCAGCGACACTGAACTGATATCTAAGGTCAGAGTCAATCAGCATTTGGCTCCCTAAATGCAAATTCCAGCTCAATAAAACGGGAACGCTAATGTTATTGTACTAAACTTTGCCAGCAAAAATGCCCAAGCAACTATTTTCAGCCATGATAAAAACCATGAATCTTTCAGAGCACAGGAAGAGCTGACAGTTTTTTGAACTACAGCTTACAATCTGCAAAGTGATGGCTGCTAGATGACAACGGTTGCTTAGTAATGTTCTACAATAACAGTAATAACTGACCTAATGCTGCATCATACATAGGAGCAAAAGAAAGTCACTGGGTTACATGGGGCCACTACAGGGTTCACTTGTGGTTCACTTTCCCATTAATGTTTTCTTGTATGCATTTCTGGATATCCCTTTATTTTCCAGAGCAAGATGGAAATGCTATGGTCTGCTTAGATGTAAGTGGTGCTCATAGCCCAAAACAGACTAATTAGAATGCATTGAAGGGTCATACCATCTATTTATTCTAGCTGTATGTGGACAGCATTGTGTGCATAATATGATGATAACATCATCGTACTCCGTCTCAAGAAGCTCTCGTTTTTTTTACAATGACTGAGAAACATTGAAATCCCTTTGTTTTCATCTTCTAGACCAGGGATATGCAATTAGCGGACCTCCAGCTGTTGTAAAACTACAAGTCCCATCATGCCTCTGCCTCTGGGTTTCATGCTTGTGGCTATCAGAGTCTTGCTATGCCTCATGAGATTTGGAGTTCTGCAACATCTGGAGGTCCGCTAATTGCATATCCCTGTTCTAGACAGTCCTCCTCTCCTGCAGCAAAGGATGCACCGCTCTGACAACGTAGCTGCCTCCAAGTACTTGTAGACACACCTCACCGGGTGCTCTAGCTCAGGGAGTCCTTCCACCTTCCCAATAAAGACATCAAAGGATTTCACAGGAGAATGGAGCTGGCAATCTGGAACTGCATTTCAAAACGTCTTTGTTTCATAGCAACCATGTACAAAGGATAGGCTCTCATGTAGGTACTGAGATCAGCGAATATACAAGCTATCCAGAAAGGGGTCTTCTGGGTCTGGGAACCATAGAGATGGACCATGGCCCTGAACCTACAATAAGGCTAAGTTCACAAGGCTTCAAAACATGAAGCGTCGTTTTGCTTCAAAATTGAAGCCTTATGTTGAGTTTGGAGGAGTTTGAAGCCTTTCAAGGCCTCCCATTTAAGTCTACAGTGACACTCCGCAACCGCACTGGCAGGCGTTTGCGGTGCAGTTGCGGCGCATTAACCACTTCCATACCGCTGAACATCATATGATGTCCTCGGCTTTCAGTGGTGATATCTGAATGATGCCTGCAACTGCAGGCTTCATCCACATATCATTTTTTTTCAGCCGGCAATTCCCTACACCATAAGAACAATCATAGTGGCTGTTTATCTGCTTCATTGTTCTTACCGGCGACTGGAGGGGTGTCTCCCCCCTCCTGCCGCCCTCCGGTGCTTCTCCGGGCTCGCCCAGGCAATCGGCGAGCCGGAGAAGGAATTGGCCAGAGCCCAAAGGAAGCCATAGAGAAAACTAAGGGACAGATGGTCCCCGGCAATCTCTATGACTCTTGTTATGATGTCATGTCCGGGCCGGCAGAAGTAAGCAAAGCTGGGGACATGGCAAGAAAGCCTGAGATCCTTCATTTTTTTTTGATCTCAGGCTTTCCAGCCTGTAGGAGAGATGTGGGGTATTATAGAGAGGGTCTGTCATGCACTATTCCTATTACAAGTGATATTTAAATTCCGTGTAATAGGAATAAAAGTGATCAAAAACATTTTTTTAAAGGGAAAGTGTAAAAATAAAAAAATGAAAATAAAATAAACAATAATAATAAAAAAAAAAATGAAAGTGCCCCCGTCCCCGCAAGCTCGCGCACAGAAGTGAACACTAGGTCGCACATATGTAAACGACATTCAAACCACACATGTGAGGTATCAACGCAAACGTTAGTGCAAGAGCAATAATTCTAGCCCAAGATCCCCTCTGTAACTCTAAACATGTAACCTGTTAAAAATGTTAAAGCGTTGCCTATGGAGATTTTTAAGTACTGAAGTTTGGCGCCATACCACGAGTATTCGCAATTTTAAAGCATGAAATGTGAGGTATGTATTTACTTGGCGTAACATCATCTGTCACATTATACAAAAAAATTGGGCTAACTTTACTGTTTTGTTTTATTTTTATTCATGAAAGTGTTTTATTTCCAAAAAAAAAAATGACTGCGCAAATGCCGTGTGACATAAACAGTTGCAATGACCACCATTTTATTCCCTAGGGTGTCTGCTAAAAATATATGTATATATATATATATATATATATATATAATGTTTTGGGGAGTCATTTTCTAGCAAAAAAATGTTTACATGTAGGGGAGGAGTGCTGGATTTGCGTGGTATGGAAGTGGTTAAAATGAGTTTATAAAAAAATCATGCAGGAGGAGAATAATATCCCACAATGCCCTGTGATGATAGAGGAGAGCATAGAGTGTCCTGCAGCAGTGTTGCCAACCTACCAGATTGTAAGTTACTGAAATTACACACAAAGTTTTTACTGGTATTTCCAAAAGTTACAAAATTACAGTTTTAATTGCAAATTTCAGTATTTATGCTACAAACAAGTACAATATGCAATAAGCAATGTGATTTAAGGTAGATATTAGGCAAAAAAATGTATTTCCTATGTTATTTTCAATACACTAAGTAAGTAGCTCAGGACGCCAGTAGCATTGCTGCGTTAAAAACTTCAGCTTTTTTGTATTAAAGCTTTTTCCACATTTTTTAGCATTAACGTTTTTTAGCATTTTTGGCAAGAAAACACCTCTCTGCTAAAGCTATGGAATCAAAAATGCTTAAACCCCCCCCCCCCCCAAAAAAAAACCCACCAGTTAGCGTTTACCAGAGTTTGAGCATTTTTTACGGCACAAAAACGCCTCTTAAACCCCACTAGTTTTGGGTTTTTTTCCCAGCCAAAAAATAATGACGACAGCCTATGTGTGCATGGGATAACATGCTGGGGAGTTTACTGGCTGTAGAAAAAAATGGCAAAAGCCAAAAACAGCAGCTGTAAAAATGTCCAGTGGGCACAGTGACACTGACAGCAGTGCGCAGCATCACAGATGATGATGACGCCTCACAGACACGACAAGTACCCCCCCGAGTCACAGTGACAGTCTCTCCACAGCAGGTGGTCCCTTCAGTCCACTCCAGTCCAAACAGCACTGATAGTTCCGTTCACGGCTTGCCCTACTCCCGTCCCGCAGACCCGCATTTGAGGCTCTGGCTGCTCTGCTCATCTCTCTTGCACCATGACTATACAGGACATGCTCAGGCACCACCTCCTCCAGACCTACCCTCCACTGGTGCCATCTGAACACACTGTAGCAGACACTCGGATGGTCTCAACTGGCTCCGGTCCGCAGCTGCCAAAGCCAAGCGTCACAGACATATTTTTTACTGGCAACCTTTTCCTGTCACTGGCATTTACTGGCAGGAGAAAAGTGCCCATTTTTACTGCCTGCCAGTTAAAACACTGACAGTTGGCAACACTGTCCTGTAGTCACTTCTTTCTATGCATTTCCTGTTTGTGCCGCTTGAAGATGGTTGACATCAACTTCTGAGGGTAGGTGTGTAAATCATGATACAGGGGATGAAAGCGTCCTTTAGAATATCTCTAAGAGACAATTAGATGTGCCCAATATCACCTGGATGCCTTTCTCCTCTTCCTCTGCTCAGACAATTGCTCATACATCAGCATCATCTGCAGGAGGCCAAACATGAGATAAAGCATAGTAAAGGAATCCATGCCGCTGCCTTCCCTGCTAATGGAGTATGCACAGGAAACATTCATCATGACAAGCCACACCTCAAATTGTTTAGTTCCTGTTTATTTTCTCTGCTGTGTGAAGGATATAAGCAAATTGCTTGTCACTCACAGAGCAAGGGGCGGATCGACTGTGTATTTCCATGTTAGTCGGACTTTCTCTTCCTGAAAGAAGATAAGCTCATTACTCACAGTTGGATTAACTCTTTGTGGCAAGACTAGGCACAGATGACATGACATGCTATACTCTACCAGGCAGAATTATTTATTTTTTTTTTCCGGGTTTACATCCACTTTAAGTTATATTTATATTCACATATGTGATAATTGGATATTTGATTACAGGCAGTACAGCGCTCATTACATGGCCCTCTTGTCTCTCTAATCTTCATCTTAAAGGTTATTCCTCCAGTGATAAAGAATACCAATTGCTTTTAAACAAATATATAGAAGTTGCTAAACACATTTATTTTAGTCAGATGTAATTGCCAAATGCTATTGCTGCAAAAAAAGACATGGTCTGCCTTGACTATAATTATGCCCTTGATTTATATGATACTAGGCTGAATCTGTGATTGTACCTTTGACTGATATCTCACCAGACTTCATAAAGTACCTTTCTATGGCCAAATGCAGGCTATTTACAGACAAAAAATAACAACATTGTAGCTGCATACAAATCTGAAATCTCTCATTTCATTAACTGCATTACAAAATACTTCTGATAAATTCAGATTGTGAGTTTATGATGGGCTGCCAGCATGTTGAAAGTGAAGCATATAATAAGAACCTGTGAAACTGTGATGGTTAGTGGAGGGTAGATGGTTGGCTGGAAGAAATACTTACTTTTCTTTGCATGTACAGACGGCTACTGCTACGGTGAGGACCAATTAATTATGTTCAGAAAACACCCTGCTGTCTAACTTTAACAGCAAAGTCAAAGTCTAAGGAAGATATGCTTATCCTTATATAAAACATAAATCTGCATTGGGTTACCATAGTTACCACGACCAACGGATTACATTAATACTAATAGAAAAGTAATTACTGCAGTATACGTGTATATGTATAAATGTAAAAAAAAAAAAAAGAGAATTTGGGAACCAATATGTGTATTTGCTCTTATAAATAAATTTAAAATGCAATTAAATGCAGTATAAAAGGATTAGTCCTCCCAAAATTCATCTTACAAACCATTCAGCGTCTGCCACCCCTCTCTGCCAATCCCTTCATTGCCACTAGCCCAACAAATTAAATGCAAAATACTAACAATGAGCTACAAAGCCATCCACCACTCTGTTCCCAGCTACATCACCAGCCTAGTCTCAAAATACCAACCTAATCGTCCTCTTCGCTCCTCCCAAGACCTCCTGATCTCTAGTTCCCTCATCACCTCCTCTCATACTCACCTCCAAGACTTCTCCCGAGCCTTTCCCATCCTCTGGAACTCCCTACCCCAATCTGTCAGACTGTCCCCAAATCTATCCACCTTCAGGCGATCCCTGAAAACTTTTCTATTCAGGGAAGCCTATCCTGCCACCACCTAACAACTACACTCCTTATTTTCTCAATCAGCTCATCCCCCACAGTTATTGCCCTTTCGTATCATTTAACCCTCCCTCCTAGATTGTAAGCTCTACCGAGCAGGGCCCTCTGATTCCTCCTGTACTGAATTGTATTGTAATTGTACTGTCTGCCCTAATATTGTAAAGCACTGCGCAAACTGTCGGCGCTATATAAATCCTGTCGTATAATAATAATTCTGAGATATGCTGGAGAGTAAAGCCGCCTAATGGTTTTTATCTCTCGGAGATTGTGGTGGTAAAATCTCTGTCCTCTGGTCTGCATACCCGCTATGGTCATTATGACGGGGTCCTACTCCACCTGCTAGAACCTTCAATAATTTTAGATTTTGGTGAACATAGCAGAAGGAGTTGGAACACCTGTAAGTTGGCAAGATCATCAAAGACTGCAAGATGAGAATAAAGACCAGGAACTGGAGAATGGGAATATCATGGTTGTAGCCAAAATGCACATAAGAAGCTAAGGGGTGTCTAATCCTACTAGCCACCAACTATTACTGAAGTATCACCCCTGGATATGACAGCTACATAGATAAACTAAGCAAAAAAAAACATTATTTAGTTGTTGCTGTCTGCATTGAAAATGTAGTCAAATGCGCTGAACAAATGTCAAAATGTAAACAACAAATATGTGGATGGCAATACTGACCTTCAATGGCCAATAAAGGCTATTAACAAATAACTGTCCCTGAGCCATACAATGATTGAAAGAAAGGTAATGTGTAGTACACAAATTGCAAAAAAACAAAAAAACAAAGGGAATTTGTGTTCACTCCACTCTCCGTGATAACAAATAACTGTCCCTGAGCAATGGAACACACAATACATCAAGGTTCAAAGAAAGTTAATGCATACTACACAACAACTCTTCCGCCACAGAATGAAGTGAACCTACAGTATCTCACAAAAGTAATTACACCCTTCACATTTTTGTAAATATTTTATTATATATTTTATAATATTATATATTTTCATGTGACAACACTAATGAAATGACCAATGTAAAGTAGTGAGTGTACAGCTTGTACAACAGTGTAAATTTGCTGTCCCCTCAAAATAACTCAGCACACAGCCATGTCTAAACCGCTGGCAACAAAAGTGAGCACACCCCTAAGTGAAAATGTCCAAATTGGGCCCAATTAACTATTTTCCCTCTCTGGTGCCATGTGACTCATTAGTGTTACAAGGTCTCAGGCGTGAATGGGGAGCAGGTGTGTTAAATTTGGTGTTATTGTTCTAACTCTCTCATACTGATCACTGGAAGTTCAACATGGCACCACATGGCAAAGAACTCTCTGAGGATCTGAAAAAAAGAATTGTTGCTCTACATAAAGATGGCCTAAACTATAAGAAGATTGCCAAGACCCTGAAACTGAGTTGAGTCATGGTGGCCAAGACCATACCGCGGTTTAAAAGGATAGGTTCCTCTCAGAACAGGCCTCGCCGTGGTCGACCAAAGTAGTTGAGTGCACGTGCTCAGCGTCATATGCAGAGGCTGTCTTTAGTAAATAGACGTATGAGTGCTGCTTGCATTGCTGAAGAGATTGAAGGGGTAGGGGGTCAGCCTGTCAGTGCTCAGACCATACGCCACACATTGCATCAAATTGGTCTGCATGGCTGTCGTCCCAGAAGGAAGCCTCTTCTAAAGATGATGTAAAAGAAAGCCCTCAAACAGTTTTCTGAAGACAAGCAGACTAAGGACATGGAGTACTGGAACCATGCCCTGTGGTCTGATGAGACAGATAAACGTATTTGGCTCAGATGGTGTCAAGCATGTGTGGCAGCAACCAGGTGAGGAGTACAAAGACAAGTGTGTCTTGCCTACAGTCAAGCATGATGGTGGGAGTGTCATGGTCTGGGGCTGCACTGGGGAGCTACAGTTCATTGAGGGAACCATGAATGCCAACATGTACTGTGACATACTGAAGCAGAACATGATCCCCTCCCTTCGGAGACTGGGCTGCAGGGCAGTATTCCAACATGCTAATGACCCCAAACACACCTCCAAGACACCACTGCCTTGCCCAGACCTATACCCTATTGAGCGTCTGTGGGGGCATCCTCAAATGGAAGGTAGAGGAGTGCAAGGTCTCTAACATCCACCAGCTCTGTGATGTCGTCGTGGAGGAGTGGAAGAAAACTCCAGTGGCAACCTGTGATGCTCTGTGAACTCCATGCCCAAGAGGGTTAAGGCAGTTCTGGAAAATAATGGTGGCCACACAAAATATTGACACTTTGAGCCCAATTTGGACATTTTCACTTAGGGGTGTACTCACTTTTGTTGTCAGCGATAGAGATAGAATAAAATATTTACAAAAATGTGAGGGGTGTACTCACTTTTGTGAGATACTGTAACTATGAACCTGAGTTCGCTTCACTCCAATAATCCTAACCCCTGCAAGAGCATGAAAGATAAGATTGATGAAAAAAATCGAACATAGACATAAAATAGGATATTTGAGAGATAGCTATTGTGATGAGGGTGAAAAATTAGGGGAAGTTTTGAAAAGCTAGGCTGAATTCAAAAGAACAAGGAAATACACTGAAATGATGAGAAAAGGGGAAATGAGGTTGAAAGAATAAAAGAAAGATACCGGGAATTATAGGAGGAAATAGAGAAGAGAGATGGAGGGTAATGAGAGGGGAGAGGGTAAGGGAGGGATTTGTATATTAATGTATTTTTCAGGATAACATTTTTTTAATGTTTTGTATGAGAATTATTGAAAATGGATAAATAAAGAAAAAAAAAGAAAGATAAGATTTCCCTTGCTTATGATTTCATGTTCGGCGCAAAGGTTCACTTTACATAACTTTGCCTCAGTTCAGTACGTTAACAAATTAACATGTTCAAAAATCTGAAAAAACTGGCAGTGTACAATAAAATGGGTGTTTGGGCTAAGTACTTATAATGCACCCAAGCCTTGGCATGCATATTTGAAATGCATTACAATGCGTTCTTTACAGGCTTTTTACTTTTAATAACACTATCTTACTAATATTAGTAATGTGAACATAGTTCATTGTAACTTACTTGTTACTAAACCTAGTAATATGAAAATAGTTTATCCCCTCCAGTGCCCACAGCTTATACATCTTCTTTTTTACATTCAAATACTGCCACTATATACCTTTTTGCATTTTACATGTAGATTGATGGAGGCATCACCTCCCTCTTACTCTAAGACACAGGCTGGAGGAGGGTGACACAGACCGTGACTGGCAGAAATACGCCCACACCATGTTCTTGCCAAAAAAACAATACATTTCTGATTTCAAATGTACATTTGTATGACAATTCAAAACAGTTCTTTAATATTAATTATATAGTTTTACTATATTTTAAAGGTTGTTTTTTATTTTGAACATGTGGCCAGCAGCAGAGGACCAGAAGCTCCTCCTGCTTATGTTTCCTTGCAGACAGGCTGGGAAAAATCTGCGTCATGTGACAGCTGTATATCGATTTGGAAAAAGGTACTACAATTTTTCTTTTACTAAAATAATTACAGTGCCATCATTTATATACAGAAATAGAAGGGACAATGTCAATTAAAAATTAATGTGTGTGTGTGTAGTATCACTTTAATAATACAGCACAGGACACAGGTGGATATTCATAGATCCTGGGTTATAAACTGCTACCTTTGGGTGATTGGACACTGAGCGTACCGTTATATCCCTACCTCACTCCGTGAGAGCTCAGTTTTTTCCTAGTGTCCTGTAGGTCAGTGGTTCTCAACCCTGTCCTCAAGTACACCCAACAGGCCATGTTTGCAGATTTTCCTT
This sequence comes from Glandirana rugosa, assembly GCA_018402905.1. Classification (NCBI taxonomy): domain Eukaryota; kingdom Metazoa; phylum Chordata; class Amphibia; order Anura; family Ranidae; genus Glandirana; species Glandirana rugosa. The sequence goes on from BLSH010113355.1 coordinate 553,174, forward strand.
TATCTTGCACAGGTGCTTTAAATAAGAGTCAATGGCTTGGTATTTTGGACAGTTATTTTATCTAAGAGAAATTCCCAAAACATGGCCTGTTGGGGGTACTTGTGGACAGGGTTGAGAACCACTGCTGTAGGTGATGAACCTTTTCTCCCTATAGATATGTTTCTATATTTAAACTAGTTCATATGCTCATTTATGCACATTGCATTGTAAAAAAATGAATGTTATACTTTTTAAGGGCACTGCAACATAACGGTATTAACTAGTCTCTTTGGAGTACATTGCTTTTTACTGTAGATCTATTCAGAATGCAATCATAATTTATGGGAACCAAAAAATGAAACCTGAGTGGTCACTGTTTTGTTCCCTTTTAGTCATATTTTTTATAAATGGGACCCCAATAGAACTATTATTAATTGTAAGTACTGGAAAAGTCTTAACCATCATGCTAATACAGCTTTACATGAAAGACATTTATTTTTGTTAGTATGTATTATAAAACCACAACTTGCCACTCATATCTGACCTAACATGCACTATTTTTACTTAATGAACTAAAAATTGTAATTAAAATGTACCTCATTGGAAATATGATGTGATCTTCTTTGACTGACGACGTGTAACCTGCAAATCAGAATAAAACAGTGATCAGAATGTTACAGGTCCCATTAAGAGTATTAAAATTCATGAATAATATAGAATACAGAATGTTTCCATTATTATGGAAATACTCTCACAGTACATTGTCTACAGATAATAAGTGAGAAATAATATATTTACACATGCACTTCACTTGCAAGGAAAAAAACCATTTAGCCAGCACACTCAGGCTGTGCAGAATATATTTTAAGGTTGCTTAGTTCTCACAAGGCGGGACAAGTACACATTAATCACAAACACTTGTAGGCTGCATGGTTTTAAAGCTGCCAAAATACATTCTGAAAGATTTAAATGTCACTCAAAATGCCGACTTAAAAACAAAAACAGTCTATTACCCTTAGAACCTTCAAAATACAAATGCAGGTCATACAACTTATTCCCTTCCTAAAGTACTTTCAACCCTTTAATATTAAAGAAGAATTGTTGTATAAAATCAACATAATAATAAACTGCTTTTTTTAATTTTAAGTGGTTCTAAAGACGAAACATTTTTTACCCCAGAATACAGGGCAAAACGTGCCGCCCCCCAGCCAAGAACCACTCCCAACCACATCACAGGCAAGTGCGTTCTTTTGACAACACTTCAATCTATTAATGTGGACTATAAAAAGATGGAATAAAGACCACAGGAAAAGCAAAAAGGGGGCACCTAAGATATTATTGATCCCGATTACTTTGTAGCTACAATCCATACTTGTAATATATTCTAACACCTTATATTTAACCCGAGGTGACTATAAGTCCCTATGATCAAGACATATTCAATATAACATATTATTATTATTATTACTATACACGATTTATATAGCGCCAACAGTTTGCACAGCGCTTTACAATAAAGAAGGGGCACGGTACAATTTCAATACAGTTCAATACAGAAGGAATAGAAGGGCCCTGCTCGTGGAGCTTACAATCTAAAGGTAGGGGGAGGTGGTACAAAAGGTAATGGCTGCAGCGGATGATCTGATAGAGGTGACTCAAGCACAGTTCTTAGGTGGAGGAGGGGTAGGCTTCCCTGAATAAGTGAGTTTTCAAGGATCGCCTAAAGGCAGACTGGGTGGAGGCTGACCGGACATTCTGGGGCAGAGAGTTCCAGAGGATGGGAGAGGCTCTGGAGAAGTCCTGTAGGCGAGCATGGGAGGAGGTAACAAGGAAGCTAGAGGGCAGGAGGTTCTGGTATAATACAGAAAAAACAAGGTTAAACAATTAAATAAAGAGAACAAAAGTCTCTATACATTTCATAGATTCATTTATCAAGGGACTAAACTCACTTGATTACAAATGAGTTTAAAAGAGGAATGAGGGTTTAAAAAACAAAAACATACATACTGACTTTAGTGGCTGCAGCATCGTTCCAAGGTTGCTGCTGTCCCCCGTCGGCTCTATACTGAGAACTGAGCGATCACAGAACACTGATCGCTCAGATCTTGGTTCCACAATGAGCACAGAGCAGTGACTGTCAGTTACCGCTCTATATTCTGCCCCTTCAGTGGTCACTCTATATTCTGCACCTTCAGTGCTCAGTGGAGCACCGGTCTGTGGAGGGAATGGAAGATGATGGCTCAGGCTCTAAGTGGTGCACTGAGAGGCTGAGTCAGCTGCTGGTCAGGCATCTGGGCAGGTCCCGACATTACTGTCTGGATTCCTGCATAGCCTGGACTGGCACTGTGATGTCAGCCAACTGCGGGCTTAGACCATAGTCAGCTGAATCTGGGTCACAGGAGTGTAGGACTAAGTGCACTCCTGTGACCCACAGGAGAAGTATGGCCAAAAGAGCTTTGATCATACTTCCCCTTTAAACCCTCTCTGTATATATCTATCTATATTTAGACATATCAATATAGCCCCACGCCACAAAATGTATAAATATATATATATATATATATCAAGTATAGAGAAAGGATGGGCTCGGGCATGTTCGCAAGTGCACATGCCTGAGCCCGCCAGGAAGTGAACCCGGTGCTGATCACAGGCAGTGAGAAATGTCTCCCTGCCTGTGATTAGTGCAGCGCCATCCTTAGTATAGAGTATTTGTTATCCCTTTAGTAAGCTTTCTTTCTTGGATGTAAAAATAGCTCATTAAGCCCCCTTGTGGTGTTATATCCTCTATAAATAAATGAGTTTCATCATACTATTTAATAGCCCCATTAAAGTGCTCACATGTCCCCAGCTCTTCTTAAAATAGTGGTTCGTGACCCCTAAGGACACTCAAGATCTCTCATATGTCCAAAGTGTCATCAAGGAGGCCCTATTGATCCATGTGGAGCATCCTGCCCCATTAATAGTCCCCGAAGATGGCCTGTGTTGTTATCAGAGGGTGGTCCTTGACCTCCGCGTCTGCTATACTTTTTGCCCTGTATTTTAGGGACCTAAATTCACCTGGGGTTAAATATATGGTGTTAGAGTAAATTTAAAGAATGGAATGTAGATAGAAGGGGATTAGTAATATTTTAGGTGCCCCCTTTTTGCTTTTGCTGTGGTCATTATTTTTTTATGCCCCACATTAATAGATGAAAGGGTTGTCAGAAGAACGCACATGCCTGTGGTGTCGTCGGGGAAAGGGGAAGTGATCCTTGACAGCCGAGGGCTATACTTTTTGCATTGTATTCTGGGGGTCATCTCTTTGGATTGTTCAGGTTGGATGTTAGTCATCTCCTCGAAGGGCTCCAGATACTTTCACTCAGCATATGTTGATGCAATATATTTAATTGTTAAGTTTTGGTTTATTTAATTATTGATTTTTTCCAGTCTTTTTTGATGTTTAGACAAGTTACCTTTTATTCCCCCATTATCAACTCCTGAACAAGTGGATTTTCATCCACGAAACACGTTGAGCTATAGAATTGTCTGCTTGCAAGCTTATAATAAAAAGAATTATAGGATTTTGTCCACCAAATAGTGTTTAGCAAAATATGACAATTAGGGATGTTCTGTATTTGAATTGTTTTTAAAATTACGGCAGGACTTTTAATTGTTGTGATTACATAATACAAGCTTGGGAATTTTATATTGGAGTATGGTGTAAGTTGTGCCTCAAAAATCCCGCTATAAAAGTTTTTGTACTTTATTTGAACATAAATTTTAATTTCCTATCATTGACAGTTCCACTTAGTGGCCTTAATCCCGCTTGAGATATTTCAGGAAAATACTGAAATTATAGCTACTAGGCTGACGATCCTAGGAATTAAACATATTAGACACATTACAGGGATTTGTCACACAGAAAACTTTGTTGTGGTGACTCGTGTGCAATATTTTGGGAGGGAGGGTGGCAAAACACTCACTCACTTGCACCCCCCCCTGCAGGAGAAGGACTGGCAAGCAGCCTTACCTTAGGAGATGACAAGGATCGAGGACAAGGGATAGGGCTGCTGCTCCTCGCTCCAGCTGAGGGAAGAGCTGGGGCTTCTCCTCCCAGCGGAACAGATGTTGCTTCTCCTCCCGGCCAAACAGGAAGTGGGTCCTGAGACCCGATTGGCCGGGACTCCTAAGACTTCCTGGCCAATCGGGTCCCAGGACCCGCTTCCTGACTGGCCCAGGAGGAGAATCAGGAAGACAATAGTGAATATTAATTTGCTATTGTCACACAACTGGGTGGGCTCAGGGTGCAGTTCTCTGCGCCCTGAGCCCACCCTTTTTTGAAGCCAATTAGAACCTCAGGATCTAATCATTTGCTTCCAAAAAAAAAAAAAAACGAATTGAAATCCATGCCACCAGGTGCCCTGCATGGAGATTGGGGGCTGGGCACATAGATTAGGGGGTGTGACACCCCTGCACCCCTTATGGACCGGCCGCCACTAATAGGACCCCTTAGTCCAGGCTCTGACAATCACAATTTGCACATCTATTTTTTTGCAGTCATATTTGTGCTATTTTCATACATCTTACATTATTCTATTTACTTCCATTTTGTTGCTTAGTTTTTACAAATAGAAACACGCAAATAGCTTTCCTATCCTCATAGTCATATGATTTGATTTATATATAAAACCGTTTGATGTGTGTTGTTGTTAACATCAGACCTTCTGGATTACAAAATAAATAACTCTGGTTTCCTAAAGAAAGCTAAGCCTAAAATATTTAAATATTTCTACACTTCAAATTGACTGTCACAGCTTCAAAGGCAGATTGTGTTTGCAGTATTTTATGTTTGAAGACAAAAGGAATTATTTTATGAGATAATTAAAACCAACACAATTACAGTTGTGCTCATAAGTTTACATACCCTGGCAGAATTTATGATTTCTTGGCCATTTTTCAGAGAATATGAATGAGAACACAAAAACTTTTCTTTCACTCATGGTTAGTATTTAGCTGAAGCCATTTATTATCAGTCAACTGTGTTTACTCTTTCTAAATCATAATGACAACAGAAACTACCCAAATGACCCTGATCAAAAGTTTACATACCCCAGTTCTTAATACCGTGCATTGCCCCCTTTAACATCAATGACAGCTTGAAGTATTTTGTGGTAATTGTGGATGAGGCTCTTTATCTTTTCAGAGCTGCCCATTCCTCTTGGCAAAAAGCCTCCAGTTCCTAGGAATTATTGGGCTGTTTTGCTTCAACTGCATGTTTGAGATCTCCCCAGAGTGGCTCAATGATATTGAGGTCAGGAGACTGAGATGGCCCCTCCAGAACCTTCACTTTATTCTGCTGTAGCCAATGACAGGTCGACTTGGCCTTGTGTTTTGGATCATTGTCATGTTGGAATGTCCAAGTACGTCCCATGCGCAGCTTCCTGGCTGATGAATGCAAATATTCCTCCAGTATTTTTTGATAACATACTGCATTTATCTTGCCATCAATTTTGACCAAATTTCCTGTGCCTTTGTAGCTCACACATCCCCAAAACATCAGTGATTCACCTCCATGTTTCGCACTAGGAATGGTGTACCTTTCATCATAGGCCTTGTTGACTTCTCTCCAAATGTAGCGTTTATGGTTGTGGGCAAAAAGCTCAATTTTGGTCTCATCACTCCAAATGACTTGTGTCAGAAGGTTTGAGGCTTGTCTCTGTGCTGTTTGGCGTATTGTAAGTGGGATACTTTGTCGCATTTGCATAGTAATGGCTTTCTTCTGGTGACTCTACCATGCAACCCATCTTTATTCAAGTGCCTCCTTACTGTGCATCTTGAAACAGTCACGCCACATGTTTTCAGAGAGTCCTGTATTTCACCTGATGTTATTTGTGGGTTTTTCTTTGCATCCCAAACAATTTTCCTCGCAGTTGTGGCTGAAATTTTAGTTGGTCTACCTGACTAACTAAACCCCTCATTTTCTACTTCTTGATTAGAGTTTGAACACCGCTGATTGACATTTTCAATTCCTTTGATATCTTTTTATATCCCTTTCCTGTTTTATATTGAATCATAATGCTAACTCAGTTAACACAAACTGGATTTTGAAGGTAGAAAGTTGCTCTGATAATAGAAAAAAAAGTTTTCAAGCAGGCACTAGGAAATGCCTTCAGGAAAATTACAACAAAATGCATGTTAACACACAAATACAGTATACAGGCGGTCCCCTAGTTACAAACATCCGACTTACAAACGACTCTTACTTACAAACAGAGGGAGACAACAGGAAGTGAGAGGAAATCTACCCCTAGGAAGGAAAATTCACTCCTGTAAGAGTTATTATGGGAAAAAGATGTCTCCACTGATGCTTTATCACCAAGGCTTGTTTCCACAACAACCCAAAATTTTCAAAATCCAATTATCATTGGGACAGTAAGTGAGGTGCAATATTCTGAACAGAAACCATAGACAGCAAAACAATCATTACAGGGGTGTTACCCCTTCCCCATGCTATCCAAAAAGCTTAAAAATAGTTTTTTTGGCTCAAGCTACACTTAAAAAATGTAACTGATCCGACTTTCAAACAAATTCAACTTAAGAACAAACCTACAGACCCTATCTTGTTTGTAACCCAGGGACCGCCTGTATTTGTTTTACCAATGAAATTAGTGCTGAAAGCACAGTAACTGGTGTGTGATGGTAGAAACAGCTTAAATGTGCCGTTTCAGCTCTTTGTACTGTTAAGGTTTTCTTCGTTTGTTAGAACTTTATTGAAATGTCACAAGTGACTTTGGTGTGACAGAGCTTTGTACATCCCAGAACTGGAAGGAAAACAGTTTGCGTTTTGCCTGGGTTTCAGCATTAAAGTGGTAGTATACGTGGGCATTTCCAAAAAAAAAAATCCCTCGCAAGGCAATGGCATAACATGCTAGTACACATTGCATACTGCCACATTATGAAATACATACCCTAGAATGACGCCCTCCAGCAGTGCGCTGTAACAGATATTAAAGCTTCCATCTTCACCCAGCCTTCCTTTTAGGTTCGCAGGTTCTGGCTGTATGAATGGCCGAGCCACAATGACTTCACTCCCAAGCATGCACGTGGGAGTCACGGCCCCGGCATGGGTGTGCTGTCCCTTCAGAGCACATGCACCAATGACATCACCAGCTGCATCCCATGTGAATATCTCCTAAACAGTGCAAGTTTAGGTGATATTCACTGTATCTACAGGTAAGCCTGTTTATAGCTTACCTGTAGGTACAAGTTCAAATGTGAATTTTACTACCACTTTAACCACTTAACCACTTGCCGACCGCCGATCGGCATCTGACGGCGGCAAAGTGGCTCTGTAAGGCAAACCGCCGTCATACGACGGCGGCCGCCAGATCGCGCACAGTGAGCGCGCGCGCCGCCGGAGGCGCGCCCGCGCGCTCACTGTGTCCGGGGGGGGGCCAGGGAGCGGGTGCGGCGGCTTCGATTGCCGCCGGCCACCCGCGATGCCCCCCCCGGAGTGAAGGAGCGGAGGTCCGTGTAAGTAAACACGGACCTCCGCTCTGTGTGAGGGGGAAGGGCTGTGATCACAGCCTTCCTGTAAGTGAAGGCTGTGACCACTTCCTTTCCCCAGCTAGGCAAGTCCCCCTACAGTAAGAACACGCCCAGGGAACACAGTTAACCCTTAGAGCGCCCCCTGCAGGTTAACCCCTTCACTGCCAATGGCATTTACACAGTAATCAGTGCATTTTTATAGCACTGATCGCTGTATAAATGCCAATGGTCCCAAAAAAGTGTCAAAATGGTCCGACATGTCCGCTGA
>BLSH010113355.1:562030-576884 GCA_018402905.1 Glandirana rugosa
AAAATGTGAGTGTACTTGAAATTACCGTAGGGTCAGGCACCCTAAGTTATAACTCAACCGGGTGGGAAACGTTAATATCGTCGAAGTTGAGAAGACTCTTCCGACAGGTGTTCCAAAACCTCACAGATACCCTTACAAACTGGCAAGAAGGTCTTCGCGTAAACTCTCCAGTCCGTGACTACACCTACTCTTCCGGACCGAGTGTCAGAGGCGAGATTAAGTAGGATTTCCACAAGATAGCCCAACTCCAGTCCAAGTGAGTTTGGGGTGGAGGAACTTGACTGGCCTGCACAGAGACCTGACCTCAACCCGATAGAACACCTTTAGGATGAATTAGAGCGGAGACTGTGAGCCAGGCCTTCTCATCCACATCAGTGCCTGACCTCTCAAATGCGCTTCTGGAAGAACGGTCAAACATTCCCATAGACACTCCAAAACCTTGTGGACAGCCTTCTCAGAAGAGTTGAAGCTGCTATAATTGCAAAGGGTGGGCCAACTCAATATTGAATCCCACGGACTGGGATGCCATTAAAGTTCATGTGAGTGTAAAAACAGGTGTCTCAATACTTTTGTTACATAGTGTACATAGAAGGGTGGACGGAGTTGCAGGTACAGTCTGACCTCATTAAAGTATGTGAATTCGCTTTCTGTCCTATAAACGCCGCTGCCAAGTGATATGTTTATGAAAGTAGACTTTTCATTAAAAATTAAATTTTACACACAAAAAACATGTCAACATTGCCAAATCACAGTATTATTTCAATAAAAAAAACAATTTCTTCATAAATAAATAATAATATTAATTAAAAAAACAGCTGCTATCCAGCTCACAGCCACATGGTCTCTGGCTTCCAGTTATCATTGGCAGCTTGAGGGAAAAAAGTCGCAATCATAAAATATTTTAAGAGTGTACTTATATTTGTTGACCCCCCCCCAAAAAAAAACAAAAAACTCTCACTGTCAGTTATGTGCAATGGTTTTATTAAACCGTTTTTACTAACCATTTTTCATTGGATTGTCCTAAATAGTGTTGATTTTTTTAGAGGGACTCAAGGGTCCACTCACTTCTACTTCCTGCAGCCACTTTCTTCCTGGGCACTAAGTGGGGGTCTACCAATTAATGTCACATGATAAATCCCGGTATAATGATAAAGATAAAAACTACCAAGAAAATCAGTCGGACAATCAAGTAGACAGGAAAGGACATTGGGGGAGTTCTCTATACAATCATACAAACAGTGCATCATTTGCGGTAATGGTTATATATCCATAAGCTATATACAGTATGTGTTATATATATATATATACATGCACACACACACACAGTATATATATATATTTATTTTGACACATTTGCCAAATAAAATAAATAAATAAATAAAAGTAGTCTCCTGCTACTTTAAATGAGCAAATGAAATGGTCAAACTGTGTGATAGTCCCGCATATGGCCAGGTTAAGTTGATAACTGGGTTTTGTCTATGCATATATTGAAGAAATAAGGTGGGGGTAGGTTGAAGAATAGCGCTGTTCTTAGCCATGAACTGGCTCACGAGACTTTAAAAGATGATTTACGCCTCCAGCAAAATATATGTATTTTCTTCCAGCTGCAGCTGCAGTTATGTAGCTGTATTATAATAACTGTACTTGTCATTGGAAGATGAATATGTTAATAGAGCTGTGGGTTAAAGTGACCAAACCAAAATAAATCTATTTGCATTTGCAGCTATTTTCCCATGCTTGAGGGGCATTTATACATTTTCCATTACATCATTTTTAAACTGCTGAGATCTGAGATCAAAAAGGGCCATTGAGTTTTGTACATGCCAAATATACATTCAGCTATAATGAACTGTCTGTGTTCTTGTCATACTTGGAATAATACATCTGTATTGCATAACATTTAAAAAAGAACTCTACAAAGCTTCTGCCACTAACTTCCATTGTCATAGGGATACAGTTAAATATTTTTTGGGTTGCCACTTTTGCTCCTTAGTATGTCATAGCTCAGGTCTTTTCCAGAAACAGTTCCTTAAATGCTGCTCTGATGATGGAGTGTAGGCCTCATACACACGGACTTTTTTTGACGCCGGCGTTTTCTGGCATTTTTTGCAGCTCTCCATGTTAGTCAATGGCCCCATAAAAACGCTGACGTTTTTGAGCTGTAGATGGCGTCGGCGTTAGTGAGCTGAAACTAGAACCCACGGCCAGTGCGTTCTGAGGCTGTAACGTTTTGGCATTTTTTGACGCCGACGCCGCAAAATGCCAACAAACGCCAACAAATGCCAACTAATATTGTACCGGCGTTAACTGGCGTTTTTTGACGCCAACGTTTTTAGGTTGAAAAATAGCAGAGGGATGATTTATTTTAAAAAACGCCTATTGACGCTGATGGTCACTAACGCTCACTAACGCCGAAAAACGCCAATTTTTTTTCCTTGACGTCGGGCCCAACGTTTTGTTTATTTTTTAAGAAATGTCCCTGTGTATGAGGCCTTAATCTTCCAGTTCCTATCTCTGGGTAATCAGCAGCATCCATATAATATCTAGCAGAGCAGTGGTTCTCAACCTCTGTCCTCAAGTACCCCCAACAGGCCATGTTTTGGGAATTTCTCTTAGATAAAATAGCTGTCCAAAATACCAAGCCATTGACCCTGATTTAAAGCAAGTTAAGGAAAACTTGAAAACATGGCCTGTTGGGGGTACTTGAGGACTGAGGTTGAGAACCATTGTAGTAGAGGTTATGGAGACACCAAGTAAAAGGTCAGTCACGTAACCTGGAAGTTGAAACAAAGGTCCGTCAATGCCAAAACCCCATCAAGGCTAGGTTATTGTAGCTTAAAGTGATTCTAAAGTTTTCTTTTGTATTGTTCTTTAAATAATAAACATGTCATACACACCTGCTCTGTGCAATAGTATTGCACAAAGCAGCCACAATCCCTTTCTTTTTGGGTCCCCTGCTGCCAGTCCTGGCTCCTTCCACTGTCGAGTGCCCCAAAAAGCAAGCCTCTTGCTATGGAGGCACTCGACAGTGGGAGGAGCCAGGACTGCCAGCTGGGGACCCAAAAAGAAGAGGATCGGGGCTGCTCTGTGTAAAACCACTGCACAGACATGCTTATTATTTAACCACTTCCGTACCGCCGGACATCATATGACGTCCTTGGGTTTGAGTGGTGATATCTGAATGGTGACTGCAGCTGCAGAGGTGTGAGAGCAATGTGAGTGAGTGAGAGCAATAATTCTAGCACTAGACCTCCTCTGTAACTCAAAACTGCTAACCTGTAGAACTTTTTAAACGTCGCCAATGGAGATTTTTAAGTTGCAAAGTTTGTCGCCATTCCGCGAGCGGACTCAATTTTGAATCCTGTCATGTTGGGTATCATTTTACTTGGCGTAACATTATCTTTCACAATATGGAAACAAATTGGCCTAACTTTACTGTTTTCTTATTTTTTTAACTAAAAAAATGAATTTATTAAAATTGGAAGACTGCTGCGCAAATACAGTGTAACATAAAGTTTTGCAATGACCGGCATTTTATTCTCTAGGGTGTTAGAAAAAAATATATATAATGTTTGGGGGTTCTAAGTAATTTTATAGCAAAAAAAACAGTTTTTTAACTCGTAACCACCGAACCCAAAAAACAGGCTCAGTTTGGAAGTGGTTAAAGAACAAAACAAAAAACCCTTAGAATCATTTTAAGCTACATTAACCTACCCTTGCTGAGGTTTTGGCATTGACAGACTAACCTTTGTGAGACTCAACCTCCAGGTTACATGACTGACCTTTCACTTGGTGCCTCCGTAACTAGCAGTCCCCTACTAGATATTATATGGACGCTCCCGAGTCGCACTCCTGTGAATGGACAGTGTCCATTTTCACACATGGAGCATGGTTTGGTCTTGCTCTCTTCTTATTGACTCACTGGCTGTGACTGAGAATGGCTCCCGCTGCTGTGTGAGCTAATCAGGGAAGAGAGACATAAGAGAGCAGATGCTCTCATGTACATCACTGGATTGAGATGAGGCTCAGGCTGGAGGCTGCTGGAGCGAGATCCATCCATCCATGCTGGGAAGATTTGTCCTTCTTTGATCCAGGTGTTGTGATATGTGCATTGCCTATGTAACATCTGGTGAGGTGCTGGTACACATGGTGGTTGGATAAGTCATCTGGTGTCTGTTTTCCTTAGTAGCACTGGTGTACGGGTGATGGTTCTTTCACTATCCTGCTCTTTGTAGAGTTTGGACATACTGCACCATTATTTTCTTTTTTTTCCTTTTTGGAACACTACAGATTCATTATTAAAGGAGAAGGTCACCAAAAGGTCTGGTTTCATATATAACATCTCATGCGCTTTCGCTGTCTTCTTAGGTGAGGCAGCATTTGGATCTGGTGAGTTGCCACCTTGATCATTTCATGTGTATCCTGGTATGTGAAGTGTACATGCAAAGTCTGGATATTCTATTTGGAATGGACTTTATATACATATACTAGAACTTTGGACTTTTCACAGTTATTTTGGTACGGTTTTAGTACCCTGTTTTATGTTTTTTGTCACTTTTTGAGCGCTGCATATTCTTCTATATATATTTTTTGTAGACTTAGCGTCCTCTGCGTTGCTGCTCTTTATTCACATAATATTGTTTGGGCGCTGATTATTCACCATTTTCTTAAATATACATTGCTGCTGATTTTTTTATTTTAAAGGGACTTAGTGACTCTAAAATTAATGAGTTAGGGGTCAGTGATGGATCCTGGGAGCAATGTAGATTTACACTTTAAGTGCAATTTTTGCCCTAGTGTAAAACTCCCAATCAGTTTTAGTGGAAAGTATAATTGTCTAAATTAACCCTTTTGAGCTTTTAAATGAACAAAAGTTAAGATAGTTAGGATGAAAACTTTTTTTTTATAATACAGTCCTATGTGTTTATGTCTACCTGCTCCATCAAAGAATGCTGATTGACCATCTGTTCGTATTCACTCTTGTAACTGCTATTCTATTTAGCCTGCTAATACATATGGCTCTTTACTCTTGACTTCCCAGTCTGTGTCTCCTCTGGGAAGTATCAAGGGCTTTCTAATGATACCTTCTTCCTCTAGGGTTTGCTGGTTCATTGTGTATTGTTTCTAGATTTTCCAGCCAGTGTTCCTGTGATTCTTGAATTTGAGTGTTGGCCTGATCATGATATCATGAGTTTTTCTTTTAGTCATAAGCTTTCTGACCCTGATCTCTAGGGTCCTTAGTTTTGACCTGGTCCCAGACCTTGCTTAAAGTGGTTCTAAAGGCAGAAGGTTTTTTTTTACCTTAATGCATTTTATGCATTAGGGTAAACCTTCTGGGTGCAGCTCCCTCCCCAGCCCCCCCCCCCTATACTTACTGTCCTCTTAAGTGAGGAAGCATTTGGATCTGGTGAGTTGCCACCTTGATCATTTCATGTGTATCCTGGTATGTGAAGTGTACATGCAAAGTCTGGATATTCTGGAATGGACTTTATATACATATACTAGAACTTTGGACTTTTCACAGTTATTTTGGTACTGTTTTAGTACCCTGTTTTATGTTTTTTGTCACTTTTTGAGCGCTGCATATTCTTCTATATATATAGCAATATATAAATATATATATATTTTTTTTTTTTTTAAATCAAAAAAGGTTTTATTGAAAAATGCAAGCATATCCAGTACACAGAAAAGAATACATAAAAAAAACAAAACAATTCCATTATTCCATTTCGAAAGAGGACAAAAATAGAGTCAGCGTAGCAATCCTATACATTTGACATTCAGTAGACCATGAGCTTCCCCCACCCAATTATGGCTTGTATCTTTTCCCATTTCGTTTTTGTTCCCAATAGAAGAAGCATTTCCCCACCTGGATACCCCCCACATCCTGGGAACCCAAGCTAGCTTCGCAGCCCTGGGCTCCCCTATTTTCCAGTATTTAAATCATTCACTGGGCCCAGTCAAAGAGCGCTACATAGGACCCTGCAGCAGCCTTGCCATCACTAGTTCTTCAGGACTCAAGCCCGGTGTGTCCAGCCATGGCGCCCAAAGCTTCTCAAATTTCTTCTCATTGCCTCTGTGTTGGTAAATGAAAGCAATATATATTTAACTGCCCCCATGCCTGTGCCACTGAACTTTGCTTCTTTGAATACCCAAGCTTTCGAGGAACAATGTAGAATTCTGCAAGCGCTAGATGCTGGCATCTCCATTGCCTGGTGGTGTTTTCAATACTAGCCCATATATCACTGCAGGGCACAAGGACTGATGGAGAAAAACCACAGAGTGCAACAGGGAACCAGGCATCTCACACAACTAACAATCTTTCAGCAAGGTTAGAGTTAGGATATATAAAAGTACTGAAAAGGGATTGGATTAGATCACGGAGAGAAGTACATTTATATGTAATTGAAGCTACCCCCAAAGGGTTTAGAAGACATTCCATGCTGTGGAAGTGCTAATTTTCAAAAATATATTGTACTTTTTAATTAGGCAGCAGGCGTTCCTTAACAATATAATATGGTTTAATTAGCTGCAATTTTCCAAACAGATGCAAAAGGATTAACTTTTGTGAACAGTTTTCTAATTTACCAAAACATGCCTATAAGCTATGTTCAAGGCAATGACGTTGGAGAAAAATAATCTAGAGTAATTTTACTAAGACTTAGTTTTTCATTCCAACCCATGTAATTTTCTAAAACTGGCAAAAAAAAAATTTTAAACACTGCTTCCTTGAAATGTAGTAACCTAAACACACTCTGCATGTATGTATATAGAATTTCCCTAGAAATGTAATTTACTGCTTTTGCGATTGGCTCAACAATTTTCCCAGAAGTCTGATTTTCAAATCAAATTTCAGGCATCCTCTGAGCTTCCCAATTCCTGAGATACAATCTATGGTTCATCCTTTCCTAAAGGGATGCAGGCACTGTAGCTTTTCCCAGTAAAGCACTAAGACTGATCAGATGATAATAAATAGGTAGGCTCTTCTAAGCAAAAATCAGGTTGAGGAAGTGCATGGTAAGAAAGCCAAATGTGATTACGGCTACTTTCACATATACATTTTTGTTACATTGTTGCTGCATTTCCAGTGTGTTTTGCACCTGTGACAAAAGGACATGTGACTCAAAATGTGCTCTAAAAGAAGCAACCACATTTTTTATGTATTTTCAATTCATTTCAATGAAAAGGTGCATTTTGGCTGTCTTTTTTTCACAACACCAACCATGCAACAAAAATGCAGCATGCAGGAGTTTTTAAAAAGGAACTAACCAGCAACTGACTAGTTAGCGTGAAGAGTTCCATAGAACGTAATGGTCATGCATTTTTCTTTCGGTTTTGGTAAGGCAAAAACTGATCACTGTGAAAGGGCCCTACTTTAGCCACTTCAGCTCCGGAAGGTTTAACCCCCTTCCTGACCAGGTGATTTTTTTGCAATTCAGCACTGCGTTGCTTTAACTGACAATTGCGTGGTTGTGCAACGTTGTACCCAAACAAAATTGTGGTCTTTTTTCCCCCCACAAATAGAGCTTTCTTTTGGTGGTATTTGATCACCTCTGCGATTTCTATTTTTTTGCAATAAAAAAAAAAAAACCCAGACAATTTAAAAAAAAACATAATTTTTTATTTTCTGCTATAAAACATTTCCAATAAAAAAAATGTAAAAAAAAAATCACATTTCTTCATCAATATAGGCCAATATGTATTCTGCTACATATTTTTGGCTAAAATAATCCAAATAAGCATATATTGATTGGCTTGTGCAAAAGTTATAGCGTCTACAAACTATGGGATAGATTTATCGACTATTTATTTTTTTAATAGTGGCGACCAGCAATTTTTAGCGACATTGCGGCGAACAAATCTGACACTTTTTGGGGACCAGTTACACCAATATAGTAATCAGTGCTAAAAAAAATGCACTGTCACTGTATAAATGACACTGGCAGGCAAGGGGTTAACATCAGGGGCGATCAAAGGATTAAGCAACACTGGAGGAAAACAGACATCAGTGTTTCTGCTTAACAGAAACACAAGATCTCCATTTTCCTCCCCTCACAGAACGGCGGTCTGCCTTGTTTATATAGACAGAACACCGTTCTGTCTCTCCTCTGAGCGATCGTTGGGTTCAATCACAGCGGGAGCGCGGCACTGGCGGCACGTGACCCAGAGCCAACAACAGCGATCACGTACAGGTACGTGCATTTGCGCTTAAGGGTCACCCTGCCGCAGTAAATATACATGGTGCAGTCATTAAGTGGTTAGAAAAGAAGGCATGAACAGGTCCCTAAAGCCTGGTACACACGGGCCGAATATCAGCTGGTTCAACAGAACCGGTCCAACATCTGGCCCGTGTGTATGTCAGCTTTTCCAACAGAAACTGGTTGAATGGGCATGCTGGAAAACCAGCATCCAATCAGCATCTGATCAACGCTGGCAGCTAATGGCTGCGTTCTGGTGAGGGGGCAGTCACCTTGTCAGAACACAATAGCTCATTGGGTAGATCATTGTACTAACATTTCATAGTTAGTACAGCGAGCTCTCTCAAGCGCCTCAGTTTTTTTTTTCATTCAACCCGCTGAGTTAAATGAAAAAAAAAACTAATAGTGTGTACCAGGCTTAAGGAGTACCAGTTTTATTACATTTTAAAGCCCTGTGGACACAAACATAAGAATGCCGTGCTCTCCCTGATATTGGGATCAAAATGTTTATTGAGTAAAATGCATGAATACCCTAAAAATTCACTCCTTACCACACTATTAAAATGTGTATTCCAGCATATAGCTGTGTTGGACAGAAAGCGTATGACAGAGACAAATAAACTGGCATTGGAAAGGAACTTAGCCTGTGCTTCTCTATACCTAAAAATGGAATTGAACTCTAAACTTCATACAATATCTCACAAAAGTGAGTGCACCCCTCACATTTTTGTAAATATTTTATATCTTTTCACATGACAACACTGAAGAAATGACACTTTGCTACAATGTAAAGTAGTGAGTGTACAGCTTGTATAACAGTGTAAATTTACTGTCCCCTTAAATTAACTCAACACACAGCCATTAATGTCTAAACCCCTGGCAACAAAAGTGAGTGAAAATGTCCAAATTGGGCCCGAAGTGTCAATATTTTGTGAGGTCATCATTATTTTCCAGTACTGCCTTAACCCTCTTGGGCATGGAGTTCACCAGAGCTTCACAGGTTGCTACTGGAGTCCTCTTCCACTCCTCCATGACTACATCACAGAGCTGGTGAATGTTAAGAGACCTTGCACTCCTCCACCTACTGTGTGAGGATGCCCCACAGATGATCAATAGGATTTTGGTCTGGAGACATGCTTGGCCAGTCCCTCACCTTTACCCTCAGCTTCTTTAGCAAGGCAGTGGTCATCTGGAGGTGTGTCTAGGGTTGTTATGTTGGAATACAGCCCTGTGGCCCATTCCCTGAAGGGAGGGGATCATGCTCTGCTTCAGTACTTCAGTATGTCACAGTGCATGTTGGCATTCATGGTTCCCACAATGAACTGTAGCTCCCCAGTGCCGACAGCACCCATACAGACCCAGACCATGACACTTCCATCACCATGCTTGACTGTAGGCAAGACACACTTGTCGTTGTACTCCTCACCTGGTTGCTACCACACATGCTTGACACCATCTGAACCAAATAAGTTTATCTTGGTCTCATCAGACCACAGGACATGGTTTAGTAATCCATGTCATTAGTCTGTTGTCTTCAGCAAACTGTTTGTGGGCTATCTTATGCATCATCTTTAGAAGAGGCTTCCTTCTGGGACGACAGCCATGCAGACCAATTTGATGCAGTGTGCGGCCTCTGGTCTGAGCACTGACAGGCTGACCCCCCACCCCTTCAACCTCTGCAGCAATGCTGGCAGCACTCATACATTTATTTCACAAAGACAACCTCTGGATATGACGCTGAGCATGTGTACTCAACTTCTTTGGTCGACCATGGCGAGGCCTGTTTTGAGTGAAACCTGTCCTGTTAAACCGCTGCATGGTCTTGGTCACCATGCTGCAGCTCAGTTTCAGTCTTGGCAATCTTCTTATAGCCTAGGCCATCTTTACGTAGAGCAACAATTCTTTTTTTCAGATCCTCAGAGAGTTCTTTGCCATGAGGTGCCATGTTGAACTTCCAGTGACCAGTATGAAAGAGTGAGAGTGATAACACCAAATTGAACACACCTGCTCCCCATTCACACCTGAGACCTTGTAACACTAACGAGTCACATGACACCGGGAAGGGAAAATGGCTACTTTGGCCCAATTTGGACATTTTCACGTAGGGGTGTACTCACTTTTGTTGTCAGCGGTTTAGAAATGAATGGCTGTGTGTTGAGTTATTTTGAGGGGACAGCAAATTTACACTGTTATACAAGCTGTACACTCACTACTTTACATTGTAGCAAGGTGTAATTTCTTCAGTGTTGTCACATGAAAAGTTATAATAAAATATTTACAAAAATGTGAGGGGTGTACTCACTTTTGTGAGATACTGTATGTGTTCAGAAGTGATCATTAGAGATGTTTCCTACAGTGAAATACTGACTGCAATATAATTTGTTCCTTGTACCTGTCGAGGGAAAATGTTTCCATCTATGCATCGGCTTAATATTTCATTTGGCAGATCTATCCAGTGCTTACTTTCAACTTTGTACATGATTGGACAAATGCCACCATGAGATCCACATCCAAGAATTACAATGGAAATATAACTACTCGTTTACAAACAGAGAATTGTCTTGTTAAAAAAAAAGCTGGATATATGCACTTCCAGCAAAATGAGAACAGTGTGCGGCTTACATCTGCTAAAGGCATACCGAGGTCAGGCTCCTAATTATGACGACCAATGCCCATTTTACTAGCTAGAATACATTCCCACCATCCTTTTTAGCAGAATCAATCCAATCTTCACAAAATTCTATTCATTAATAACAACTTCACTATTAACACAAAATACTTAATATTCACAATGAATACAGTTGAAGCTTCGGGCATCCCAGGGTATGGAGGTATTTTCCACATAAGTAATACTCGAAGCATCAATGCAATTCAAAAATAAAGTTATACTGAGCACCATAAAACAATTGGGTTGCCAAGAGCCAGAAATGTACAAAAAAGCCTAAACTGCAATAATGTAATTCAAATAAATCTAAACCTAATCACTAAAATCTCATTCATGCTTTAACATTCTGATGTAATTTCAAAATTATATTTTCTATCATTTGAAATCTGAAGCTTTAATTGAAAGAATACCCAGTATCCCTACCATATACTGTAGGTTTTTATGGAGGAAGTTCTTGATATAAGGCGACAACGGTCTCCTAACTGAGCTCTTGCATTGTCACCCTTGTCACGAGACTAAAGGCCCGCACACACGGTGCAATTACCAGCCAAAAATTGTCGTACAAAAGCGTGTCAAACGATAATCCGACCATTAGTTTGCTCCGTTTAACAGCCGATTTTCAATTATCGTCCAACAAAAGTTGTATGAGCAGACTAGAAAACTTTTGCCTACAGACAAGGCCACGTCCGATTTTCGGCTCATCTGTACAGAAGTTGGACAAACAAAAGTTGAAAGTATAAACATGCATGTACGGAACCCAGGAATGAGCTGGAAGTGTTTGGTCGTGTAAACACGAAATCAGCAGAAGGGTGACGCACGAAAACTGAATTCCTTTTTATATGCTTGTAGCACGTCACTACGTTCACATTTGTCGAACGATAACTGTCCTCCCGTCAGTACTCTAGACAAAATCACGGACAGCCGATTTTGGGAAAAGTTGGACTACAAGAGGCAGAGCTGACACACACTGCACATGTGTCAACCAATTTTTTCACCATCTGGAATCGGAGTAATGATGTGCAGCCACAAGTGGCTATAAGATTCTATAGGAGAAACAGTATTTCATGAAAAAAATAGTGTTTAAACTTACTTCATATAGAATTTGCATTTTTATAACTTTGAAAATATTATAACAAATTTCAATTGGTGCCTCTTTCAAAAAATCTTATATATATATATATATATATATATATATATATGCATATGCAAAGGGGACTTCCTGAATGTTGTGCCACCGTCCGTGGAATCAGAACAAACAAGAGGATTGTGGGACACCCCACATGGCTTGGACGTTTTCAATGGGCACACCACGAGATAACGCAGATTTATTTATAAAAATACAAAATTTTTTATTTATACATTAAGAAAAATACATATACATAAAATATATGTCAAAAAATAAAAATAAAAAGGCACAGGTCTTTAACATGTCCTGTACGCGAAACCCCGCATGTAGGGTCACATCAGTTATCACGTCAAAGATCTGGACCATTACACATTCTACACATATGCACAATACAACCACAATGTGTTTATACACACAAAATTGTAGGAGTCAACGCGTTTCGCTATGAGCTTCCTCAGGACTCCAAAAACATGGCTGTCGGTTGCAGAAACAGCTAATCAAAAAGGATAATGTCATTAACATATATCACAGAAATTGAAGGTTATAGAATGTATACAGTAATTTATTACAAAATTTATGCATATCTACATACAACTTTGGTATAGAGGTGCTTACATGTGACTCCGTGCGGCTCAGGACGGCAATCAGGGGGGCGAGCATAGGGGTTTTGTCAAGACCCAGACTCCAAGGGATTCTCTGCTGAAAATTAGTGCAAATATATAAGTGCTGGATAAGCGTTAGAAAGAGGGCAGAGGGGGTTTTTTGGTTGTGTATATAGACGAACCAAGGAATCTTATTACATTTACCTATACCCATTTATATATGCATATATTTATATATATATAAAGATAGAGATAGAAAATATATAGTATTTATCTATATGTGTATAGCTATTCCTTTATTTATTAAGGAATAAAAAAGTACACATCAATAGCAGTGGCGTCCGGTGCTCAATATCTTGGGAGGGGGGGCAGCAAACTAATACCAATCCCCCCACCCACAGAGACAGGCGTGAATGCGGTGATCGAACCCCCCCCCACCACCCATGGGAGATAGATGGGTAAGCGGTGATTGCCCCTCCAGGAGATGGACGGGACAGCGGCGATCAGGGCATTACCTTTCGAGTCAGGGAGGATGAAAAGCTGGGCCGTTGATTCTCCTCCTGGGTGAACAGGAAGTGTGTCCTGAGAGGTCACAGGAACCGCTCCCTGATTGGCCAGGAGAAGAATCAGGAAGAGAATAGTGACTATTAATTCGCTATTGTCACACAAAGTGCGCCCGAGCCCACCCTTTCTTGAAACCTATTAGAGCCTCTGGCTCTAATCACGTGCCTCAAAAAAAAAAAAAAAACCATTGGAATCCATACGTAGATTAGGGGGCCAGATGCACGGATAGGGGGGCGGCACCCCTGCGCCCTGCATTACTGGTCAGCAACAAAAACATCACAGCGATTCTCAACTATGCAACAACAATTTTATTCTAGCCCTTCCTCCACTATCCAAAAGAAAAGAAAAATGTTTTGACAGTAGATACATTTTAATCGTGAAAAGTATGGAATTCTGTTAAAGTATAACTAAAGGAAAAACATTTTTTTTTCCATTTTGGATGGAGTGGAGAGGGATTAGAATGCTTGTCAGTTTTTATTGCTGTCTGGAGATCACCCTCTCTATTTATCCTGTTACAGTTAGCATTAAAAGTGAAAGAAAATCCCAAAGTTTGTCCACAGAAAAGCAATAGAAGGGACATCTTCCAATGGGGACACTAGTTCAGGTGACATGGAGGATCCCCAAGGAATTACCTTAATTTGCAGGGACTTCCTCTCACTTCCTGTTTGGCTATGCAACAGGAAGTAAAAGGAAATTTCCGCAATGGCACACAGATGGAGAAAAAAAATCTGACAGGGGTCAGATAACCTTCCTTTGCTTTATCCAAAACGAAAAAAAAAGTTTTGCCATAGTTCTACTTGAACTGTGCGAGTTTATCGTATTTAGTATTTTTTTTTTTTAACATGCTATAATACAAGCAGAGCAAGCTATCCAATAAAGTCAATAGATCTACAGGCATGTTCAATGGGTACTAAATGTCACAGGGGATCTTTGAAAAACAAAAACGTCTTTGCTAGTCTAGTTCTACCTTTACTTCTAAGACCAGGCCAAAGACTAATTAGCTTTTCCTTTTAACAAAGACATTGCAAATACTTGAAACATTTTTGCATTATCTGCTTTTGTCTCGGCTATGTAATAAGTGAATTAATTGAAATGCATTATGATATTCCAGTGGTCTCCAAACTGAGGGCCATATGTAGCCCTTTACTTTCTTTTATGTGGCCCTTGGGGTACTATTTCATCCAATGAAACCAACAATGGGGCATAATTCCCCCCATTGACACCAATGAAGGGGCACTATTCTTCCCAATGACACCAACAATGGGGCCCAATGACATCAATGACGGGGCACAATTTCTCCCACTAACACCAACAATGGGGCCCAAAGAAGGGCACAATTGCTCCCACTGACACCAATGGTAAGGCACAAATACTCCCACTGAAACAATAGGGCCATATACAGCCCTTTGCTTGCTTTTATGTGGCCCTTGGGGTACTATTTCATCCACTGAAACCAACAATGGGGCATAATTCCCCCTATTGACACCAATGAAGGGGCACTATTCTTCCCAATGACACCAACAATGGGGCCCAATGACATCAATGACGGGGCACAATTTCTCCCACTAACACCAACAATGGGGCCCAAAGAAGGGCACAATTCCTCTTACTGACACCAATGGTAAGGCACAAATACTCCCACTGAAACAACAGGGCCATATGTGGCCCTTTGCTTGCTTTTATGTGGCCCTTGGGGTAT
>BLSH010113355.1:581372-597485 GCA_018402905.1 Glandirana rugosa
ACAGTTAGTTTCATTCAATCGGTTAGTCCTCTCTCTCCCCAGACTTACCTATGTGCCTCGAGACTGACTCGAACCCACGGGGGTATCCTTCGACGACCGACTCCCCCGTGAGCTATCCTCCCTCCCCGGTCCTCGTCGTTTCTTCCTGGACTCTTCTCCTCCTAGTCCCGACGAAACACGTTTTGGTTGACGTGTATCCTCTTTTCATATTGTACAAACAATGAAACCAAAAAAAAAAATTTTTCCTCTGAAATTAACTGGGGATGCAGAGGCGATCAAATACCACCAAAAGAAAGCTCTATTTATGGGAAAAAAAGGACGCAAATTTTGTTTGGGTACAACGTCGCACGACCGCGCAATTGTCAGTTAAAGCGACCCAGCGCCGAATCGCAAAAAGTGCTCTGGTCCTAAAGTGGGAAATTCTTCCGGGGCTGAAGTGGTTAATAGGGGTCAATTAAAGTCTCCTTTTTAAAAAAAAAAACCAAAGTAACAAACATGTTATACTTTTCTCCTATGTGCAGTTGGTTTTGCACAAAGCAGCCCTGATCCTCCTCTTCTCAGGTCCTTCTTTGCTGCTCCTGGCCCCTCCCTCCTATCGAGTGCCCCCTCAGCCAGCAGCTTCCTATGGGGGCACCCAAGCTCAGTCAGAGCTCCGTGTATCCATTCAGACCCCTCTCTCTCCTGATTGGCTAACTTACTTTGATTGACAACCGCGGGAGCCAATGGTGCCGCTGCTCTGTCTCAGCCAGGAGAAGTGTCCTGGATGGCTTAGACACCTGGGACATTGCTGGAGAGAGAAGGGGCTCAGGTAAGTATTAGGGGTGCCGGGGAGGCTGCTACACACAGGTTTTTTATCTTAATGCATAGAATGCATTAAGATAAAAACCTTTTGCCTTTACAACCACTTTAACCACTTGCTGACCAGCTAATGTCGTTTTTCGGTGGCAGGTTGTCTTGTTCCTGCGAATCGCCGTACCTGTACGTTGCTCATGGGAATGTGTGGTGTGGGCGCTCACTGCCTAGCGGGGGAGCCAATCAGCGGGTGGGGCGGACCCGATGTCTGCCGGCCACCCTCGATCGCTCCCAAGACAGGCAGAATGGGGATCTGCGAGTGTAAACAAGGTAGATCCCCTTTCTGACAGGGGAGTTGAGAGAGATTGTCTGTTCCCAGTGATAGGGAACAATGATCTCTCTCCTCCTCCAGTCAGCCCAGCCCCCATACAGTTAGAAACACCACAGAGGGAACACATTTAACCCCTTGATCGCCCCTAGTGTTAACCCCTTCCCTGCCAGTGACATTTACACAGTAATCAGTGGCTATTTTTAGCTTTGATCACTGTATAAATGTCAATGGTCCCAAAAAAGTGTCAGATCTGTCCGCCGCAATGTTGCAGTCCTGATAAAGATCGCTGATCGCTGCCATTACTAGTAAAAAAAAAAAAATAATAATAAAAATGCCATAAATCTATTCCCATAGTTTGTAAGCGCTATAGCGTTTGTGCAACCCAATAAATATACGCGTATTTACCAAAAATATGTAGAAGAATACACATTGGCCTAAACTGAGGAAGAAATTGAATTTTTTTTTTTTTTTTATATTTATTATAGCAAAAAGTAAAAAGCACTGTATTTCCTTTTTTTAATTGTCGCTCTTTTTTCTTGTTTATAACGGTGATCAGTAATGACACAGAGGTGATCAAATACCACCAAAAGAAAGCTCTATTTGTGGGAAAAAAAGGATGTCAATTTTGTTTGGGTACAACGCCGCACGTCCGCGCAATTGTCAGTTAAAGCAACGCAGTGCCGAATCACAAAAAATGCTCTGGTCAGGAAAGGGGTAAATCCTTCCGGGGCTAAATACGGGTGGAGAGGAACATTTCTTATACTCACTGAGAACGTTTATTCACATGTGGGATCTAGATATGGACTTCACAATTCTTATGTATTTATTATTATATAATTTATTATATATTTATTTGTTTATTCGCTATGGTGATATATAATTTATGATATAAGAGTGCAGTTCCTTTTTTTTTTACACTTTACAACACGTAGCTCTTTATTGTAGTTTATTTGTTTTTTGGTCACTGATTTGCATGGGTTTGAAACCTATTGGTTCCTATATTTTCTTGGATTTAATACCGCTTTAAATGAAAGTTGCACATTTAAAAATACTGACAATTTCTTTTAAAATTACCTTAACATTTTTTTTAATGAGATTTAAATGACTGAGTGAACATTCAATTCAGAGGAACCCCTGAACTGAGATCTCAGGTAGATATACTAATAAACACACATAATGAAAACAAATCACATTCTGATTCAGGAGTTAAAGTGGATGTAAACCCACCACCAACCCAGTATAAACTAATGACACAGTATTAATTTATACATACCTCTTGTATCTATCCCTACCTTTCAAATGTCCTTCCTGTAAGCACTAGCAGCTCTGTTAAACTCTGAAATCAGAGGGTGCCTGTGTTTGCTGGAGTTTGGTGGGTGGAGCCTCCCCACCCACCTCTATACTGAGACAT
This sequence comes from Glandirana rugosa, assembly GCA_018402905.1. Classification (NCBI taxonomy): domain Eukaryota; kingdom Metazoa; phylum Chordata; class Amphibia; order Anura; family Ranidae; genus Glandirana; species Glandirana rugosa. The sequence goes on from BLSH010113355.1 coordinate 583,907, forward strand.
TGAGGAGGGAGGGAGGGGGTTCATGTAAAACTTTCTCTGCTGTTTGAAGGAGATAAGCAAATTGCTTGTCACTCACAGAGCAAGGGGCGGATCGACTGTGTATTTCCCTGTTAGTTAGACTTTCTCTTCCTGAAAAAAGATAAGCTCATTACTCACAGTTGGATTAACTCTTTGTGGCAAGACTGGGCACAGATGATATGACATGCTATCCTCTACCAGGCAGAATTATTAATTATTTTTTTTTCGTGTTTACATCCACTTTAAGAAATAACACAATTAAAGTGGTTGTAAAGAAAAAAAACACAACAAACATATCTATACAAACCTCCTCTCCTTAGGTCCTGGCTCCTCCTCTCTGGCCAGTGCCCACAATAAGGAACTGCTTCCCATAGGGGCACATGTACGTGCTCGCTCCTGAGCCCCCCTGCTGTATACAATAACACAGGCAGCGGGACCCAGAAGTTAGGGAAGAGAAGATCTGCAGACGTGCACACCGCTGGATCGAATGAAGGTTCAGGTAAGTATAGAGGGAGGGGGAATACCATTGCCCAAACATTTTTTTACATTAATGCAAGGAATGTATTAAGGTAAAAAAAGTTTAGGGTTTAAAACCACTTTAAGATCAAATAAGTTCTGTTTCTGAATTAGAACACCAATTCTAATCTACAAATGTGTCTGATGTTACCCATGGATACAGTGGTAACGTCTATACACATTGCAAAAATCAGTTCTGTATTATGTAGGAATAGTGGGGTTGCATGCTTGCTGCATATAAGAACACTTTTTCATTCATTGGGAAGTTTAGGGGAATACTATACTGGACCATATGGTAGAAATGATAATGAAATTACGAGAAGCTACTTTTTTTTATGGCAGGTTGTACTCAACAGGGCATAGTCTGTATATTACTTGTGTACATTCTTAGTAGCATACAAATGTACATAATATAACTGGTTACTAACATTTATAGGTAAAGCTGATCCAGGGAATATCCGATTGCCTCAGGGGGATCAGGAATGATTTTTTTCCTCTACTGGAGCAAATTGGATCATGCTTTGCTGGGGTTTTTCTCATTCCTCTGGATCAACTGTGGGTATAGGGTTGTGTATATGGGGTTGTATGATTTTTTTCTCTTTTATTGGTTGAACTAGATCACGGATGCTCATCCTGTGGCCCTGCAACTGCTGTGAAACTATTAGTCCCATGAGGCATTGCAAGGCTGACAGTTACAAGCATAACTCCTTTGTTGGGGCATGTAGTTCTGCAACAGCTGGAGGGCCGCAGGTTGATCACCCATGAACTAGATGGACTTGAGTCTTTTTTTTAACCTGACTAACTATGTAACTATGTACAGTATCTCACCAAAGTGAGTACACCCCTCAAATTTTTGTAAATATTTTATTATATCTTTTCATGTGACAACACTGAAGAAATAACACAATGCAAAGTAGTGAGTGTACAGTTTGCTGTCCCCACAAATTAACTTTGCATTATGGTGGGAGTGTCATGGTCTGGGGTTGCATGAGTGCTGGGGAACTACAGCTCATTGAGGGAACCATGAATGCCAACGTGTACTGTGACATACTGAAGCAGCACATGGAGCCCTTTGGAAACTGGGCTGCAGGGCAGTATTCCAACATGATAATGACCCCAAACACACCTCCACGACGACCACTGCATTGCTAAAGAAGTTGAGGGTAAAGGGGATGGACTGGCCAAGCATGTCACCAGACCTAAACCCTATTGAGCATCTGTGGGGCATCCTCAAATGGAAAGTGGAGGAGTGCAAGGTCTCTAACATCCACCAGCTCCATTATGTCGTCATGGAGGAGTGGAAGAGGACTCCAGTGGCAATCTGTGAAACTCTGGTGAACTTCATGCCCAAGAGGGTTAGGGCAGTGCTGGAAAATAATGGTGGTCACACAAAATATTGACACTTTGGGCCCAATTTGGACATTTTCACTTAGGGGTGTACTCACTTTTGTTGCCAGCGGTTTAGACATTAATGGCTGTGTGTTGAGTTATTTTGAGGGGACAGCAAATTTACACTGTTATACAAGCTGTACACTCACTACTTTACATTGTAGCAAAGTGTCATTTCTTCAGTGTTGTCTCATGAAAAGATATAACAAAATATTTACAAAAAGGTAAGGGGTGTACTTACTTTTGTAAGATACTGTAACTAAATTTGCAGGAAAACCAATATTTAGCATTAGACAGATCATTGTTAGCTTTCAGGACCTTTTATTAACCTTCTAGAGCTATACTAACTTAACCATATTTTATGAGAAAAAAAAATCTTTCCTATTAATATCATTGGACTGCAAGTTTCATATTTTCCAGTTTGACTGGTAAACTGCCAGCCAAGTGTCAAACTCTACTTTACAGCTATGAGAGCTGCTAACTCATTTCATGGAGTGATCATTTCTGAAGATAGTAATACGTACCAGAGTGAAGTACAAGGAAGAAAACTGAAATTTAGGGGTAAAGTCACAATTTCAAATAGGTTTCCATTATTCGTCATGGGAAAAATGTCCCAGGATATACAAAGCTTGTTTTGGCTTAGGAAAAGTACTGACATGCACAAATGTACTACTGCTAACTGAGACATAAATGTTAAAATGGAACTGCTGTAACAAGCACTTTTAGGAAGTGAGCAGAAATAAATGTTGAAACATATGCAACCTATAAAAAATTGCACTTTAGTTTATGAAGTTGCTACAGATATACTGCGGCATGGCGGCCGCTCCGCTGCCAGATCAGGTACCTAGTATGCCTAGTATGCCGCCAGTGACCCGCTCCCGCTGCGATCACACACACAAAGTGGAAGCCCAGTGGCAGATACCGCAGGTTCGATGTCCGCCAGCACCCGCCGATTGTACAGTACACAGGCAGAACAGCGATCTGCCTATGTAAATAAGGCAGATCGCTACTCTGTCAGTAGGGAAGGCATTGATCCTGTGTTCCTGCAAAGCAGAAACATGGAGCGATGCCTTCCCCTAGTAAAAGCCCCTCATACACAGTACACAAGCACTGGCTAGGAACACATTAAACCCTTTGAGTGCCCCTGGTGTTAGCTCCTTCCCAGAAAGTGTTATTAGTACAGTGACAGTGCATATTTTTAGCACTGATCACTGTATTAGTGTCACTGGTCCCCAACAAGTGTCAATAGTGTCAGTTAGTGTTCGATTTGTTTGCCTCAATATTGCAGTCCAACTATTACTAGTATAAATAACTAAAATAAATAAATAAAAATATCCCATAGTTTGTAGGCGTTATAAGTTTTGCGCAAATCAATCAATATACGCTTATTGGGATTTTATTTTCCAAAAAAATATGTAGCAGAATAAATATTGGCCTAAAATGATGAAGAAATTAAATTTTTTCAATTTTTTTATTGGATATGTTGTATAGCAGAAAGGGAAAAATATTGTTTTATTTTTAAAAATTATTATTTTTTATTCATAGCGCAAAAAAATAAAAACAGCAGAGGTGATCAAATACCACCAAAAGAAAGCTCTATTTGTGGAAAAAAATGTCATACATTTTTTTGGGTACAGTGTCACATGACCACACAATTGTCAGTTAAAGTAACGCTGCGCCGTATCGCAAAAAATGGCTTGGTCATGAAGGGGGGTAAATCTTCCGGAGGTCAGGTGGTTAAAGAAGTGCTTGGAATATATTGGTATGCCATCATCGGCCTTTTTGGAATTATTAAGCAAAATGATTGAGCATGTCACTACTTAGCTTGGCCAGAAATTGCTTTATCCTGTGCTAGTCCATGAGCCCAAGGCAATGCATAGGTGAAACGAAGCTTGTTTGGAGGTTCATCCAGGGGGTGACAACATATGCGTTTGGCAGTACCTTTGTTACATGGATTTAGAACTGGACTGAATTCAGTCAATATACACAATGAGATCTGCCCCCCCCCCCCCCCCAATTTAGCAGAATTATTATAAATTCCATAAAGAAATGACTGAGGGACACTAGGAAAAAATTGTCAGCTAAGGTGCTTTATTTTTGATGTGTTGTCCCCTGGTTTAACACTCAAAAATGTAGAGGAACAGTCTGATCTCAATTATTGCCAACATTCCTCAACAATGTAGCTACGTAAAATATAAAAAGTATTGCACATTCCTCACACTCACTGTTATTGCAAACATATGGGCTGGTGCTGCAGAAACTGAGGCTGTAAACCTCATAAATTGCTTAAATATACCTTGTGTCCTTTATCAGGATCATTTTATGGTTACTGTAGATTACTGCACCAAGTATACGGTTGTTGCTACTTGCACTGCTATATTGTATATGTTCCATTATTTTATACATTTGTTTTTTACTATATTGATGTTTCACTTAAAAATGATCTTTGTTACTGCAAGTTACATAGTTACATAGTAGGTAAGGCTGAAAAAAGACAACAGTCCATTCAGTTCAACCTATGTAGGTGTGCGTGTATCAGAGTCTATAATACTTTCCCATATCCCTGTATGTTGTGTTTTTAAAGATATAAATCCTAGAGTATTTTAAAAAAAAATCCATACTCCCCGCAGCCACCACCAATTGTGGAAGAGAGTTCCACATTCTTATTGCCCTGACAGTGAAGAATCCCCTGCACAGTTTAAGATTAAACCGCTTCTCCTCCAGTCTCAATGTGTGACCCTGTGTCTTCATACAATCCCTGGGATTGAATAGTTTTTTTCCTATGCTGGGATCCCCATTGAGGTATTTGCAGATCGCTATCATGTCCCCCCTCAAGCGATGCATATCCAGCGAGAATAACTTTAATGTTATTAATTTAGAATGTAGCTGTATCATAAATACTGTATAGTTTATCTGTGGCATGCCTACATAGACTTGAGGTATCAGCCATGGAAAATGGTCAACTGCAATGTTGTTTGAATTTCAAACCTTTAATTACAAATTCGGGACTACATTTTTTTAAATAGCTCATTTTCAGTCAAAATTAAATTGTTGCATTTAAATGAATTTAGAGGTCATAATTAACCACTTGCTTACTGGGCACTTAGACCCCCCTCCTGCCCAGACCAATTTTCAGTTTTCATCGCTCTTTGAATGACAATTGCGCGGTCATGTGACGTTGTACCCAAACAAAATTGAGGTCCTTTTTTCCCACAAATAGAGCTTTCTTTTGGTGGTATTTGATCACCTCTGCGGTTTTTATGTTTTGCGCTATAAACAAAAAAAGAGCGACAATTTTGAAAAAAAGAACAATTTTTTTTTTTACTTTTTGCAATAATAACTATCCAGAAATAAAAAATAAAAAAAATAATTTATTCCTCAGTTTATTCTTCTACATATTTTTGGTAAAAAAAAAAATCGCAATAAGCATATTTTGATTGGGTTGCACAAAAGTTATAGCGTCTACAAACTATGGAAATTGGTTTATGGCGTTTTTATTGTTATTTATTTTTTTTACTGGTAATGGCGGCATCTGCAATTTTTATTGGGACTGCGATATTGCGGTGGACATGTTTGACATTTTTGACACTTTTTTGGTACCAATGACATTTATACAGCGATCAGATATATAAATAGACACTGATTACTGTATAAATGTCATTGTCAGGAAAGGGGTTAACACTAAGGGGGCGATCAAGGGGTTAAATGTGTTCCCTGTATGTGTTCTAACTCTGTGGGGGCGGGGCTGCCAGGGACATAACAGATCTCACTGATCCCGATCACAGGGATCAGTAGATCTGTCATGGCCTCCCCTCACAGAGCGGGGAACCGCCGTGTTTACATCGGCAGTCCCCCGTTCTGGTTCTCTGTGAAGGGATCGCGGGACTTTGAGTCCTCCCGGCCCGCGGGCACACCCACGCAGCATGCAGCTGCAAGAGTGCGCCTGCAGCACAAAGGGGCGGATGTCAATTGACAGCGCCCCAGCAATTCAGATCCGCGCTGTAGCCGTCAATCAGCTATATAGCGTGGATCTGAAGAGGTTAAACTTATCCTTGCATTTACTTTGTGCATATTGGCTACCGGTAGTCTCATATTTTTAACCGCTTTGAATCTGACCCTTATGAAAACAGTAAAAAAATATACAATAGCGTCAGAGCAAAAGCAGCTGAAAGAGTCCAAAATAATTTTAATTGTTGGTAAATAAGTCATAAAAAGTTCATCACGTTTGGAGGGCAGCATCACTCTCCCTTCATCAGGACACAGGTCAAAATTTGGATGAACAATGAAAATAATGACTTTACAGATCTATATTAGGCTGGTATAACGTAGTTGATTCCTTCATCAACGCAGTCAGTGTTGATGGGGGAATCTCTTAGGCTGGGTTCACACTGCTGTGCGGAGGGGCTCACGGCAAGGGTCCAGTGCATCCCTGTGCACTGTTTCAGGTCCCATTTCAGTCTGAATTTTTGGCCGAATTCAGACCTGAAATGGACCAGAAGACGCACAGGACTCCTGTGCAATTTGCACTGGAGCCGCCCCGGAGATATGTGAACCGGCTCAATTGAGCGCTGGTCAAAATCTCCTGAAATGCAAATTGGATGCGGGGAAACTGTCATCCAATTTGCAATAGTGTGAACCCAGCCTAATGCAAAACCATTGTGTTCTCCTGGTGGGGGGTCAGGGGGAAGCCATCCCTGCCAGAAGAACACCTATAACAGCCGCTAGCAATAATCACATGTAATATCAAGAGATACAAACCATCTATACAAAAATCTGAGACACAAACCATCTATGGCTGGCTTTAGAACCAGTTTTGAACTCTCCATATAGAGCAGGGATATGCAATTAGCGTACCTCCAGATGTTGCAGAACTACAAATCCCATGAGGCATAGCAAGACTCTGACAGCCACAAGCATGACACCCAGAGGCAGAGGAATGATGGGACTTGTAGTTTTGCAACAGCTGGAGGTCCGCTAATTTCATATCCCTGATATAGAGTAACAATGTTACTTTATGCTAAGCAGCTCTGAAGGGAGAGTGGTGATGCCTTCAAAATGCATTGGATGTTTTAAAAGGACTTTTTTTTAACCAACAATTAAAATGATCTTGGACTCTTTCATCTGTTTTTGGTCTGGAGCTACATTCTGTATTTATCTGGTGTTTGAGCTTCTGTCTGGTGCTCATCGAGGGAAGCCTTGTTGTGTAGGAGCCACTTCATCAGAGTTTGAACTTGTTTTAAGCTCCACTTTCCCAGGGCCTCTTTAAATATATTGTTCCTGATTCATGCAATCTTACACACGCACAAACCATGAGATGGGCAGCATAGTCCAGAATCGCAGCAAGTCCCTAACAAAAAAAAAATAAATAACAAGCTTGCTAAATGTTACTTTTTTATCTATTATACAAATAAAGGTTTGCCCATTTTAGTTATTTTGTGGAGCGGCTTTCAAGAGACATTCAGTAATTACAGTTGTAAAAGGAAAAAAAAAATGCAAGTATTCCTCCCATATAGGTGCAGCAGAAATCTCTCTTTATAACTGCCCAGCCAATGGGAGGGCTATAAGCTGAATACCACATTGCTTCCTTTATAGCAGGTCACATTAACCAAGAAGAGAACAGGGTGTAGCTAAAGGGAATACAAGCTATTCTTCCCAGTGTTACTCTCCATGGCGGCACTATGTTCTCAACTTGGTGCACAGTATGTGCCTTGTTCTAATATCAGCAAGAACTGCCAAGATTGTTAACACTAGGCAAACCTAGGACAGGCTGGGCAATATTAACTGACATTTCTGCTGTACTGTGTTATATTTCCTTGATAGCTCATAAAGCCATAGTGGAAGAAGGGACAGTATACTTTTTATACTTTACAAGTACTCTTATGCTTTAAAGTTTTACTAAACCCACAACAGTAAAATCAGTTTGTATATGCAGTAAAGAATGCTTGTTATACTTGTAATGGATGTAATTAATGGTCATAGTAAAATGCCTATTTCAACGGTGTCACATGCATGCTTTATACACATTTATGCTGTTAGCCTATTATATACATATATTCCTTACTCAGACATGCTCATCAGATTGATTACTTTCATTCTTTCTTGGTTTGCTACTAACAAACAATAAGGGAAGAAACAGATGATTTCTAAGATGGCGCCTCCGGGAAGGAATCGCACACAAGACAGAAGGTTATCATATCCTGGAAGAAACTTATACTCACATAGATACATCCAATCATGAACTTATATGTTCTTTTGCTTAATGTTCATTTGTGTTAAGTCTATCAGACATTTCCTGCAATCCCGAGTAAACTCTTTATAAGCTTAAAAACAGGGACAAATAAAGCAGAAATATCTTTGCTCTGAACACTCGTGTCAGTGTCTGCGATCTCTCTCCGCTCTCCGTGTGTGCACACATTGTATTGAAATTAGGCCGGGGCAGATATAATTCGGACGGTACTGATCCGTGTCCAAAACATTTGGCTCCCAACGTGGGGCCTTGGGTTCTGAACCAAGGACAGCCGATCGCGATATCGGAGACCGGGATGAATCAAATACGGACAGGAGGGCACAGAGACTGATCACCTCTGAAATACGGTAAGACATATTTTTAATATCTTGCCTGTATGCCCTCTCTGTGGTTTGGTTTATCTCTGTGTCCGTATCGGCTGCCTGCGGTCAGCAAAGACAGGTAACTTGCCCAAGGTCCATTTAAGAACCTGTATAAATTTATATCTGCCGCCTGTTTCATGTTATATGTGCTGGCTTGTGATAGGGTGACAAAATAATCAGAAAAGGAAATAGAGTCACAGACGAAGTACCTGACTACTAACTGGCATGGATTGGATAAATTGACTCCCCTTGAGAGCTGACGTTAGTGCACGGTGTTACACGGGTGCCCGAGGGGAGGGGAGACGCCAGGGACCGCGCTTGGCGTGGGGAACCGCGTTTGACGTGGGGAAAACGCACTCTTGTGTAGTGTGCGGGGGATCCTGTGACATTCTGACTCTTGGCCCTCCCTGTATGAGCCAATGATGTAGTGATGCCATGTCCAGAATGTGTATGTGGTTTGCTACTGTGTATTAACGAAGAAGGTTGGAAGGTTGGGGATTAGTCAATGTGATTATATCAGGATTTAAAGAAGAGATCCTTGGTCTGAAACCTTTATTAGCAGATACTTGAGACATACATTATCCAGTTAAAATAGAAGGTGAAGTCAGAGGGAGGGGGTATTTGCCTGTCAGATGCCCATTACAGCCCGAACAACCAGAGGAATGTGAAGAGAGTGAGAAATTTGGGCATGCAGTTGGGACACATATGATATCTGAAACAATACACTGAATTTAATCTATTGTGCTTTGAGGAGAGTAATGAGTGCAGCCTTGTCTGTGTCTTTCTCCCTCTGCTAAAAATCTCTGACAGACTAGCCACTTCCTCATTTGCTTGTGAGATTGTGAGAGTTAACCCCTGTGTAGTGTTATATATTGGAAAGTGGTCTAATAGAAACTGAGAAAGAGACAAGTGACGGTTAAGAATTGTCGAATCCTGGACTGTCACATAAATCCTGAGCCCAGATACATAAACTCTCCAACGGGACAGAAATGATAGGAACCGAAGGGAGGTTTAGCTTGTGACTTGGTTTCAGACTGGGGGGGTATACATGTATCGTAAGCCAGAAAGTAAGCTGAAGTCTGAGCCAATGCCCGATCATGGCGCCCAGACCTCAGACAGAGAGCACCGTCACTCTGCAACCGCTCCCCCGCCTGACCCTCCCACCAAGCTCAACCCCAAGCTTCACCCTAGGCTGGAGGCCATCTTGCTCCACCCCAGGCTGGAGGCCATCTTGCTCCACCCCAGGTTGGAAGCCATCTTTGTACACCCAACCGATGACAACTTCCGTGACGGCCATCTTGGTACACCCACACCCATGTATCCGGAAATAGATTAAACTGGTGCATACTACAAGGGCCATGTCCTCAGTCTGGAAATAATCAGGGGCCTTTACCACATGTACCTGGGGGAATGCCCACGGCCCAAGGAGCACCTCTGATGTATGTGACATTTACCCCTGGGCAGGCCTCATCTCTTGTGACCAGTCTACCAGATCCTGAAAAGCAGCCCATGCCCTTTTATAGGAGGATTGCACAGATCCATAAGGCATATTATTGTGCCTGGCGGGACCTAGTAAGCCTGTGTGAGATGCCTATTGGCCAGTGATGGAAAGATGTTTCAATGTTTCTAGAATTGGTGCTGATACCACTTATGACTCAGGGTGTGAATTTGTGGTCCAGTTGCAGCAGTGGGCGCGAGATCGCCTAGCAGACCAAGCAACCAACATACAGGACAAGACTGAGTGAGTTGAGAAATTTCACACTAAAATATCACAGGTGTTCACAGATTTAGGATTCAGTATGCAAAATAAGGCACACACCCAAATGCTGTCCTCCGCATTTGTTTCAGGCCTCAGGGAACCTATCCGGAAAGGCCTGCTTCTATCCCGCCCAGAGTATAGAGTACTACCTCTTAACACTTTACTGTTGGTAGTGAAGGGCATAGGATCTTCACAGGGAAGTAAAAAGATGACCCCTCTCATGATGGCCTCTGACACGCCATACCTGCCACAAAATCCACGTGTCTGTTACACCGGTCACTTCAGAAGGGAGTGCCGAAGTCCTCGAAGGTCCACCTACAGACAGCCTGGCCAAGGGAACAACCCACAAGGAGGTGCTCAACACCACGGACGAGACAACCAGGAAAGGAAAACCCCCCCGTGCCCAACACTTGGTTTCCTCCTCCCCCCCAATCAAATGGATTCCCTCCGCTAGGATTTTGGCAAGCCTGTGTCATACACGCCAACTATGACTGCATCATCTAAAGATGCTGGAGGACCCCTTGCAAAAATAACCCTTCCCATCAATGGCCGTCCCACCACTTTTCTTTGTGACACAGGTGCTGCCAGAAGCGTGATCAGAGCTGAAGAACTACCTGATACCTCTTTCCTATCGGATATCGACATAACCTGCGTGGGAGTGGACGGAACGCCCAGGAAAAGCCCTTTAACCCGCCCTATGAAAGTTGGCAATTTCCCTGACTTACTAGCAAGATTTGTTGTCTCCTCTATGTGTCCTCTAAATTTGTTAGGGGCAGATGTCTTGTCTAGGCTCCAGGCTTCTATTTTTTTCCAGCCTGATGGTGGTATCAAAGTGACTTCACCGCTGACCACTGAAGACGCCTCAGCACTGTGTTCCATTCCACTCTCCCTTTCCCTGGATGTGGAGGACAAGACTGGAATCCCACAAGAAGTTCTAGACCGAATACCCTCATGTTTGTGGTCTACGGGGCCGGAGGACGTGGGTCATCTGAAAGTTCCACCTATTATCGTGGAAATGAAGCCAGGAGCCCCTTATCCAAGGAAGCCCCAGTACCCCCTTAAGCCTTCCCAATCAGCTGCAATTGCCCTCCAGATAGAGGCCCTCCTGAAAAATGGGGCTCTCATATATTGCACAAGCCCTTGCAATACTCCTCTCTTTCCAGTGAAAAAGAAGACCCTGAAGGGAGAACCTGTGAAATATCGAATGGTACAAGACCTCCGAGCAGTAAACAAAGCCACTATACTAGAAACACCCATTGTACCTAATCCGCACACTTTACTGGCTGGAATACCGCCCACAGCAAAATATTTCATGGTAGTGGACCTGGCGAATGCCTTCTTTAGTGTGCCCCTTGATCCCTGTTGTCAGTTTCTCTTTGCTTTTACCCACGAGGGCCAGGGCTACACCTGGACCGTAATGCCCCAGGGAGCCCAAAACTCCTCATCCCAATTTGCCAAGGCGATGACATTCGTCCTGGACACATGGATCAAGCTCCATCCAGAGGTTGTGCTCCTGCAGTACGTGGATGATCTCTTACTCTGTGTGGACACCCAGGAAGAGGCATCAACTCGTTCCGAGAGCCTCCTTTGCCACTTGGCCAAACAAGGCTGCAAGGCCTCAACGCAGAAGGTTCAGTGGTGCAAAGAGACAGTGGTTTTCCTTGGTCACTGTATCTCGCAAGGCACGCGACATCTTACCCAAGAACGGGTTGCTGCAATCAAGGCCATCCCAGTGCCAGTCGGTCAGAGATCACTCCATGCCTTCTTGGGACTAATCTCCTACTGCCGTTCCTGGATTCCAGAGGCATCCCTACTGATGCGACCCCTGTACAATGCCCTGAAGACCGACCCTTTCGTGCTAACCTCAGAGGCCCTCACCAACTTTGAACTTCTGAAGGAAATTCTATCTACGGCCCCCGCCCTCGGCTTCCCAGGATATGAGAAGCCCTTCAAGCTGTTTGTCTCAGAGAGAGAAGGACATGCCACAGGAGTGTTGGCTCAGGCCCATGGCAACAGGGTCAGGCCCATTGGCTATTATTCCTGCCAACTGGATTCAGTGGCTAGGGTGGGACCCTCCTGCCTCAGAGCCGTCTTTGCAGCCCAGGCTCTCCTGGACAAGACGGCTGACATTGTGTTGGGTCATCATCTTATTCTCCTGGCCCCTCATGACATAGTGGCCATACTGAATCAAGTGCAACCAAAACACCTGTCGACTGCAAGACATCTCAGACTTCAATGTGCTTTACTCCTTCTGGATAACATCACCCTTCTCAGGTGCAACACTCTCAATCCGTCCACTCTGCTTCCATTTCTCGAGGGGCAAGACGGTCCTCATGATGCTCCCCACGATTGCTTTGAAATGATGAAAATGGAAACTGCACACCTGCCAACTGTAAGTGAGGTGCCTCTGGAAAATCCTGACCTAACTGTCTATGTTGATGGATCAAGGTACGCGGATCAAGCGGGAAGATACCACACTGGATATGCTGTTACCACCGAAGATACAATCATCTACGCCTCAGCCCTACCTGCCTCAAAGTCCGCGCAAGAAGCAGAACTCCGAGCCCTGATGGTGGCATGCCAACTAACAGAAGGGCAGAGAGTCAATATCTACACGGATTCAAGATATACCCTTGACGTTGCCTGCGACTATAGGGTCCTCTGGAGAACCAGAGGGTTTCTAACGGCAAAGGGTACACCCGTGAAGCATGGCGCAGCGATCAAGGACTTAATGGATGCTCTACTCCTTCCTGCCTAAGTGGCTATACTTAAAGTAAAAGCACATGGTAGACTGAACTCTCCAGAAGCACAAGGCAACCATCTGGCAAACACTGCCGCAAAACAGGCCGCATATGAAGCACGAGAAGTTGTCGACAGAGTGGATATGCCTACTCCGAATGGAGCAACATCAGCACCACAAGTCATATGGGATACTGAAGCTGTGCAAACCACCATGGTCCTGCAAAGTCCATCTGTAGACTGGACACTCCTCAAAGAACAACAAGAAGCAGCAAGTAAAGAAGAAAAGGAGACGTGGATAAAGAAAGGATGGACTCATGGAAGTGAACAAAAGACCATGTTTGCCACGATCCGTGTTCCCATCAGTGGTACAGTGGGCCCATGGCGCCTCCCACCTGTCAAAAACTTTGATGAACGCCCTAATCAACAAATACTATCTGGCCCCAGGAATTACCCCGCTCACCAACAGTTTTTGCAAATCATGTACTATCTGTGACAAATGCAACCCTGGAAGACCGGAGAGAGTGCTCAGAAAACACCTAGCAAAGG
>BLSH010113355.1:611772-625533 GCA_018402905.1 Glandirana rugosa
CTACCAAATGTCTTGTGGGAGGTCTTTACAATAAAGGAAGTACACACTAATCGAAACACTAAAAGGACCTTCAGACGTGATTCTACGTTCAGTCTAAAACCCGAAGGAGACGTTGTTTTTACATTAAAAACCACTCTATGAAGGTTTCCCTTTCGTGTACCTGTTTGTCGATAAGTCTTATTGTGTTCCATTCTTAGACGTTGTTTCATTTAGGTGACAACTCTCTTATATATATATATAATATATATATATATATATATATATGTATATATATATATATAATATATACATATAGGTGAAGGCATGGCGGCCTGCATGAAAAAAACGGTATCTGAATGGTGCCTGCAGCTGCAGGCACCATTCAGATATCACCACTCAAACCCAAGGACGTCATATGACGTCCGGCGGTACGGAAGTGGATATACATATATAATATATATATATATATGTATATATATATATATATATATATAATATATATATATATTCTCTCAACAGTGGATTTACTTTGTTGCAGATTCTTACCTTGTGTTATTCTGAATAGCTGTTTGTCCATGTGCTTTCCCTTTGGAAGTATCTCACCAAAAATTACATTTTTGTTGCAGAGGAAGCCCAAAATCTGACTTGCATCTTAGTGCAGACTTCCAGGAAAATCACAAAGCTAATCACACATGAAGGAAATAACATTTCTGGAGGGTGTTCTGTAAACCATCTGTGTACAGAATGCCTCCAGGTTGCCATATTGTATTGCATTTTACAGAAAATTACAGAACTACAGAACTGCAGATTGAAATGGAAAGGTAATTCTTAATAACCTTCAATTACAACATGACTTCTGTAGCAATTGTATTATATATTATTTTTATTAATTTGTTATTTTTTTCCCCACAAAGTAGAGTTACCCTTTAAAATCCATGCAATGGACATAAATCACCAGAGGGGAATCTGTTTTTTTTTCCTCAAAAGCGGAGTTACTCTTTAAGCAGCAGCCAATCTATGAAGATATAGTGGCACCTCTATTAGCATCATAGAGGATGGACTGAATTTTTCATTTCTTCATAAACAAATACAGGTGATACTTGAAAAATTAGAATACCATGCAAAAGTTCATTTATTTCAGTAATGCAACTTAAAAGGTGAAACTAATATATGAGATAGACCCATTACATGCAAAGTAAGATAGTTCAAGCCGTGATTTGTCATAATTGTGATGATTATGGCTTACAGCTCATGAAAACCCCAAATCCACATTCTCAGAAAATTAGAATATTGTGAAAAGGTGCAATATTCTAGACACAAAGTGTCCCACTCTAAGCATCTAATTAAGCCATAACACCTGCAAAGGGTTCCTGAGCCTTTAAATTGTCTCTCAGTCTGGTTCAGTAGAAATCACAATCATGGGAAAGACTGCTGACCTGACAGTTGTGCAGAAAACCATAATTGACACCCTCCATAAGAAGGGAAAGCCTCAAAAGGTAATTGCAAAAGAAGTTGGATGTTCACAAAGTGCTGTATCAAAGAACATTAATAGAAAGTTATGTGGAAGGGAAAAGTGTGGAAGGAAAAGGTGCACAAGCAGCAGGGATGACCGCAGCCTGGAGAGGATTGTCAGGAAAAGGCCATTCAAAGGTGTTGGGGACTTTCACAAGGAGTGGACTGAGGCTGTGCATCAAGAGCCACCACACACAGACGGATCCTGGACATGGGCTTGAAATGTCATATTCCTCTTGTCAAGCCACTCCTGAACAACAAACAACATCAGAAGCGTCTTACCTGGGCTAAAGAAAAACAGACCTGGTCTGTAACTCAGTGGTCCAAAGTCCTCTTTTCTGATAAGAGCATCTCATTTGGAAACCAAGGACCCAGAGTATGGAGGAAGAATGGAAGAATGGAAGAATGGAAGAATTGCTGCAAGATGCTTGAAGTCCAGTGTGAAGTTGCCACAGTCTGTGTTGATTTGGGGAGCCATGTCATCTGCTGGTGTTGGTCCACTGTACTTCATTAAGTCCAGTGTCAACGCAGCTGTCTACCAGCAGATTTTGGAGCACTTCATGCTTCCTTCCGCAGACGAGCTCTATGGGGATGCTGACTTCATTTTCCAGCAGGCCTTGGCACCTGCCCACACTGCCAAAAGCACCAAAAACTGGTTCAATGACCTTGGGATTACTGTGCTTGATTGGCCAGCAAACTCGTCTGACCTGAACCCCATAGAGAATCTATGGGGCATTGCCAAGAGAAAGATGAGAGACATGAGACCCAACAATGCAGAAGAGTTGAAGGCCGCTATTGAAGCATCCTGGTCTTCCATAACACCTCAGCAGTGCCACAGGCTGATAGCTTCCATGCCACGCCGCATTGAGGCAGTAATTGCTGCAAAAGGGGCCCAAACCAAGTACTGAGTACATATGCATGCTTATACTTTTCAGAGGTCTGATATTGTTCTATGTACAATCCTTGTTTTATTGATTGCATGTAATATTCTAATTTTCTGAGATTGTGGATTTGGGGTTTTCATGAGCTGTAAGCCATAATCATCACAATTATGACAAATCACGGCTTGAACTATCTTGCTTTGCATGTAATGAGTCTATCTCATATATTAGTTTCACCTTTTAAGTTGCATTACTGCAATGAATGAACTTTTGCACAATATTCTAATTTTTCAAGTATCACCTGTAGTAGGAACAGCAGATCTAAAGGAGCCACACCTTAGAAAAAGTAAAAAAAAATCCCTGTAACTATTACTGGAACAAAATGGATATAATGATATAATGAATATAATGGATATAAAGGGAAATATAGCCAATTAACATGTGGAAGCTTTGTAAATTGGAGCATTTTATGTAAGCATACATGGCAGTAAAGTAATGTTTATGCCAAATACATACATGAACTGTGCAATATCTCTGCTATTTATTATGGTGTTGACTTTGAAATAAAATGAGTCAACGTAAAATATGTTGAGCAGCTATAAGAATTACTGAACTGCTTTATTTTCATGATAACTTGTGCAGCATCACTACATTGGACTTTGGAGAAAACAGAAACATCACATTAACTCGCATATGATTTCATCAGGGAGACAACACAGCCTTTGTTCAACGGTCTGGACTTATTTTATTGGCATTGATTAAAGAAGTGTGATGTGAGAAAGTAATATTCTAATCATAAGAAATTGTACAGCTTGCAGTGTTTCATGGCTCCAGACGTTGTTACTTGATAGAGGTGATGCAGTAATGGAATGCTCTTGTATGTGAGATAAAATGTATTGTTAAATTAAAGGGAAACCATTATGGTAAAACATTCCCCTCTGCATGATCTGTGTACATTGCAAGGATTTTAGCAAACTTTGTCCTACCTGTTATCATTCTGAAGAAATAGCTGTTTGTTTGTCCGTGTCCATGTGCAAAGTGAATGTGTATAGGAGTGGTTTTATAATTATCAGTCAGCTGCTGCACTTGCAGGGGTATAATGAGGAACGTGTCAGAGTTTGCATCCCATAGGTGTTTGCACCCTATTGCATTAGGGTGTGCACCCCAAAGCTCAAACACACATGCGTGTGTGTGTGTATATATACAGTATCTCACAAAAGTACAAGAATACACCCCTCACATTTTTGTAAATATTTTATTATATCTTTTCATGTGACAACACTGAAGAAATGACACTTTGCTACAATGTAAAGTAGTGAGTGTACAGCTTGAATAACAGTGTAAATGTGCTGACCCCTAAAAATAACTCAACGCACAGCCATTAATGTCTAAACCACTGGCAACAAAAGTGAGTACACCCCTGAGTGAAATTGTCCAAATTGGGCCCAAAGTGTGAATATTTTTTTGTGGCCACCATTATTTTCCAGCACTGCCTTAACCCTCTTGGGCATGGGGTTCACCAAAGCTTCACAGGTTGTAACTGGAGTCCTCTTCCACTCCTCCATGACGACATCACGGAGCTGGTGTATGTTAGAGACTTAGCGCTCCTCCACCTTCCGTTTGATGATGCCCCATAAATGCTCAATAGGGTGTAGGTCTGGAGACACTCTTGGCCAGTCCATCACCTTTACCCTCAGCTTCTTTAGCAAGGCAGTGGTCGTCCTGGAGGTGTGTTTGGGGTAGTTAACATGTTGGAATACTGCCCTGCGGCCCAGTCTCTGATTGGAGGGAATCATGCTCTGCTTCAGTATGTCACAGTACATGTTGGCATTCATGGTTCCCTCAATGAACATCAACATGGGGACAAGGTGCTTTGGGGTGGGGAGCACAGAACCCCCCTGCCCCAAAGCACATACCCCCCCATGTTGAGGAAATGTGACCTGGTATGGTTCATGAAGGGGGGCTCTCGCTCATCCCCCAATCCTGCCCTGCCAGGCTGCATGCTCGGATAAGGGTCTGGTATGGATTTTGGGGAGACCCCCTTGTCAATTTTTTTTTCATTTTGGTGTGGAGTTCCCCTTAAAATCCATACCAGACCTGAAGGATCTGGTATGGACTGGGGGGGGGGCTATGTAATTTCTTTCCTTGATTTTTCATCTATATTGCTGAAAGCCGGCAATACATTACAGCCGTGAACAAGTTTAAATGTCATTTTACTGCGGCACTGTTCTACACATCAAACAGATACGCCACTTTACAGGCAGACTAAGGGGACTCCCCAGGCACGATATTTAAAGGAATATTTCATTTTTACTGTTTCATTTTAAGCCTTATTAAAATCACTGCTCCTGAAAAAAAGATTGTTTTAAAAACTTTTTTTTTTTTCATTGATGTCGCCTAGGGCAGTACCTGGGTCCCCATACACTTTGTATGGCAATAACTTGATTTTTCATGTTCATGTTCTATAGACTTTAATAGGGTTTGCATGTTCGATAAAACTTTTTGCCTGTTTGCGGTGTTCTGGTGCGAACCGAATCGGAGGGTGTTCAGCCCATCCCTAATCAGGACATAGGGGTGGGCAGCACAAGTAGTCAACATGTTTCTGTCATAACGACCTTACTTATGACCTACTTTGCAGGCGGTTTTAAAAAATAATAAATGCACGTTTTTTTATCTGCAGGAAGCCTTTAAATAACACTTGATACCTTTTCCCCTTGCAACAATATCAACTATTTCATGTTGTCCTGTAATTTATCTTTTTAGATGAGGTTGATGAAACTGTCCCACGGTGTACTTTATAATAAAGAAGTATATATCGAGCATATGTTCTTTGAAATAATGGTAGGTTCGGTACAAAAGTGCAAAAAGTCTGTATACTCTGTTACGTAATCTACTCACTGCTGTCTGCAAAAATACAGAATAGAAGTACAGCTGAATCACTCAGGAAAGTATCCAACAAAGAATAAAAGAGAAAATACCAAAGAGAAAAACTGCAGAATAAGAGGTCATGTTCTATGAAGGGGCACTTGTTTACAGAATGGAAGAAAACAATGCATTATGAAAAGGGTAGCATGGGGATGAAAAAATTCCTCCCGCACAAACTGTAATGGGCTGAACAAATAAACTTCTGGAATTATTCACAGCACCAGGATCAAATGAAGGTTATTTCTACAAACATTTTAAGGACAATAAATAAATGTTTGCGTAAATGTTAATAAATGCTAAATATCAGATATAAAAATATGTAAAGGTTCATACTCCGTATAGTATATATAATGCAGTTCAGAGTATACAGTGCAGTCCGAGTAGTATATATAATGCAGTTCGGAGCATACAGTGCAGTCCGCGTAGTATATATAATACAGTTCAGAGTATATAGTGCAGTCTGTATAGTACATATGATGCAGTTCAGAGTATATAGTGCAGTCCATATAGTTTATATGATGCAGTTCAGAGTATATAGTGAAGTCCGTATAGTATAATTAATGCAGTTCAGAGTATATAGTGCAGTCCGTATAGTATATAAAATACAGTTCAATGTATATAGTGCAGTCTGTGTAGTATAAATAATACAGTTCAGAGTATACAGTGCAGTCCGAGTAGTATATATAATGCAGTTCGGAGCATATAGTGCAGTCCGCGTAGTATATATAATACAGTTCAGAGCATATAGTGCAGTCCGTATAGTATATATAATGCAGTTCAGAGTATATAGTGCAGTCCGTATAGTACATATGATGCAGTTCAGAGTACATAGTGCAGTCCGTATAGTTTATATGATGCAATTCAGAGTATATAGTCAAGTCCGTATAGTATAATTAATGCAGTTCAGAGTATATAGTGCAGTCCGTATAGTATATATAATGCAGTTCAGAGTATATAGTGCAGTCTGCGTAGTATATATAATGCAGTTCGGAGCATATAGTGCAGTCCGCGTAGTATATATAATACAGTTCAGAGCATATAGTGCAGTCCGTATAGTGTATATATAATGCAGTTCAGAGTATATAGTGCAGTCCGTATAGTACATATGATGCAGTTCAGAGTACATAGTGCAGTCCGTATAGTTTATATGATGCAATTCAGAGTATATAGTCAAGTCCGTATAGTATAATTAATGCAGTTCAGAGCATATAGTGCAGTCCGTATAGTATATATAATACAGTTCAGAGTATATAGTGCAGTCTGTTGCCTGTTCGCAGTGTTGTGATGTGAACCAAACCAGGGGGTGTTCGACCCATCCCTATGTAGTATGCACCATAACAAGCTTCTGCCATAATTATGGCACTTTATTAGATGTATAGTTTAGGTATGGTTCTGTAGTAGACATCTGCCATAGTTACGTAGCTGTAATAGACATGTGTTATAACCATAGCACTAAAACAGCCATCTATCAAAGTTATGAAGCTGTACTAGGCATCTACCATAGTTAGAAAGCTGAAGTAGGCAGCTACCTTAGCTATGATGTTATAGCAGGCATCTACCATAGTAATGAAGTCGTAGTAGGCATATAGATAACTATAGTACTATAAAAGGCATCTACCATAGTTATGAAGCTGTAGTAGGCAGCTACCTTAGCTATGATGTCATCGCAGGAATCGACCATAGTTATTGAGTTGTAGTAGGCATACAGCTTTACTATAGTACTATAAAAGGCATCTATTATTGTTACCTGTAGTAGGCCTCTGTCATCGATATGATGCTTTAACAGGTATCTAATATGTTTATTTGTAGTAAATATCATACATACAGTGCTACAATGGTGATATACCATAGGCCTGTTGTAAACATACACCTTTTTTATGGTCCTTATCATAACTATGGTAATAAATATCATAGTTATGGAGCTATAGTAATAACTTCCCATAGCAGCATAAGTATAGCACCATAATAGTTATCTAAGCCGCACTAGAAATTTATCATAGATGGTATGAAATCTACTATAACCACAGTGCTATACTAATGATCAGCCATAGCAACAGTACTGTTATAGACATTGACCACATCTGTAATGCTCTAATAGGCTTCTATCATAGCTATAGTATGAAGCTGCATAGACAACTAGCATAGCTAGAATAGGCCTCTACCATGGCTATAGTGCTATAGCAGGCACCTACCATAGGCCCAGTTGTTACCTATAATTCAGACAAGTCTGCAAACACTCATAGACATTTGTAGCATATTAACATCATAGCAAAATACACAAAAGTATGATATAAATAAATTATTATAATGCAGGTGCCTTCAGGTCACTGTTTTTTTTTTGTATTACTGAAGATCCTATTCCACCCCATGCACGAAAAAAATTAAAGTCAGCAGCTACACATACTATAGCTGCTGACTTTTAATAATAGGACATTTACCTGTCCTGGAATCCAGCGTCGTCGGCACCCCAGCCAATGTTTTCATCGGCTCTCGTGTGCTACCGCCGCCATTCGTAGTAAAGGAGCCCATCGGTGAAGCCGGTTCCTGACTGCACATGCGCGCTGCGCTCTCTTACTGGCCAGGCAGCAGGGGAAGGAGGAGGGAGGTGGAGGGGGCCGAACTTCTGACGTACCTCGCCCGACGGAAGTGGGGAAGGGTACCTGTCAAAAACAGGTACCCGCTCTCCCTCACCCCCAAAAGGTGCAAAATGTGGCGGAGGAGGGGTGGAGACAGATAAGTGGAACTTCCACTTTTGGGTGGAACTCCGCTTTAAGGTGTAGGGGTCTTAATTGCATAAAAATAAGTCATGCTTATAAACTTTTCTTGAGTTTCTCTGAGGTACAGTAGCTATGAAATATTGACTTCCATTACACAATTACATGCAAACAATATACTTTCTTTTTTTCCTTGCATTTGATTGGGTACTCTATGCAAAGCAAAATTTTACAACATTCACTAAGCTCTGGGTAAAACTCTATTCCAAAGTACGGGAATTTGTATTTGGTCAATTGCCTCCCAAGGATGTGTGAAGAGCTTTTTTTTTAAATTTGTTTTTGTAATGGTATACAACTATGCAGTGCAACAGCACTTAAAGACATAAAAGAATGGGTGGAACATACCGCGCAGTATTCTACCACTAAATAACAGATGTGCAAATACTGATATACAAATAAAGTGCCAGTACAAAAAACATACAAGTGATCAGTGCTCCAATGGTTCTACAATTCACATTCATATGAGAAGATGCATATACTGTATCTTAATATATAAATGTAATAGTCCATAAACAAATGATCCCATGTAATGCTTCAAGTGGTAATAAAGGCCTTCAAACTCAGTGTGTGTCTTCCTGCGCTGAATGCTCCAGTGGCTGTGCAATAACCTCCACCTTAGTGCAATCTATGCGCTCACCTCCATGACGATTTAAAATCGCCTTAAAGCTGTTTTGTCTTGGATGTCAGCGATGCAGTCAGTCACCATAGGTCTGTGTACTCCTTTCCTGTGGTTCCAGTATGTTTAAGCTCTCAGCACACATAGGTGGTCAGCGGAACATAGAGGATTAAAAGGAAGGGAACCTCATGGTGTAGTATTTATCAACAATGAATGGTTATTTAATAGTAGGTGCTTACATTAAAAATACATAAAATCGGCTAAAAGCAGATAAAAATTGGCGTGCAGCCGCCTCTCACATCACTTCCGCTATCAGGCCACTCCTATGTGTTACGCCACGCCTCCTCATGACTTCATCAAGGGGCAATATAAGCAAGGGGGTAATGTAAATTATTTTTATTTGTTTTTGTAATGGTATACAACTATACAGTCCAACAGCATTTAAAGACATAAACATAAAAATCAACACAGAAAGGAAATAATAAAATAAACATACACAGGGTGCATCAATAGGCCTAACAAACCATACAATCAGAATGGCTTACTTAAACAGGAGAACGACAGACGTACATGCCAGCAATACAGGTGCAAAGATACTAAGAGTCCCAGAGCTATAATACAACAAATTAGAAAAAAGCAGCAAGCATTAGAGGCCTCATCATGACAGCAGAAGGTAACCCCTGAGCCATGGCAGGGCCAAAGTGAACCTGTCAGGAGAAATAGGGGCATTAAATCAAGTGGCCGTATCATGGCTCTCTACCCACACTGACCAGACTTTATCAAATTTGACTGGACACCCTCTGCTGTTGTAGGTGGCCTTGTACAATGGGATAACCAAATTCAACAAATATTTCCAATCACTATATACAGTGGGGAAAATAATTATTTGATCCCCTGAAGATTTTTGTAAATGTTTCCACTTACAAAGAAATTATGGCTTTATCATTTTTATCATAGGTGTATTTTAAGTGATAGACAGAATATCAACCAAAAATCCAGAAAAAACACATTATACAAATGTTATAAATTGAGTTGCAGTTCAGTGAGTAAAATAAAGAAAAAGTAATCCCCGTTACAAAGGACAGGGAGGAAAACATGGTTATTCCTATGACAACGAATGTAACATTATTGAGTGATAAAAAAAGTATTATTTATTAATTGATATAAAAAATGATTTCCAATTAAAAAATGAGGAGTATCCAAACTCCCCTTCGACAGGGAAAACACTCAAATCCACATTAACTGTGCATGTCATGCATGCTTACATGTAACAAGTCAAAACGTGCCACTTTTTCTTTCCTATCTCTTATAACAGGGATTACATTTTCTTTATGCATAGTTTGGCTATAGTGACAACACCATACTGGTGAGTCAAATATAATATCAGTATAATTTCAGACTTAAGGCTTTAATCTCCTTTAGTTTTTTACGCATCAGTGAGTAAAATAAGTATTTGATCCCCAAGCATATCATCACTTAGTACTTGGTGGAGAAACCCTTGTTGGCAAGCACAGAGGTAAGACGTTTTTTGTAGTTGGTTACCAAGTTTGCACAAATCACAGGAGAGATTTTGGTCCACTCTTCTTTACAGATCTTCTCTAAATCTTTAAGGTTTCTTGGCTGTCACACGGTAACTCGAAGTTTCAGCTCCCTCCATCATTTTTCTATAGGATTAAGGCAGTGGTTCTCAACTCCAGTCCTCAGGACCCACCAGCAGGCCAGATTTTAAGTATTACCTTGGGGAGATGCAGACTAGAATACTGCAATCACTGAGCAGCAAATGATATCACCTGTGATGTATTTCAGTTATCCTGCAAACCTGGCCTGTTAGTGGGTCCCGAGGACCGGAGTTGAGAACCACTGGATTAAGGTCTGGAGACTGGCTAGGCCACTCCGTGACCTTAATGTGCTTCTTCTTGAGCCACTCCTTTGTTGCCTTGGCGGAATGTTTTGGGTAATTGTCATGCTGGAAGACCCATCCATGACCCATCTTCAGTGTTCTGACTGTGGGAAGAAGGTTCTCATCCAAAATTTTACAATACATTGCCCCGTCCATTGGCCCCTCAATGTGGCAAAGCCGGCCTGTACCTTTAGCAGAGAAACAGCCCCAAAGCATAACGTTTCCACCTCTGTGCCTGACTGTAGAGATGGTGTTCTTAGGGTCACAGTCAGCATTTTTCATAAAGTGAATGCCCAAGTGCTCAATTTTGGTCTCATTTGACCACAGCACTTTCTCCCAATACTTCTCTGAATCATTTAGATGTTCATTTGCAAACTTCAGTTGGGCCTGTGCATGTACCTTCTTGAGGAGGGGGACCTTGCGTGCACTACAGGATTTCAATCCATGGCGGTGTATTGTGTTACCAATTGTTTGTTTGGTGACTGTGGTCCCTACTGCCTAGAGATCATTCACAAGCTCCTCCCGTGTAGTTTGGGGCTGATCCTTCACTTTTCTCATGATCATCCTTACCCCATAAGTGAAATTTTGCATGGAGCTCCAGACAGAGGGCGATTGATGGCTATTTTTAATTTCTTCCATTTGCGAATAAGCGTTCCAACTGTTGTCTCATTCTCACCTAGCTTTTTGATGATGGTCTTGTAGCCCTTTCCAGCCTTGTGCAGGTCTACAATCTTGTCCCTGATCTTCTTTGACAGCTCTTTGGTCTTGCCCATGATGGTGAGGTTTGAATGGAAGAAAGAGATTCTGTGGACAGGTGTCTTATATACACATTACAAGTTGTTGTTAGGAGCACCTTCTTAAATTGACAAGACCAATCTGTGTACCACATGATCACATACTGTAGCCAGTCTGTGGGAGCCAGAATTATTGTTGGTTGGTAGGAGATTAAATACTTATTTTACTCACTGAACTGCAACTCAATTTATAACATTTGTATCATGTTCTCTGGAGAAGAGGCGCTTGAGAGGGGATATGATTTTAATGTACAAATACTGTACTGGTGACCCCGCAATAGGGACAAAACTATTCAGCGCTAGGGAGTACACAAAGACATGCAGCCATTCACTAAAAATAGAAGAAAGGCGGTTTAACCTTAAACTGCGTAGAGGGTTCTTTACGGTAAGAGCAGTGAGGATGTGGAATTCTCTTCCACAAGCAGTGGTTTCTGCTGGGAGTATAGATAATTTCAAAAAACTATTAGATGGGCACCTAAGGGACCACAACATTGAGGGTTATACAATGTAATACTGACATAAAAGCACACACATAGGTTGGACTTGATGGACTTATGTCTTTTTTCAACCTCGCTGACTATGTAACTGTGGTTTTTCTGGATTTTTGGTTGATATTCTGTCTCTATCATTTAAAAAAACATCTATGATACAAATTATAAACCCTTAATTTATTTGTAATAGGTCAAACTTACAAAATCTGCACGGGATCAAATAATTATGGTCCCCACTATACATTGATTTTTTTTTCCGTAAACTTTTTGAAAATCGAAAAACATTTTTAGAGATGAGATTAGTGAATGAATGAGAAAGAATAGTGTGACTTTTCCATGCCTGCGTTCCTCAGGCACAGTCCTGGTGTTTCTTCCGCAGCTGATACCTTTATGAGCTTAGCTTTTACACCACATGCAAAGCTCTGTAGAATGGTTTTGTCATGTAATACTTTATTCCAATTAAATACATATCATTTACTCTTTTCAGCAGCCTTCCCAAAATTACAGTCAAATTGCTCACAAAGGAAGCAAAAAAGATACGGCATCCAAAATGTCACTTTAGCACATTAAGACTTCAAAAGACTTAGTTTCTGCACAGGGTCCAAAATGTCACTTTAGCACATTAAAGGCTTCAAAATATTTTCTTGCTCAGCGTGATGAAACATGAATAACCATGGGTGTGAACATATTAGAACCGCAATTTGCGTAGACTCTCTGCAGCCTCCATTTGCAAATCTGATATTTTCTTAATCAACTTCATAATTGTATTAACACTTGATTCAATGCCGGGGTGTACACTAAACTAACAGCACAGAGACGCACATTAAAAAAAAAAAAAAGATTTATACCCACCAAGTAGCAATTATCCACAAAACACTTGTGCCAAAAATGTTGCATTTGCAGAATAAAGACCAGTTGTGGAGCAATATTTAGACTAAACCATAGGAGAATTATAGATTTGGTGTATTATTTGCAAAAGCGTTTCAATCTACAGTAATTATGTATGATTGCAGTATTCCAACACGCTACATTATTCACAGAATCAAGCAGCTTTCAAATTATAATGCCAATCAACACACTATAAAAAACAAATAACTGGTAAATCACGGAAATGAAATTGTGGGTAGCAGTCACAGAGAGGCCTGACCACAGAAATGATAGACACCTCGCTCTATTGAACATACTCACACTCTACGATATTGTGTGAACAGTTGCTGCACATGATTACTCACAGGGTGGAATCACATTTGTGGTGTGTTAACCACTTCAGCCCCGGAAGGATTTCCAGCTTTAGGACCGGAGCCCTTTTTGCGATTCGGCGCTGCATCGCTTTAACTGACAATTGCGCGGTCGTGCGACGTTGTACCCAAACAAAATTTGCGTCCTTTTTTCCCCACAAATAGAGCTTTCTTTTGGTGGTATTTGATCACCGCTGCGTCATTTCTGATCGCCGCTATAAACAAAAGAAGAGCGACAATTTTGCAAAAAAACCCAAATTTCTTACTTTTTGCTAAAATACAAATCCAGAAAAAAAAATATAAAATAGCATTTTTTTTCATCGGTTTTGGCCGATTTATATTCTTCCTCATATTTGTGATAAAAAAAATCACAATCGGCGTTTATTGATTGGTTTGCGCAAAAGTGGTCGCGTTTACGGATGATGAGATTTCATTTTTGGGGTTTTTATTTTTTTTTTATTTTTTACTAGTAATGGCGGTGATCTGCGATTTTTAGCGGTACTGCAATATTTCAGTGGACATGTCGGAACATTTTGACACTTTTTTGGGACCATTGGCATTTATACAGCGATCAGTGCTATAAAAATGCACTGATTACTGTGTAAATGCCATTGGCAGTGAAGGGTTAACCTGCAGCTGTCTCTTATACAC
>BLSH010113355.1:630289-654460 GCA_018402905.1 Glandirana rugosa
ACCACCGACGTAAACAAAGGAAAAAATTCGAAAAAAGGGAGAAAAAAAATTTGGACTACTAGACCGGTCGTTGCGTGGTGGACGGTATCCCACAGGGATGAGACCTACTTCTTAGTGCTCTCCGTGTAAACCTGTCACCGTAACAGTCTGACCCTCTCCCCTGACAATCTACACGATCGTCTAAATTTATATGATTGTCTAACTTCGATTTGAGGTCGATTGTGAAATCTTCGTCAATGTCTTTTGACAAAAAAGAAAAACCTATTTACAAAACGTATTTATTTTCGACTAGTCACATTCGTGGGGACGGTCACAACTTACCAAACGAAGTTTTTTAAAAGCTCTTTTGCAAGATATATCAGTTACTGGGATGAAGCAAACCATTCAACACTGGCAGGGGTGCTTACACTGATCAGCTTTTATTTATGCAAAACATTTATCCAAAAAGAAAAAACAGTTTTCTGTAACTGCTTCTAAAGTGTTAGCTGGAGTTTAGCTTCAATCTGTTAGTATATTTAAATCTGCTAGCACATCTAACAGTCCCCTCTCCCAGTCTGACAATGCCACTGTCCAAATGTGCCTCTCGTGATTCTTCATCCAGAGTAGGGACACCCTATGGCAGGTGGTGCGTTGCTGGCCAGATCATCAGGTTTAAAAAAAAGAGGGAAAAAAGCTTAAAAAAGGAAACAAATGCAGCCACCATATCTAATGATCATTAAGCTGAAGTATATTACATTTTTGGTATTGGGTTTATTACCATTTTAAAGCCCAGTCAATTTTTAATGTACTTGAAAATAAGCCATGAAAATAATCTGACAAGTTTCGGGCTTAAAGCCTTCATCAAGACTGTGAACTAAAAAAAATTGGACTATAAAATAATACAATTTTATATTATTTATTAAGTTATTCTTTTTATTATGAACCCTAATAAAGGGGGGTCCTGTGATGAAGTTGGAAGGGACAAAACGTACATCGGGGTGTGACTGGACAGCAACCGGAGTCATCGCATTAACATTGTGAGAGCGATTGGCGTTTTCCTGGATAGTCGATAGTCAGCGTGGAGGTGGAGAGACTGAAGGGGATCACTTGATTATGTCATGATCTATACAGTGTTTGATATAAGATGTTTTATATGTGAGTGGACTGGATATTGTTTATAGATTAAAAATTGAGCTTTACAATATTACACTAGTGGAGCCTTTATTTTTCATGTACCCATGGATATGCGCCTTTTCTACAAAGGAACTGTGGAGAAGTGGACTGGCTTATTAAGTAATCTTTGAATAACTGATTCTTATGGCTTACTAGCCTAACCATGAGAGTGGTAGGCAAATAAATCTGGTGAGTTTCCACCTGATGGGAGCGGGTCTGATGCAACACATACGATAGTGGATTCCATACCGCCATTTGCAGAATGACAGCGGGGAAGTGGTCCAGTTATCCTGACTGGGAGACATATGACATCCAGCAGGATAACAAGCCGGCGCGCGCCTGCGGGGGTGCACAGCACAGCGATTGGTGGTGTGGTGTGTCAGTCTGACACACCGCATCTCCGATCGTGGTAAAGAGCTTCTGTCCAAAGCTCTTTTACCAGGTGATCAGCTGTGATGAATCATGTATATCGGCTTTTCCTCTACTAGCGTCTGCAGGCGCAAGTAGATGAGAGTCAATCGGCGGCTCTCCTGACAGGGGCGGGTCTGCGCTGATTGTTTATCAGTGCAAACCCCCCCCCCGAAGATCACCACCCAGGACCACCAGGGAGCCTACCCAGGACCTCCAGGGAGCCGACCCAGGGACCACCAGAGGTACCTACCCAGGACCACCAGGGAAGCCCACCCAGGACCACCAGGTATGGCAAAAAACTGGCAATAGGGATGGCACTCATTGCCCATCTGTGATGCCCGCCAGTGCCTCCTTAGCAGTGCTGCCTAACAGTGCCATCTATCAGTGTAGCCCATCAGTGCCCACCAGTGCCACCTATCAGTGTCCACCATTGCCGACAATCAGTGCCACCTATCATTGCCCATCAGTGCTGCCTATGAGTGCCTATCAGTGCCACCTGTGAGTGCCCATCAGTTCTGCCTATGAGTGCCCATCAGTGCCGCCTATGAGTACCCATCAGTGCCGCTTATTAGTGCCCATCAGTGCTGCATATCAGTGCCACTTATCAGTGCCTGTCAGTGTTGCTTATTAGTGCCGCCTATCAGTGCTGCATGTAAGTGCCTCATCATCAGTGCCCATCAGTGCCACCTCATCAGTGCCAATCAGTACTGCCTCATCAGTGCCTGTCAGTGTAGCCTCATCAGTGCCCATGAGTGATGGAGAAAACATACATATTTACAAAGTTTTGTAACTTTTTTTTATTTGTAGCGCAAAAAATAAAAACCCCAGAGGTGATCAAATACCACCAAAAGAAAGCTCTATTTGTGGGGAAAAAATGTCAAAAATTTTGTTTGGGTACAGCGTCGCACAACCGCGCAATTGTCATTCAAAATGCAACAGCGCTGAAAGCTGAAAATTGGCCTGGGGCGGGAAGGGGGGTAAGTGCCTGGTATTGAAGTGGTTAAAGAGGACTGTTTCTTGACTATTGTTTTAATTGTAATTGTATTGTTTGTGACATTTTAATTGTATTATCTTTATCTTTTCTTTGCACATGGAATATTATATATATTCGATCATTACATTTTTGTATTGAACACTGAATTAATCAGATGTTATTGTTGTGCTACTGTGAACATATATATATATATATATATATATATATATATATATATATATATATATATGCACTTTGGTATATATTTCATTTTCACTGGTTTTGATATTTATGGTTGTAAGTAGCAGCATTGGTTCTAATTTTTCTTTGTTATTTGGAGTGTGGGAGATCACTATTATATAAGAGGATTTAGAGTAAACGGAAATCTAAAATGTGATAGTTTTTACCCAGAACAAAACTAGAGAGGAAATCTTCCAACTGGAACACCTGTGATGACTGTGTAAGAGTGCATACCCTACTCTATCGAAAACTAAAAAAAATGTTCTTTAGATACACCTAACTGTAAACTTATTCCAATAGTACTGTAAGTCTTTATTAGATGGCATTAATAGCATACTAATCGCTTTTATGCGTTTTCAATTTTCCAAGCAAATGTAAAAGTAGTGGAAGGGAAAAGTAAGGGAAAAGTCCTAGAAGTCCCACATCTCTGCAAAACCCCACCTATGGAGTGAAATGCGTTGGGGGCCAGGTCTGATTGAAGCCCGAGCTGAGGCTGTCATATACCTTCTTACGGAATTTGTAGAGATGTGCGACTTCTAGGACTTTTTTCCCTTTCCATTAGATGTCTAGAGCTGGCACAAGCTCTGTCTTTGTCTGCACTACAAACAGTTGATACATAAGAGGCCCTGGTGGATCCTTGAGCGGCACCTGTCAATTAAATTTGAGTCACAAACGTAAAACTAGTTTTACAATTATTTAAAGTATAACTTTTTTTGCTGGCACATTGGCGAAAGGTCAATACCCCTTAACCTAGCAAAAAACTGTAGCACCCTCTAGTGCTAGAAGTATAAATAGGGTTTTCTATCTAGTGCAGGTATATTTATGCAGGCTTGGCTGACAGTCAAGCCTGTCTGTGTTTTTCCTGGGTTGGGCATTGATCCAGGGAGAACTGGATGACTCAAAGGCAGCATCATTGAGACCCCCCCCCCCCTTTTCTAGAACATACTGGAACCTTCTAGAAAGATGGCAGGGGAAGTAAGGTGGAGCTGCCTGGTGTATTCTGAGGGCCCTGACCAATCCCTGACTTGGATTGGCAGGGGGCAGGCTCCCTCAAATACTCAGGGTCAGCCCAGCTGGGGAGGAGCTGTTCAGATGGAAGCTGGAGATGGAGGGTTAGGCTGTCGTGGCCTTTGAGGGAGCTCCCCAGTCTGGGGGGGTGTCCTTGGGCCTGGGCTCAGGTGCAGACGGGACCTTCTTAAAACCAAGGAGGTGTCCTGGACAGGAGGCACAGGAGGACAGCGGGAGAACATTGTCAGGCAAGTCTTCAGGAGGAGCAAGGAACAGCCAAGAGGACTGGTGAGTGACACACAGTCAGGAGGACTGGGAGGCATGCCTGAGGGGGCTGGGATGGAGCAGTCTGGGATGGGTGCAGAGCCAGTCAAGAGGCTGGCAGGGCCTGAAGAGCTGGTACTGGGATCAGTACAGGGCCAGATTAACGTGGGGGGGGGGGCTATTGGATCTGCAGCTCCAGGCCCCTAACCTTAATATAGGCCCAGCTGCCCAAGAAATTCCCCCTGTCACCACAGCGCCGCCACTCTGCCCAGTGTCCACTGCTGTGAAAATTATTGGTTGCTAGAACCGCCTAGCATCTTAGCAACCATTCAATTGCAAGCACAGGCCCCAGCAGAGGAAGAGGATGTAATTTCCTCAGCACCAGGTCCATGATGCTCTTAATCCAGCCCTGGATCAGTAGCCACATGTGAGACAGCTAGCACTAGGACTACCATATTTTGATACACCATAGGGGCCTGCGGTTCCTGCCTGCAGAGGGCATTTGCTTTGGGCCTGGCTGAGCCAAAGTCAGGCCCAACATTGGTGCTAGCTGGCCCTGGGAATGATAGTCTGCAATCAAATGTATGTGCTGGAGGTGCGGAGGAGATGTGTATACCGGAGGTGTATATACAGTAGTTAGAACCTGCATTTTTCTATCTTCAATGAAGTGACCATCCATTATGTACCCTATCTCCATCCAAGTTATATTCCCTCTATAAAAAAAAACAAATCAAAAACAAAGAACAAGGACTGTTTCTTGACTAAAGTGTGTCTGGAAATGAATGTGCCTAGCTGTGCAGAGTGGGAGACAGACCACAATCACCAGCAGCCCCTTCGGGGGTACCGCTACAAAACGATCATAGCCTATATTGGGGAGATTTCCCCTCACTTCCTGTCCCAAGAATAATCTTGTCACTAGTTCAGTATATATACAGTATACAGCAATTACAAGTTAAAAGGATTCTAGCTTTGCCCTAACTCACTAAAACAAAAAAAGGATTTAGAGCTTTTCCTGTTCTTTCTCTCCAGGTGACAAATTTGTGACTAAGGAAGTAAGGTGAAATCTCCCCAATAGGGCCACAGTGAGCAGTAAGCACTGACACGGGTTCTAATCTCTCTGTAATCTATCCAAAAAAGGTTTTGGCTGGAGATGTAGTTTATTGTTAACATTAAAGCAGAACAAAGCTATGATCGAGGAAATTCATGTAGCATTCTGGCAATGATCATCTGTAGAGAATCATCTGGCTCCAGCCCCCTTTAACAAGACTACAGATGTCAGCAACCGTTTGATGATGGAAAGGAGCTGGGAAGTATTTGGCTGTTTTTAACAAAATAAGACTTTGCAAAGACAATACTTTATTTGGCTGCTGTACAGTCACTATGTTAGATGCTGAAGGTGTTTTTGAATGTTGAACAAAATTAAGTATGAATTCCTAGCTTCTTATTAACATCAGGAACCATATAACTACCAACCATCAATAGCCTTCCCAACTAGACAAAATGCCTTATTTATAGCTACTGCATTTAATCAACCTCTCGCTAAATAAGCCAAGTCTTTTATTTAGATTGACCTCCAGTTAAACACAGCATGTGATATCTGGGGACTCATAAATGTGATTTGTTGGCAAAATAAGTGTCTTTGCACAAGTCAGTGTATGATCATAGTTTATCCTGCCACTGTGAGCACTGTCACTGTAGATGCATTTATTTGTCATTTTAAATAGGCGGAGTTCTTATCCAAAATACTGTATCTCACAGTGCTATGCCACAATTTAATAAATCCCAACAATCCTGCCTACAAATGTTTTTTTTTACCTAAAGTATGACTATGGGCTAAATCAAAAACCATATATGATTCAGCCCGTCATTAGCATTACCCCAGCAGTTCTTATTTTTCTAAGTCCCCTCTGTTTTATTACCTGATGATCCTGCCAGAACTGTTGCTGTACTTGCTTAAAAAATGTTATCTGGGGTTCAACTTTATTTGTCTCTTACTTAAAGTCTATTTAAAGATATATTGCAGGTGTGAATATTTTTTCCAGTGTGGAAGAATGTGACTGTGTATATACCATACCTGCCCGATACCCCTAGAAGCTAGTGGAAGACACCGCTACTCCAGTGATCTTCACTTACTTCTGGGTCCTATGCCAAGCGTCTGCCCTGCTGTATTCTATACACAGGAGGTTGGCCGCTTGAATGCTAAATATTCTCTGATTGGATGAGGTAGTGACAACTTCAATGATTTCCAGCTACTACGGGGCATTGGCCACATATAGTATATGCATAGTTACCAGGGCTTTTTTTCAGCGTGGGGGAACACAGTTTCGGTACCTCCCACATGGAATGTATGTAATGGCAAGGGGTTCTGGGGGGTCTATTGTTGTGGGCTGCTGGAGGATCTCTTGTTGCAGGGGTGAAACTACTGTTACGGGTGGGAGTCTATTTTTTCTGGTGGGGGATATATTGTTACTGGCTTATGTTGCTGGGGAAGATCAATTGTTGCTGGGAGTGATCTACTGTTGAGGGAGGGATTTATTGACTTTAGCTACTAGGACATCTATTGCTTCTGGTGGAGGCATATTGCTGCTGGGGGGGGTCTATTGTTGCTTTTACTGCTTTTATTGATCTTATTAACACATTTCATAGAAATTACTACAATTACTACAAATGATACTTGGTTCAGTATTCTCTAAAAGAGGTACCGTGGGTGGGACCAAGGGATGGTGCTCGGAGGTGGGTAGGGGGTGGAGACAAGTGGTCTCTCAGAAAGAAGAAGGACCTGCTCCTATTCTTTGAGAAAAAAAAGCCCTGAGAGTTACATTGGTCCAAGCCTTATCAATATAACCATGTATAAAATGGCCATATAAATGTTGGTAAGTTTTTGGGATATTTTTAAGGGGGGCAGTTATTTATACTAAATTGGTGATGACTATATTATATCCATAAGTGGTCATTGTGTCTGGGCCATTTATATGGTCAGCCTACTCCCATTATGTGTCGACAGATACAAGGTAACAGTATTTAACGACCTATAAATGGTGGTTGCTATTAAGGGTAGTTTGAGTATGTTTTTTTTTATCTTTCTGGTCTGAGTTTGCTGAGATTAATTTATTAATGGTTATCAATTTGCATATATCAACCATTGCAAATTAGTAATGCCATCTTATGATATCATATGAGTAGAGATGGGTGCTTTTTGTTCCTATACTGTTATTTAGTTTGGGTCCTTTTCCCTCCCATAGGTTAATATAGATGACATCTTAGATATTATATGCTTTGAATTGCGTTTACAATTTTCTCAGCGTCCTTAGGATAGTATGACCTTTTTTCAGCTTTGATGCTTTTAACTATGCTAGCATCTGACTGATTGGACAAGTACGTTTCTATATATTTTAATATTTTGGCCCCTATTGTATGTTGTTACCACCTGTATTGGTTTAGTATTACCTTTATTCGATTTTAGTTTTCAGTCATACAACGGAGTACTCTCCTGGTGTTTTTTGTATTTATCGTCAAGTGGCTGGACAGTATGGCATACTTACCTTGCATGGGCCTGGGGACTGCCGTCATTTGTAGTCTTCCCTGATTCTTTGAGGGCATGTGAGTGTACCAACACCTATGATTAATTAATTGTGTAAAGATCTGGTATGTCGTATCCAGTGTTGCCAACCGCCAGTAAATTTACTGACAGTTTGTAAAAATCAGTGATTTTTACAACTGTCTATAGATATCAGGGTCTGATAATTTGTCGTGCTGTGCTGACTTTTTAAGTGTAAACTGGGCAAACTACTTGATATGGGTATTGTCAGTGTTTCCATGTTGTGTTTAAATATCAATTGTCTTAGTTTTTAATAGGAGTTCAGTTATTTTTCAGGTTGCCAGTAAAAAATGTGCTCCGCCAGTAAATTTTCCATGTTTTGCCAGTAAAAAACGCTGCGGGAGGTTGGCAACACTGGTCGTATCTGATACATGTCTCTTTAGCCAGGATGCTCTTCTATGAAAAAAGGGTAATGCAGACACATAGGAGATCAGCGAGTGTCACAAAGAGTCCATAAATCAGTCCATATAATCAGTAGCAATCATAAAAGTCCATGACTGCTGTCCTATAAACAGACAGTCAGGAAGGAAAGTGCTTTTCTATGAAGCATATGAAGGGTCCTAAAGAAGCAATTTTGTGAAAAACGTTGACCTATCTATGCGCTTATTTTAAATATATATGTATACAGCTCTACAAATTCTTTGTTATTTGGAAAAAGCAGTTTTATTATAGGACAATATTAGATCCCTCAATTTTAAT
Source organism: Glandirana rugosa (assembly GCA_018402905.1). Classification (NCBI taxonomy): domain Eukaryota; kingdom Metazoa; phylum Chordata; class Amphibia; order Anura; family Ranidae; genus Glandirana; species Glandirana rugosa. The sequence continues at coordinate 638,635 of BLSH010113355.1, forward strand.
ACCATATTCCTTTAACATTTTGTAAATAAAGACATTTGCTTTTTAATTTCATGTGTCTTTCTGTGGTACCAGTAAAGTCTCTCTCATAGTTCCCTTATTGGGAAATGTTCTGCACTGTAACAGTTTTATATATTCAATTGTATGCTATCTCTTTGTACCACTAATGCATTTATGTTGGGCTCCTTTTATAAAAAAGGTTTCACTGGGATCGACATTATAGCTTTTCACCACCACAATTTGTAATATTTATGTTTTTATTTCAGATATGGCCAAGCTTCATGCTGTTCCCAGTGAGAGAACCTTGGAAGCTCTTGGATCCCTTTTTGTCTTTGGGATATGCATATACATTACATTCATTGTTTACATGTATTGCTTGTTTCAATGTTCACACTTTAAAGTGGATGTAAACCCGAAAAAAGAAAAATTCTACTGACACTTCTACCTTGTACATGAGAGGATATCATGTCATCTGTACCCAGTCTTGCCACGAAGAGTTAATCCAGCTCTGAGCAATGCTCTTATCTTTTTTCAGTAAGAGAAAGACAGACTAAGGGAGAAAAAGGAGTAGTTTCATCCCATACTTTGTGAGTGACAGATCATTTTTTTATCTCCTGCATGGATCATACAAAGCTTCACACTCCCCCTCCCATCTCCTCCAGTTCTCAGTATAGAGCTGGATGGGGAGTCTTGTGACATCACAACTCCACCCCCCGAGCTTCAGGAAAGAGAGACACCCACTGATTCTAGTATTTTGCAAGGCTGCTACTGCTGAAGGGGGTGACATTTACAAGGTAGGGATGCACGCAGGAGGCTTGTATGTACATATACATTAATACTTTGCCATTAGTTTATACTGGGTGGGTGGTGGGTTTACATGCACTTTAAGGAAAGCACACCTCTTTCAATGTGATCCATTTTACATTTTGTATTGCTTTGCTCATTGCCACCCAGACTTGCTTTCTTTGTTTCCCAATTTCATTGTAATTGTTTAATTGTTTAACCATTAACATTTACTCGTTTTTAGGGTGGAGTATGTATTTATATGTCTAGATCAGTGTTTCTCAATTCCAGTCCTCAAGGCGCACCAACAGGTCATGTTTTCAGACTCTCCATTATTTAGCACAGGTTATTTGCTCAGTTTCACTGCCTTAGTAATCACCACAGCCGTTTCATCCAAGGGAAATCCTGAAAACATGACCTGTTGGTGGGCCTTGAGGACTGGAATTGAATAACACCGGTCTAGATTGCCCAGTGTGTATTATGCTATGATTACGGCTGCTCGCCGAAAAGCATTAGCTTTTTCTTAATGTCACTGCCATGTCGCCAATAAACACTTCAACACGGATACCAGAGTTACCAACCAGATCTTCATGTCATATCAGATTTTCTGCCTGGATAGTCATGTTTCCTGTAGTGAGCACTGCACCTGTTTTCTCTTTCTATAAAATATCCATGGCTGGAATTCTTCTGTAACCACTTGCCGACAAGGTGGCTCTCCCAGGCAAACCGCCGTCATCTGACGGCGGCTGCCAGATCGCGCTCACTGTGTCCGGGGAGGGCCAGGGAGCGGGTGCGGCGGACTCGATCTCTGCCGGCTACCCGCGATGCCCCCCCCCCCCCTGAGTGAAAGAACGGAGGTCTGTGTAAGTAAACACAGACCTCCGTTCTGTGAGAGGGGGAAGGGCTGTGATCACAGCCTTCCTCTACATGGAAGCTGTGATCACTTCCCTTTCGCAGCCAGGGAAGCTCACACACAGTTAGAACACACCCAGGGAACACAGTTAACCCTTAGAGTGCCCCCTGCAGGTTAACCTCTTCACTGCCAATGGCATTTACACAGTAATCAGTGTATTTTTATAGCACTGATCGCTGTATAAATGGCAATGGTCCCAAAAAAGTGTCAAAATGTTCCGACATGCCCGTTGCAATATCGCAGTACTGCTAAAAATCACAGATCGCCGCCATTACTAGTAAAAAATAAAAAAATAAAAACCCCAGAAATTAATTCTCATAGTCCGTAAACGTGGAAACTTTTGCGCAAACCAATCAATAAACGCCGATTGCGATTTTTTTCAACACAAATATGAGGAAGAATATAAATCGGCCAAAACCGATGAAAAAAAATGTTTTTTTATATTTTTTTTTTGGATTTGTATTTTAGCAAAAAGTAAGAAATGTGTGTTTTTTTGCAAAATTGTCGCTCTTCTTTTGTTTATAGCGGCGATCAGAAATGACGCAGCGGTGATCAAATACCACCAAAAGAAAGCTCTATTTGTGGGGAAAAAAAGACGCAAATTTCGTTTGGGTACAACGTCGCATGACCGCGCAATTTTCAGTTAAAGCGACGCAGTGCTGAATCGCAAAAAGGGCTCTGGTCAGGAAGGGGGCAAATCCTTCTGGGGCTGAAGTGGTTAAAGGAGTTGTAAAGGCAGAAGGTTTTTTTTAATCTTAATCCATTCTATGCATTAAGATAAAAAAACCTTCTGTGTGCAGCAGCCCCCCTAATACTTACCTGAGCCCGTCTTTATCCAGCGATGTTGCAGGAGTGTCTAAGCTGCCTGAGACTCCCCTCCTCATTGGCTGAGACAGCAGTGCGGTGCGATTGGCTCCTGTTGCTGTCAATCAAAATCATTCAGCCAATCAGGAGAGAGAGAGGGAGCGGGGTCGGGTTGCGGTTCCATGTCTAAATGGACACAGGGAGCTGTGGCTCGGCTCGGGTGCCCCCATAGCAAGCTGCTTGCCGTGGGGGTACTCAACAGGAGGGAAGGGCCAGAAGCTCAGAAGAGGGACCCAAAAAAAAGGAGGATCTGGGCTGCTCTGTGCAAAACCAACTGCACAAAACAGGTACGTTGATATTTAAAATAAAAACTGAATTTACAATCACTTTAAAACTACACGCCAAGACTCCCCTGACCACATTGTGACAATGCTACTGCACCATTTCACTGTCAGAATGGACAATGATATCATTCTGTTACAGGGAAGTGTAAAAATAACAAGTTTACTGGCAAGAACCAGTACAAAAACTATGTATAGGGAGGACTACGTTGTGGCAGACTGCACTTTATTGTGTGCAATACTGCAATTGTATAGAGCAGCTTTTCTCAACCTTTTCAACACGGGGGAACCCTTGAAATAATTCTCCAGTCCCGGGGAACCCCTGCTAAAAATGAGAAGTCTACAACTCATGATACATCAGTGTGATGGTCAGCGGGAAGAATGCTCCTTACACTTGCGGTCATTGGAAAGAATTGCCTTCTTACAGATAATTAAAATAGCAATGATGTCAGTGGGAATTTATCTGAGAGGCAGAAATTGATCATTGCTCAAGGCAGTGGTTCTCAACCCTGTCCTCAAGTACCCCCAACGGGCCATGTTTGCAGGTTTTCCTTTATCTTGCACAGGTGCTTTAAATCAGAGTCAATGGCTTGGTGTTTTGGACAGCTATTTTATCTAAGAGAAATTCCCAAAACATGGCCTGTTTGGGGGTACTTGAAGACAGGATTGAGAACCACTGGCTCAAGGAACCCCTAGAAACCTACTGAGGAACCCTAGGGTTCTACGGGACCCTGGTTGAGAATCACTGGTATAGAGACTTAATGTTTAGAACTGGTTAATAGCCACAGACTTGTCTACCAAAATGATTAAGAAAATCAAGTTTAATATTTTTTAACACATTAGTAATTTCCAAAGTAGTTTGAAAACCTGCCCAAAATACAATTGAGAATCAGAAGCAGACAGTGGTCAAAAGTGCATACTTCCTGAGATATTCAGTATATATACTTCCCGCCAAATCACATACCTAGTACGTTATTTGACTTCAAGTGGTTTTACTGGGGTGATGCCTGAAGCTGCAGGCATCACCCCAGCACTGATTTTTAGGACGATGATTGTCTCTCTTGCAATAGCAATCGGAGTGGCTAATTAGCCACTTAATTGCTATTACAAGCAGTGGGAGGGGACATCCTCTCCCCTTCCTGTCGTCTTCCGCACCTTGCCCGGGCTCTCCTGTCCCACCGAGAGATTAGAGCTACCAGCTGGCCGGACAACCAAACAAAGCAGGGCTCAGCTTTGATTGGGTCTCTGCTATGGTAACCTGGAAGCAATGAAATTACATCACTTCCGGTTTACCTGGATGTCAACAGCACCATTTAAAAAAAAATGAAAATATTCAAAAACACAGATCTTGGTGTTTGGAATGCTTTCAAGCATAGACAGGGATTTGGGGTCACGTGCTTATTGCTGTCAAAGAGGATTTTTATATTCCTTGTGAGAGCAATAGAAGTGATTAAAACAATTTAAAGCAACAGTGTAAAAATAAAAAAAATACAATAAATTAATAATTAAAAAAAAAAATGAAAGTGCCCCCTCCCCCCATGTTAGCGCGCAAAGGCAAACGTGTGCGACGGTCCCGCACACACGCAAACAGGGATCGTCCCACACATGTGAGGTATCGCAGCAATAGTAAGATCATGGGCAGTAAATCTAGCAGTAGACCACCTCTGTAAATCTAAAGTGCTAACCTGTTTTAGGCTTTTAAAATGTTGTCTATTGATAGTAAAATGTACGCCATTAGTCACTGTTGCGCGGGCGTGCGCAATTTGACATGTTTATGCTCTATTTACTCAGCGTAACAACGTCTTTTATATTTTACAAAAAAATTGGGTTATGTATTGTGCTTTTTTGCGTAATAATTTTAAAAAAGTGCATTTTTTTCCAAAAATTGCTTTTGAAAAATTACTGTGCAAATACCTTGTGACATAAAAAATGCCAAGACCCACCAATTTATTCTCTAGACCCTCTGCTTTAAAAAAATATATAATGTTTAGGGTTGCTAAGTAATTTTCTAGCAAAAAAAAATGATTGTTACATATGGCAAAAAGTGCCAGGAAAAGCCTGGTCTTCAAGTGGATATTTATTAAAGTGGTTGTAAAGACTTAATGCATTCTATGCCATATGCCTCATACATACGGACGTTTTTACAGCCACGTTTTTGAGGTTTTTTTACAGCTTAAAAACGCCTCTCCATGTTATTCAATAGCCTCATACACACATAGATGTTTTGAGCTGTAAGTCGCATAGGCGTTTTTAAGCTCCAAAAAAAACCCCAGGGCCAGTGTGTTCTGAGGCTCCAGCGCTAGAGCTGTAAAAATGCAGGAGCCGGTAAAAGCTCAAAAACTCGGTTTAACGTTGTATACACAGCCAGGCATTTCTCTATCTCTGTTCAAAATCAATGGTTCCCTATGGGAGCCCACTGATTTGAATAGAAGTCGCACCAGAAGTCGGATCATGCTGCGTTCTCGGATAAGGGTTTGGTATGGATTTTGGGGGGCCCTGTGCCATTTTTTTGGCGTAGGGGTTCCCCTTAAAATCCATACCAGACCAAAGGGTCTGGTATCTCTTGGGGGGGGGGGGGCCCACGCAAATTTTATTTTTCATTTTTGCAGGGGTCCCCCTTCAAGATCCTCAGCACACAAGTTGCACCGCAAGTCGGATCATCATGATCCAACTTTTGGTGCGACTTCTATTCAAATCAATGGGCTACTATAGGGAACCACTAATTTTGAATAGAGACAGAGAAACGCGGTTAAAAGCTAGGGCAGATAAACGCACATTGACGCCAACGCAAAGCGCTGATAAAATCGCGTTTTTAACGCGGCTCTTTTCCTAGCGTTGGTACTAGCTTACAGCTTGTTTTTAACAACGCCCGTGTGTATGAGGCCTAATACTTACCTGAGCCCAATCTCTATCTCCCTCCTGATTGGCTGAGACACAGCAGCAGTGCCATTGGCTCCCACTGCTGTCAATCAAAGTTAGTTAGAAAATCAGGAGAAAGAGGGTGGCGGGGTCAACCTGGGCCTCTGTATCTGAATGGACACACAGAGCTGCAGCTCAGCTCGGATGCACTTGACATGAGGAAGGGGCCAGGAGAGTCGAAGAGGGACCCAAGGAGAGGAGGATATGGGCTGCCCTGTGCAAAACCACTGCACAGAGCAGGTAAGTATAACATGTTTGTTATTTTTATAGAAAAAAAACTTGAGACTTTACAACCACTTTAACCTCCTTGACGGTATTCCCGAGTGTGGCTCGGGGTATGTTTTCACTGCAAATAGCGGTAACCCCGAGCCACACTCGGGATTGCATTGCTGGATCCAGGCAGTGGTACTTACCTTGTCCCCTGGATCCAGCGATGTCCCCCCACTGTCTCTGCGGGCTGTGTCCTCCGCCCGATGCCTGTGAGCGTCGCGTCGCACGGGGGGTGGAGCCCGGCGGCAAATTCAAAAAGTGAAACACACAGCAAACATACAGTACACTGTAATCTATAAGAATACATTACTGTATGAAATCATTTCACATCCCCTTTGTCCCTAGTGCTTTGTCCAGTGCCCTGCATGCACTTTTATATTATATATGTCATTCTTTCTGCCTGGAAACTTGAGAATGTCCATGGCATAAAAAAAGTGTCCCTTTACGTCAAAAGCTGTTTTTGATCATCTAGAAAACACCGATAGTAAATAAGAATCATTTGCAGAATTGAGTGATACTGATTTTTGGGGAAATTTATCATCAGACACTGAAAGTGACGACAGCGACAATTCTGCAAATGAGCAAATTTCTGTGTTTTTGACTAGATTACATTATTGAATAAATTGTATTATTATATTATCATCTTTGATAATTATTTATAGTTATTTATTATATTATGTATTTTTTTCATATATATTATAATTTATGATTTTGTGTTTCAAACTTTATCATACCCGGGATGTCTACTAGACTCTTGTTTGGACAGATTTAAGTGAATTATTCCCAAAAATTACAGGCCTACAATATAAAACGCCAAATTTCCATGCAAAATAATGGTACCGCTTTCAGCACCAAAAATCTGAAATAATCATACCGCCAGGGAGGTTAAGTAGTGATCCAGGCTAGTATTCTAAAAGACAAATTTTGTACAAAGGTCAAACCACATTTAAAAGGAAGGGCAGAGAGATATAATAAAACTATATGCACAACACTAGTGTATGCAATCCTCTATTCACCCACAGAAAGTGACTTGTCTATTACAAGATGTTCAGAATGCAAATGTCTTTCACTCTTGGGATTTGTGTGATGTCTTCTACCAACAATTGAGCACCAAAGTCGGGCAGGGAGAGAAACGATTCCAAATAGCGTAGCAAGTCTCAGTCCAATTTTTTTGGAAAGCATATAAAAAAGGCAGGTAAAATACTTACAAAAAAACAAACAAAAAAAACATGCTACTGCTATAATGTTACGTTACATAAAATCTGCCCCATAAGTTCCTGATTGGGTGATGTGGACTGGAGTACAATGTCTGGTTAAATTCTCTTGGTATCAAGCACATTAAAAGATAAAACAATGATTTTCCCCCCTTTGAAATTCATATGTAACCATTACATTTCACATTACTATAAAGTGCTAATGTGCTATTTTTATAGGTGCACATAGAAGCTCTATCCACTAAAGACATCACATGAACGAAACGCATTGGGCGGAGCCACGCATACCACTTTTGGTGATGATAGTTCTGCTGTGGTGGAACGCACGGCCATATTGGAAAAGGTACCAGAAGAAACATTAATGCCCAATCTCTATATGTTACATGTGAGAGTGCAATCTGGTGTTATTATGTTGTTTTAAATAAAAAACAGGATTACACTATTGCTAGCCTTCTCTCTTGGTGCTATGTTTTGGAACCTGGTGATTCTGGTGGAATGAAGCTGGAGGTATATAATAGAGGAGGTGGTGAGGTGGAGATCTGGGTGAGAGGCAGCTTGTACACAAGTGCTTGAAGCCTTTTTATTCCATAAGGGGTCATCTAATATTGGTGAGTTTTCTTGCAGAAGGAGAGAAGGAAGGAGTTTATGCACGAGCACTTTGTCTTGGAATCAACAGAAACACAGGTTAGTGAAGAATAAGATAATTTTACAAGGATATGCTATATATGGACTGGATGAAGGACGCAGAATTTATTTGCGCTTCTATATGCACTTATAAAAATAGCACATTAGCACTTTATAGTAATGTGAAATGTAAAGGTCACATATGAATTTCACAGTTTGATTTCATTTAAATTTTAGTGCTACACCCATTTATCTTCTAGTGTTTTACTATTTCCCCTTGGTGGGATTATAGGAATATGTCAAGCAGCTCTATACCAGTGTTGCCAACCGCCCGTTAATTTACGGACAGCCCGTTAATTTCTGTTCATTTCCGGACTGTCCGTAAATGTCCTTTATGGGCAGCGGTGCCAGTAAAAAGCGCAACTGTGCATGCGCCATTCCGAAGCCTGCCGGGCTCAGGAAAACTTGTACACGCTCGGCAGGTCGGCGCATGCGCAGTGACGTGATGGCACCGCATGGTGCCATTTTTGAATGCCAGGCGCTCGTTCTCGGGGCCTGGGGGTGTCTCGCCATAGCAGAGGAGGAGGAGGTCGGTCACTGCTGCCTGGAACGGAGCACTGAACAGAGCGCTGGTGGCCTGGTGCTGAGCCTGAGACTGTCACCGTCCACTACAGGTCAGTGACTGACAGTCAGTGTTGACACTGACAATGTGTATACTGAGCCAAGTATGGAGGAGGAGAAGGGTGGGCATGGTGCAGGGGGTCAGAGCCTGTGTGGGCTTGGTGCAGGAGATCAGAGGCTGTGTGGACTTGGTGCAGAGGGTCAGAGGCTGTGTGGGCATGCTGCAGGGGGTCAGAGGCTATGTGGACATGGCGCAGAGGGTCAGAGGCTCTGAACTCTTGCACCATGCCCACACAGCCTCTGACCCCCTGCACCATGCCCACACAGCCTCTGACCCCCTGCACCATGCCCACACAGCCTCTGACCCCCTGCATCATGCCCACACAGCCTCTGAGCCCCTGTACCATGTCGCAAAGCCTCTGACCCCTGTACCATGTCGCACAGCCTCTGACCCCTATACCATTTCGCACAGCCTCTGACCCCCTCCTTTACCATTTAAATGGAGAAATATGTTTTTTGACTTTTGTTTAACTTAAACCCATTGCTAATAGCACTAGCTAAATATTTATAGTTTAAATATTGATATTTGCACTGTTTAGCACTGAAAACAGGAATTATAGGAACTTTTTTGCAGCATCAGTAAAAAATGTGTTTCTGTCAGTAAATTTCATGATTTTTGCCATAAAAAAAAATTGATGGCATTTGTAAATTTTGGTGTCCTGCCAGTAAATTTCACTTCAGGGGGTTGACAACACTGCTCTATACTACTTAAAACAGAGAGTACTCTAAGCGCAGAGCATTGTGAGCAGTGATTTTCCCCACAGTACTTTGTCTTTGCCACTAGATGTCCTCAGCTTGATGGCCAGCATCATTCAAGCCAATTTGTACAAGCCTGGACCCGCCCCTGCATGTGACTGGACAGTGAAAGAAAAGGCATAGAGTAATAAGCTCATCTCCCTATCACTCTGCTTTCTCCTGCTATCAGCATGCTCTTTTCAGCACATGAATTGATTGACTCATTATACTGCTTCTTCCTTTCACACTCCAAGCCCTGCTATACTGGAAATATAAGGGGCTGATATTAGGTCACATCATACACTGCTTGCATTGAAAAAAAAATAATGCTTTAATTCAGCTTTAATTGTTCCTGATATGACCTATTTTTTTATTCTAGAACAGGCACATTACAGAGATGCACTAAACCATGCTGGGGAATAAAAAAAAAAAAGGAAATATTTTTCTCCTGCTGTTATCATGCACCAGCATATTGAACCCTATGTGATTTAATCGCTCATCAAAGCCTGATCAAATGGCACCCGGACAAAAAGGGAGTGAATAACATAAAGAGAGAGGCTGCTCAGTTTTTGTCGCTTGTTTTGTACATGATTAATTAGGTTGTTTGTTTTGCTTTATGCTGTGCTAGTGTTCTACAATCAATTAATTTAGACATGTTAGGGAGGTTATTACTGTGACTTCCCCTCTTTGAAAATTATTTTCACACTTCAATTCAATTTCTTGCCAACTTTCCAGTAACTGGATTTAGAGAACATGTCCACTCAAAATTGAATACCTTCTTTTTAGTGAATTTATACAATTTGGTAGGCAATCCTGTCTTTTGAAGATACACTGATGATGATAAGGAGTCTAAGAGCACGGGCATGTGCATTTTTTCACGTGTTATTGTACAAAGTTCTTTTATATTCAATAAGCTTTGTGTTTTTCTTCCAGATCTGTGCAATAATCCAGTCTAAAACTTTGCCTCTAAAGACCGGTCACTGCTGCCCTCTCTCCTTGTACAAGGAGACTGGTCTTGAACCCGCCCATCCTATAGTTTTCTGCAGGAAGCCTGTGGTGGGTGGACCTACTGGGCCCCTCCTACAGCTCTGCCCTCTGCACAGGCTATGTACAGCATGGTGATGATGTGCTACTTTTACAAGGTAATATCTGGGTTTTCAAAGACCTTGTTGCACCCAAAGTGGATTTATATCCACTTCCTAAATGTTACTAATATAACTGGGTACTGACATTTAAAGGTAACGTTGATCCAGGTAAAATACGATTGCCTCTCAGGGGATCAGGAAGGATATTTTTTCCCCTGCTGTAGCAAATTGGATCACGCTTTGCTGGGATTTTTCGCCTTCCTCTGGATCAACTGTGGGTATAGGATTTTGTATATGGGATTGTATGATTTTTTTCTTTTTGGTTGAACTAGAGGGACTTGTGTCTTTTTTCAACCTGGCTAACGATATATCCTTTGTGGTTACTGAGGAATATATTTTAATAAGATTTAATGAGCCCCCAGCCCTCATATATATGAATCCTTATTTTAGTACTTTGCTAGTAGGCATCTTTTCTGCAATCACATTTATGGGAAGTTATCATAACAATGCGCAATAAACACTCTTTGTTCTATATATTCTTTCATTGCTCCGGTTTTATAAACACATTTTCTGGCTTACGTCTCTGTTTACGCTGTTGATTAGAGGCATAATGAAGCAATGTGTTTGCGAATTGCGACAGAGGCCGCGTGCCAAATGAAGGCAGAAAGCAAACAGATGAACATGGATGAATGAACAGTGAGGCGTTCCACAGGAGGCTTTTACCAGTAGAACAAGCTTACTGCACCCTCCAGAAACATAGAAATCAGAGCGATACTTCACTAGAGGGTGTCAGCAAAAGGTTTCCAATCTTTAAGGCTTCATGCACCCAGCACCTTAAAAAAATGTCAGTAGCTTATCAATGATTTTTTCGGCTTTTTTCAGCATTTTTGCGGCGGCGTTATTGAGCGTTAATGAGCATTAGTAGGCTTCATGCACACAGGACGTTAAAAAAACATCCTAAAAACGTCAGTAGTTTATCAGTGATTTTTTTTCAGCATTTTTGCGGCGGTGTTATTGAGCGATAATGAGCGTTAGTAGGCTTCATGCGCACAGGACGTTAAAAAAACGCCCTAAAAACGTCAGTAGCTTATCGGTGATTTTTTTTAGCTTTTTTTCAGTGTTTTTGCGGCAGCGTTATTGAGCGTTAATGAGCGTTAGTAGGCTTCATGCACACCGGATGTTAAAAAAAGGTCCTAAAAATGTCAGTAGCTTATCAGTGATTTTTTTCAGCGTTTTTGCAGCAGCGTTATTGAGCGTTAGTGAACGTTTTTTAGCGCTGGCGGTTTTTGAGCGTTTTTTTTTCAATAGATACAAAACGTCCAGAAACATTGGTGAGTGGCGATATTGAGCGTTTTTGAGCATTAGAGCGTTTTTACAGCTGAAAAACGTCTCTCAGAACCCTCTGGTCTTGGGTTTTTTTTTACAGTTAAAAAAGGTCACTGCTCAAAACAGTTGATGACAGCCTATGTGTGCATGAACACATAGGATAACATGATGAAGGGTTTAATGACTGTAGGAAAAAACGTCTGCAGCTGAAAACAGCAGCTGTAAAAACGTCAAAAAACGTCCTGTGTGCATGAGGCCTAAAGCACACCCAGGAAGGAGGACCAGGACAGGAATACATATATCTGTGTGCAGTCACTAGTGCTCTGGTCTCCAGGTACATTATGGATATAGTAGGGGCAGTCTGGCTTGGTTGGGAACTGCCAAATTAAGCTGCAGAGGAGTTGATTTACTAAAACTGGAGAGTATACATTAATTATATATTGATTGCGCTGGTCTGTATAAATCCTATGAATTGCAATAAATACATAAAAAAGTCCTTATGCAGTGATCTTTCATATATCATAAAACACAGTTCTCCATTCTTCATTCAATAGTGCTCCTTAAAGCGGTTGTCTGCCCAAATGAAAAAAAAACCTGTAAAGCAAAGGCATAATGAGCTAGTATGCACTGCATACTAGCTCATTATGAAATACTCACCTTAGAACAAAGCTCCCCAGTTTGCGGTTCCAGCGCTATGAGTGGCCGGAGCTGCGAGATATCACTCCCGCGCATGCGTGCTAGAGCCCGTCTTTCCGGCGGACTTTCTGGCAGGGTCCGGCGCTATGCGCCGGGCCTTCGCCGGGCCGTCACCGCGCATGCGGCTGCAATGCAAGTGGAATATCTCCTAAACCATACAGGTTTAGGAGATATTAATTTTACCTACAGGTAAGCCTTATTATAAGCTTACATGTAGGTAAAAATGACTTTAGGGGGTAGACAATTTAAATTGTGCTCATTCTGAGAATCAAGTTAAAACAGAGTTCCACCCATAATTTCATCTCTATAGCAATCATTACCTTTCTGCTTGCAGAACAACATTTGGGCATTTTTTTTTTACTTACTCTATCTGTCTTATTGCTATGGGGTTCCTTCTAATCTGCCATTTTCAGTCCCCGGCGATGTATGTCATATCCCACGGCACCCATGCTCCTGGGAGATGTGAGTCATTGTTTCCCAGGAGTCATTGGGTATTGCCGAAGGATTATGAAGCATACAAAGGATACGATGCGCATGTGCGAGATCAGGAGGTGCATGCTGGGTTGCCAGCATGCACCTTATCCCAGAAGAGAGTCCTAGTGGGCTTCACATGTCCACAATAAAGATGGAACACGAAAATAAGGTAAGTTATAAAACACATGTGCTTGGAGCGGGATTTAAACATAGACATGCTTTGATGTATATTATGCATACAAGCAGAGGGGATGCCAAAAAAAAAATATATGTGGGTGGAACTCCGCTTTAATAAGTGCATATATGTGTACTGCGATCCCCTTCACCAGTTCACCACTTTTATGGAAGAAGGTCTAACAACTTCACAGTTAGTGCTGTGAAAATGTGGAATAGACTCCCTCCAGAGGTGGTTTTGGCCAGCACGGTAGATTGCTTTAACAAAGGCCTGGATTCTTTCCTTAATGTAAATAATATAACTGGGTACTAACATTTATAGGTAATGTTGATCCAGGGAGAATCCGATTGCCTCTCGGGGGATCGGGAAATAATTTTTTCCCCCGTTATAGAAAATTGAAGCATGCTTTGCTGGGGTTTTTTGCCTTCCTCTGGATCAACTGTGGGTGAAGGATTGTATATGGGATTGCATGGTTATATATATAATTTTTCTATTTTATTCTTTTTTTTTTTTGGTTGAACTACATGGACTTGTGTCTTTTTTTCAACCTAACTATGTAACGCCTTCTCCTTCTGGGGTATATTCCAAAACTCAGGTGGCTAATTGATATCCTCTCCTTTACTGCTCCTCTCCCTCCATACGATAAAGCAGCAAGTATTTAATTGTAGGCTCAATGGGCATAGCTCCTTCCTCCTCCACGATCCCTCGGTTAGAATAAATAACCTCCCATTGTGTGGTATTTTAAAAAATATATAATTTATTGCACAAGCATCCACTAACATTAAAAACCACGGCAATGCATATACGTACGTCTCTCCACTCTGGTGCTACTTGTCACCTGACTCCGCCCAATGCGTGTCGTCACTGTCACTGAAGAGTGCAAAATTTGGTGCAGCTGTGAATGGTAGCCAATCAGCTTCTAACTTCAGCTTGTTCAATTAACCACTTGCTGCCAAATCACGTACCTGGTATCTTGGATGCTTTGAATGCTATCAAGTGCAAAGGAGGGAATTGGGGTCTTATTGACCGCAGATCCCTCCATAAGGAGTACCTGTCACGTGCCTATTGCTGTCACAAAGATGTTTACATTCCTTTTGACGGCAATAAAAGTGGTAAAAAAAAATTAAAGCAACAAAAAAAAAAAAGATGAATTTTAAAAAGTCCCCCGTGCTAGCAGGCAAAGGTGTATGCATGCGTTTGTCCGCACGCACGTAAACAGCGATCGTCCCACACATTTGAGGTATCGCTGCAAATGTCAGATCATGAGCAGTAATTCTAGCACTAGACCTCTTCTGTAGATATAAAGTGGTAACCTGTAAAGGCTTTTAAAGCTTCTCCTATGGATAGTAAAATTTACGTAGTTGTCACCACTGCACAAACGTGCACAATTTTAATGCATGACATGTTTGGTATCTATTTACTCAGCGTGACATAATATTTTATATTTTACAAAAAATTGGGTTATGTATTCTATTTTTTTGCATTAAAATTTAAAAAAGTGTCTTTTTTCCCAAAAAATATAAATGGACTATCCCCTGGTTTGGGGACTTTAAAGGCACTAGACACAATGTATGTATAAAAGTATCAAAATGTATTTGTACATATATAAAATAAATATGAAAAAACATAACATAGTACAAGGCATGGAATAATATAGACATGCATCACTGGAAATGTATATATATGCATGGAACACTTGTGTGAGCCTCAATCCAACATGTTTCGGAGTTGATCTCCTTCTTCAAAGGATTACAGAGGAAATAGTATATATGGAGGAGTTGGTGTGTGTGCTGAGACGGCTACATGGTGTGCCATGCGTATGGACATTGACTAAGAACTCAATGTCCGTCCATTCTGCGTGGCATCACCCAACTTCATTCATTTGAGAGAGTGATCCCCTGCATACAGGCAGGCTTCTACATTTTTTGACCTCAGTGTCCCCCAAGGCTTGCATCCCACTGGTGGGAGAGCCCGGGTTTGGCTCTCTCCCTTTTGTTTTATAAACAAGGCTACTTTAACTATATTTATATAATTCAAGCAGTAGTCTCTCCTGCACAGGTCATTGGGACCACGTTTTTCCTTTAAATATTGGCATGGAAAAGCTGCACAGATGTAATATGGAATGTTTATATACTATTTCCTCTGTAATCCTTGAAGAAGGAGATCAACTCCGAAACATGTTGGATTGAGGATCATGCAAGTGTTCCATGCATTTCCAGTGATGCATGTCTATATTATTCCATGTTTTGTACTATGTTATGTTTTTTCATATTTATGTTATATATGTACATATGTACATTTTGATACTTTAATATATACATAGGGGTTTATTTACTATACCGCTCAGGCGCACATTTGCGCAACTGTGCGCACATTTGCGCAACTGTGCGCTATTTAACGGCAGATATGCGCAAATAGCGGTAAATAGCGCACATATGGAATTCACTATAACGGCTGGCGTTAAATAACGGCCAAACTGGAATTCACTAAAGCTCCCAGGTCACAGATAACGGCCAACTCCTTACTCCAGCCCAGACCTGGAGTTGTGCAAATAGAAATAATGTTTGGAGCATAATCTGATCCCCTAAATTGCGCTAAAATATGCAGTATATTGTTTAAAGGTAATCTGCTTTTAAACTGTGTGAAAAAGTGATTTCTACACTGAAATATCTTAAAAAGTCTGAGAAGAGACAAATAAGCCGTCTTTTTACTCCTAGGTGCAGAGCACAGCTGAGCACAACTGAGCATGCTCAGACACAAAACAACTCTCAAAATAACTCTCATGGAGT
>BLSH010113356.1:0-10117 GCA_018402905.1 Glandirana rugosa
AGCACATTGAACACATTTTATAAGTGGTCAGAAACTTGTAAATAACTCATGAAAGAATAAAGTTACGTTAAAACCAAGCACACCAATGTTTTTCTTGTGAAATTCCCAATATGTTCGATGTGTTACATGACCCTCTTCCTATTGAAAAAACAAAAGTTGGATTCAAAATGGCCGACTTCAAAATGGCCACCATAGTCACCACCCATCTTGAAAAGTTTCCCCCCTCACATATACTAATGTGCCACAAACAGGAAGTTAATATCACCAACCATTCCCATTTTATTAAGGTGTATCCATATAAATGGCCCACCCTGTAGATTGAATTCATCGAATAGCATAAACTCTCAACAAATGAGCTAAATAAACCTACCTGACATAATGGAATAAATAGAGCAGAGAGAGGTTAGCACTGTCACTACAGAAAAGTTCGCTCTGAAAAAGTAAGTAAAGTAACATAAGAAGTCAATGAAAGGTGAGTGAAAAACACTCTCAAAGATCAAAAACTAATGCAAGCTGCCCTAAAAAGTCTGAAACAGAGCTGAACAGTTACCTGCAGGATCAGAAAAAACTTTTTCTCTCCAGAAAATCAGCTGAAGTGCTGGGAGTGGGGCTTCTCTATTTAAGGGGAGGATCACCAAAGGATTGGGTGATAACTAACACCTGGGACGGACCAGTGCTGCGGCTGGGAGGATGATCATCCATGGGTGGGTGTGGGAGAGGGCCCTCCGAATGGGCGGCGTGCAGGGCTGCCCCGCAAGGGACGGGACGGCGACACGCGTCATCCGTCCGACCGACGCAAAACCAGGCTGGACCGCATCGCACTGGAACTAGGACGACGGGAGGGATTCCCTCTGCCGGTCAGGTGGAAGAAGTGAGGCGGATAGGGCAGGGGGGATGGTGAAACTCGGGGAGACCCCGCCACAAACAATAGGTGCGATCAGGCCCAGCACTTAACCCATCTTAGTGGCGGGTCAGGAAGTGGGTGAAGGGCGACAAGATGTGTCCCGGGAGCGGCTCTGTTTGCTCTCATAGAAACGCTGTGTGTCTCTTTTCTCCTCCTTGCAAGGCATCCAATAGGATCACCTGTACTGTCAGCCAATCAGCTGACGGGTATCAGACCCGCTTCCCGATTAGCCTGGAGGAGCATCAGTGTTGCAACAGCGAATGTTCATTCGCTGTTGCAACACACTTGGGTAGGCTCCGGATGCAATACTCTGTGCCCCAAGCCCATCCCATTTTGAAGCCTATAAAAACCTATTAAAGCCTCTGGCTTCAAAATACACACCCCAGCCTATCCCGGCAATTGTAATTCATGAGCCCGTCATCCTGAAAGGGGCCAGGCGCATGGATAGGGAGGGTGGCGGCGGTGTTCGGGAGGGGGGGCGGCGCCGGTGTGCCCACAATGCACGGGCCGCCCCTGACTACTGTACATCCCATGCCAAAGGGATATGAGTAGAACCATTGGTTCTGACCCTTACTTTTCTCATTTACTTCCTAGTGGGAAGCTCCTAACAGCTACAGTCTCATATATTACATCTTCACATGCCTTGGTCCTTGCATTGCATCCCATGGTGAACTTCCCAAGCCAACTCCCGCCCAACAATTTATATATATATTGGGGCCCTCCAACTTACACATGCATTTGCAAATGTGTGTAACCAATCCCCTGCTTTTAACGCATACTGTTAGACAGGTTAATTTGGCTGGTTTCAAGTTGAGCTTGGTTTTTCCTTGGATTTTTCCTTGGCTGTTGTTACTTGATGCCCTCCAACACTCCTTACTATATAGACCAGTTATAGATGGCGGCAGTGGCTTACTTTTTGGATATTTGATTCTGGTCAGGTAAACGCACTGACACCTTTGCAGTCATTTTGTTATCTGCTGGGTGTCCAGTGTGTCCGTGTACCTTTAAGGAGGGATGGGCTACCTCCAGGCCACCTGCCTTCATCTATCTCATCAGAATGCATGTGCTCCCACTGTGGAGTCTCTCACAAGCCAGAGATAGGTCTGTAGGATGCAGGGAGCCTTGTCGGGGTCCTCCAGCTTACACATGCAATTGCAAATGTGTGTAACCAATCCCCTGCTTTTAACACATACTGTTAGACAGGTTCATTTGACTGGTTTCAAGCTG
The DNA here is from genome assembly GCA_018402905.1 of Glandirana rugosa. Classification (NCBI taxonomy): domain Eukaryota; kingdom Metazoa; phylum Chordata; class Amphibia; order Anura; family Ranidae; genus Glandirana; species Glandirana rugosa. Next base: position 2,132 of record BLSH010113356.1, read on the forward strand.
GTTGGTAAGTTGAGCTTGGTTTTTCCTTGGATTTTTCCTTGGCTGTTTGTTGTTACTTGATGCCCTCCAATGCTCCTTACTATATAGACCAGTTATAGATGGAGGCAGTGGCTTACTTTTTGGACAATTTATATAGAAACATCTTACACAAGATGCAGCCACTTCATGGAAGGGCCCGTAAACCGCTATTTATAGCATTTTTGTTTTTAGGTTTAGATATGCTTTGTGTGCTTAGGGTACCTGGGGCCACAAGACATAAAAATTCAGGTATATTTCTTCACCCTGCCCCGTGCAAAAGGCCTTAAGCCAAAATCTGAGCTAAACAAATATTGTCTAAATTCAAGAGCCATATGTATTTTTATTGTAGCCAGGTTCTTGGTTAGAGAAACTGTACTGCAGTGCTTTCTGTGTCTTCCAATGGACATCAGCTGATTGAGTTAACATTACTTTGCCTCCATCCACCAGGAGGAGTTGACAAGCAGAAGGAGCTTAAGAGGCTTGATGGTTGGCAGCATTGAATCATGAGAGATGAGGTTTGGGAAAGAAACTATACTATGGCTGTTTATTGACCATTGGTCTACAGTTCCCAATGTGGGCCGGGTATATGGGGAGTGAGAGTTGCATTTTCCCAGGCTGAATACAGAGGAGCTTTCTTTTTGCTGCAAGGAGCACATTGCTGCTCCTGTGTGCACGCTAACATGCTAACCAAACTAACCAGCCTTTGCCCACGACAGGGACTGGAGTGCTGTGAAACCATGTGCTGAGGACCTGAGTCCAAAGCAAATCCAAAAATGAGCTGACATCTGAACAATGAGACCCCTGTGGCTGTATCTATGGGAATGGTGAGAGGATATTGCTGCCATTAACCTGTTTCTGCTAACAGCGACCAAGCTCATCTAACTAGCTGCATTATTTACTGCATGTAGACTTTAATGAGACTGTACTCATGTGCACCACCATAAAGACTGGGCCCCAACGCTAGCTGACTGAAGAAATAAGGCTAAAGATAAAGACTGATTACTCGGATAGCTGCTTTACAAGATCTTTTTAATCTCAAAATTCTTTATTGAACATCATTTTGATGCACACAACATGAACATACAGAATGTACTGAGAAAATGGACATAGTAATTGTCATAAAGTAAACTGTGACATGTGATACTACAGCATTTAACAGTTCATCACTGGAAAGTAGAGGAATCATAAAACTATATACAGCAACTTAACTAGGCAAGTTGTATAAAAGGCCCCCAAATTAGAATTACTTCACCCTATACCCAGCTGGAGGGTCAAGTATGTTATAGAGGGCAACCAACCCTCAATGCTTCAACTGTATAGACCCAAATATAAGCACCCATTCCCCTAAAATAATTAATTTGCAGGAGCCTATGGAGAACCAGCTGAGGAAGAACAATTCCTGGAGTATCTAGTCAAAGAATGGTGCCAGATGGAGAGATTTTTTTGGGAGCATTTTTATGTTGGTATGTTAGTCTTTCACATATCAGGGTGGTGTTTACCTTATCTATCCAATGTTGTTTAGTATGCGTATGTTGTCATACACAAGAACTGCTATTTACTGCAACCCATGACAGTACATTGGGTTCATTTACCACTTACCAGCCTGGTGTTTGCTTTTTTACTTTCAATAGTTTTTTATTACATTTTTGTAGAGAGTAGTAGTAACATAAAATAAAATAGTGTGAGTAAACATGTCACACAGATGGGTATTACAGAGAGTATCACATGTATGATATTTATGCCATCATCGAGAGTATACATAGAAGATATAAGGACCACAGTATCAATTGTCATGCTAGGTTTGTAGTGTGCAAAGTTTCCCTACACCCCCGGCCACCCCATAGGGAATCAAGCTGTGGCGAGGGGAAAAGGGCAACCTCGCCCCACCTTTTTACCTTCAAAGATGTTTATTCAGTATAATATAAGGCGAACGGTATTCATATACCAACTTCCACCAGTATGACATAAGAACATCAACGTATAAAAAAACTTAAGGGGAATCTATCAGCGTTGAAGTTCATTTCACAGGGTAAGAGATAAAGCAGGGGGAAGAAGAGAGAGTCAAGGAGAGCCAGGGTAGAGTCTCTGAGTGAGGGTCCTGGGAGGGCCCCATAGGAGAGAAGGGAAAATCCTACATGGTGCGGCCTAGCAGTGATTTGGGGGATGCAGGAGAGGGGGCCAGAAGTTGCTGGTTGCCCAGATGAGTCACCAGGGTGTAATGCAGGGTTGCAGGGGCCAGAACTTGCCTGAGGTCCTGGGCTCCTTCTCCTCCTGTAGCATGTGTCTGGGCTGTGGTGGCGGCCATCTTGGTACACACTGCCCGATCGGTGCTGCCAAATTGAAGCCAGAGATCTTGACGGGCGGACGGTCCGGAGATGCAGGGGTGTTCGCAGGGGTCTCGAGGAGTGGGTCTGCCTGTTTGCGCTGGTCCTGCTGTGCTATTGCTGGCGCCATTGGGTCGTGGTCCTCCCAGCTTGCGCGCCCATCTTGGAGCTCCCGCAAATGCGCACTGACGGTGTTTGCTTTTTCATACAAATCTTTGTTGTATGCAGGGTATCTATATTCGTGCCCCCAGTAGAAGTACACTATCCATCTGCTTAACCAGGTGAATCAGTGGGGCTAAGGTTGTCCTCAGAGTCAAAGCAGAAAAACAAAGAACCCAATCTACCAAGCAGCTCCTATAGGGGTAGAGATACATTTTGCGTTAACCTTTGTGTACAGTATTTAGCGACCTATCGAACTCCAACATTCAGCTCACATATTTCTATAATCTCAAGTTTACTTTCAATAAGAACCTAGGTTTATATCTGTGTGCTGCCCATGAAAGCTTTTTTTGCCAGTTTGATAACCCTGCTCCAGCAGTGCAATTCCAAATTCTTTGAACCCCTGAACTGTGATTTAATCCACGGAATTAAACAGTCTTTCTGAACTAAAAATATTTAAACAATCTCCGAACTTGTCCAGACTGGTCCTTTCATTGAAGGCTCTTTGTTCTCCTATGTATTGACAACCCATTTTTTTCCTTTTTTATATTTTTCTTATGACATCATTGTAAAAATAAACTATAGTATAAATAAATCACATCCAGCAACATGCACTGTGCTGTTTTTTCAAACCAAATTTTTCTTTGCACTGAAAATATCTTGGTAAATTGAAGTAATTTTTACATGCCACATTATACATCAAAGTCACGGTGCTTGATTAATGATCACACTCTAGAGTGCACTCCATGCACCTGTATGGCACCTGCTCCCTGCACTACGCACCAGTGCACATTCCATTTCATAGATACGTATCTCCTCTGGTGAATTCCTATTTTCATGCTTTCTATAGCAATATACTACTTTTGATTTCTGCCTTTTGAGGGAAAGCTAATTAAAGCTGAACTCCAGGAAAACAGCTGTATATCCAGCTTAAATATACATATGTGAGTGTCTCCCTAAGTGTGTGTAGTTCTGTCCAGCCACTTTTGTGATTCATACACACAGCCTGGAGGGTGAAAATACTTTCTCTGTTATAATTAAAAAAGAAGGTGGTGTCACCACTCCATCTACACAGTTCAAAAAGAAGCTGCACTCCTCATAGTACTGAACCTTAAAGTGATTGGTGCTTGAAGTGAATGTCATGGAAGGTGCCGCTCCAGAACCAAATGCAAAGAAATTAAGTTCCCAGCACTCCAAATAGATGCGTTTCACATGTTTATTGTGAAGACAGCATCACATAAGGCATAATATACCAATGTTTCAAGGCCCCACAGGTGACACTAGGTTGCTTTGAGAAAGGGACCCTGTGAAGCCCCGAATATTCTTATGCCTTTCTGATGCTTTCTTCACAATAAATAAGTGAAATGCATCTATTTGGTATGTTGTTCACTTCACATCTACAGTATACCACTTGATTTACAACCTGCTGATTGGACAATGAGGGCGCAGCGTGATAACATTTTAAAGCAGAACTCCGGTCAAAAACTTTTGTCCATGTCCTTGTTGCTGATCTCCTACCTTCAAGGACTATGCCATCCATCTTCTTCTGAGCTCAGTAGTTCCTCTGTAATAGCCTGCTGATTTTGAAGAAAAACTTGCTATTCCTCCTGTACTCCCAGCCATTGGTCTTGGCACTTCCCATTTGTAGTTCTCTATAGCAAGCAGGGACTTGTACTACTGCCCTGCTTGCTGTAGTGGGCAGAGGAGTTCCCCGGTCTGTACCACCCATGGAGGTGGTGTCCTCCTCTTCCCTCCTCCTCTGCTCCCTGCCAGCACCTTTCTTTCTGTGGTGTGGCTATGGATGTGCTCATATACACCATACAAGCACTGGTTACTGTTAGAAAGATCTCAAAGCTGCAGCAGAATGAGAAATATTTCCAATACTACAGCAGAGTACAGTGTGTATAACACATAATTATGGATGGGCATGTGTCTACAGTTCAATAATGATTACATAAAGCAAGCAAGGGCAATATTTTTATTTCCTGTTGTGGCTGGAGGGGGAGAGCACAAACATGCTTTGCATTTATAAGACTGTAACCTACATATCCTGCTGTGTGTTACTGTGTAGTATGGCTGGCTAGCTGCAGAAAGGGAGGTGTGATTTATGTTTAAGCGGGCTTGTTCACAATTAACATGTACAGGCCTAGTGTACTCTCCCACATTCACTGCAATTTACAAAGCATGATGGGAAGTGTAGTTTGATTATAGTGTGTAGAGAGAGAGGAGAGAATATGATGTAATCGCTGTTCTAACAGCTCCTCCTTTGCAGAACAGATGCTGCATTTTTTTGAATTACAGAGAGGTCTTCCTGACAATTCAATTAGACTTTTCTCTTCAATGTTAAGGAATTTCACAAATGTAAAATCTGTTTAGTGTTTTGTGTAGGTGGTATACTAATGGGGGATTTTTTGCCGATCCTGGAGTTCTGCTTCAACTCTGTATGTTCTGCTCCCTTCTCTCATCAACACATGTGCATGCAGCAGACTCGGATTGGCTTCTACTGCTGCACCTCCCCCTGATAGCCTAAGGCCCTTTCAGATGGAGCGGACTCTGTCCAGCGGATCCACTTGCTCAGCGGGGAATCTCTCTTCTGATCTCCGATGAGCAGGTGGATGACAGGTCACGGACACAGCCCGCTGTTCTCTATGAAGCGGTCGGATGGTAATGGACTGCCTGCCCGTTTCCAACCAATTGTTATTCGATCCGATCTGCCAGATGGATGGGGAACAGATCCCCATCCATCTGTTTTTAGCGGACCGGATTGGATAGGATTTCCGCTGACATCCGCTGCTCCATAAAGAACAATGTGTGGTCCGATCAGGTCCACCTGAAAAACTGACAGGCGGACCCAATCAGTCTGCTGGTGTGAAAGGGACCTAAGTACTCCAGGGAAAGATTGAAAATTACTTATGTTTTGTATAAATGTGTATAATTAGTTTGTCATTATTATTATTAATTAAAACAAAAATAAAATATTATTATTATTATTTTTTGTCATAAAATTAATAATAATAATAATAATAACTATTATTATTATTATTATTTACCATTACAAAATGCACAACTGTTAGTACAGTGTTAGTTCAGATACAATTATAAAATCCAACCCAATTCATTTTTTGTGTACCACTCCAAAACTTTAACTTTTCTCTCTGCTCTCTTCTCTTATCAGCACATGTGTATGCAGCAGACTCTAATTTGCTTCTAGTGCTGCTCCTTCATCTCTAAGACCCCTTTCATAGGGTTTCCGATCAGGTCCGTCTGTCAGTACTTCAGGCGGACCTGATCAGACACGCCATTCACTCCTATTGAGTGGCGGATGTCAGCAGTGACATGTCCGCTGACATCCGCCAATATATGATAAAATCCTGTCTGTGAAATCCAGAAGGACGGTGACTCTATTTTCCATCCGTCTGGCGGATCGGATGGGACCGGATCAAAATGGGCAGACAGTCAGTTTTCATCCGATCTACCCATAGAGATGAGCGAGGCTCTGACAGGTCCATCTCTGCACAGTGAGCCGAGATGAATCTGTCATCCGCCTATTCAATGGGGATCAGCGGACCGATCCCCCACTGAGCAAAGCGGAAACTGCCGGGCGCACCACCCGTGTGAAAGAACCCTTAACCTAAGTGCTGTAGGGAATGACAGAAAGGTATTTATGTGATGTATACATCTAATTATTTAGTTATTAATACTAATAAGAATAATCATTTAGTTACAATAATTATTATAATTATTATTATATATCATTCTGGAATACTCAACTGTTGGTACAGCACGGTCTCCATCCTCCAGTGTTGAATTCCACATCCTCCTACAGTCCCTACCAGCACTTCCCTTCTGACCTGAATAATGCTCAGCATGATCAGACTCTGTTTTGTTTATCTACAGTAGAGAAAAGTTAAGTCACTCACCCGACCATGCCGCTTGGCAGGGATGTGAAAATCTCAGAACTAGATGAACAAAAATGAACATTCTTTTGCAGGTAAAACAACGTACACATTTACCTTCAAACTGGTATTAAACCCAAAACCAAAAATGTAATATAATGCAGCCAACCAATCATTAGATGTGATGGCTGCATAATTTTTATTATATTTAGGCTTTTTTTCCCTCTGGTGATCTCGCCAGTAACACACCTCCTGTATTAGAGCACCCCCACTCTGGATGAAGGAGCACAGTTGGCACTTTTGGACAGCAGCATTGCCAGTCTGGGGAGATGGGAATGTTAGATGTACAGCCGTGGCCACACGAATGACACAATTACAGTATCTCAAAAAAGTGAGTACACCCCTCACATTTTTGTAAATATTTTATTATATTGTTTCATGTGACAACACTGAAGAAATGACACTTTGCTACAATGTAAAGTAGTGAGTGTACAGCTTGTATAACAGTGTAAATTTGCTGTCCCCTCAAAATAACTCAACACACAGCCATTAATGTCTAAACCACTGACAACAAAAGTGAGTACACCCCTAAGTGAAAATGTCCAAACTGAGCCCAAAGTGTCAATATTTTGTGTGGCCACCATTATTTTCCAGCATTGTCAACTCTCTTGGGCAGTGGTTCTCAACTCCTGTCCTCTGGACCCACTAACAGGCCAGATTTTAAGTATTACCTTGGGGAGATGCAGACTAGAATACTGCAATCACTGAGCAGCAAATTATTTCACCTGTGATGTATTTCAGTTATCTTGCAAACCTGGCCTGTTAGTGGGTCCGGAGGACAGGATTTGAGAACCACTGCTTTTGGGCATGGAGTTCACCAGAGTTCCACAGGTTGCCACTGGAATCCTCTTCCACTCCTCCATGACGAAATCACGGAGTTGATGAATGTTAGAGACCGTGCTCCTCCACATTGCATTTGAGGATGCCCCACAGAGGCTCAATAGGGTTTAGTACAACAAGTAGAAAATATTCAGAGCATCAAGTAAATAAAGAGACTGAAGGGTATGCCAGCTGAACACAAAAAAGGCTACTCAACAACCTTCCATAAATCAAAATTTCCAATAAGTATAGTGCAGCGCAAAACAAGTCTCTGGAAGGAAAATAGACTATTTAAACGTCCACTAATGATGTTGATTTCTTGTGAAAAAATGGAAAACAATAAATCCCAAGTGAAACAGCGTGCAGTCCTGATAACATGCAGGTGACAAAAGGTAAAAAAGTGTTCTTTAGTTGTAGTAATCACCTGCAAATTTATCAGATAAAAGGAAGGTCTCTGAACAAAACGCGACGTGATATGAATAACCTTTAAAACTAAATACCTTCCAACAACTCATCGGAAAAAACACAAGTCGACCGTATGGGAAGTCAGAGAAATAAATGAACTACGAGACTTATAAAAGATGAACAACATGATTTGGGATAACTCGGAGACACCCCGTAGGAGTTTACGTTACACCTCCTCGTGCCAGAGATTGTAAGTAGTTGAGGCACTAAAGCAGTACCTCCTCACCTTCTCCTAAGGTCACCGT
>BLSH010113356.1:13955-26927 GCA_018402905.1 Glandirana rugosa
GAGACCTTCAAGTCCAGGGTTTTAGGACAGGGGGAAATCTTACCCGGTTACAGAAAAATGATAAAAAAGAAATAGTAAAAAGACATTGGCCCATTCTAAAGGGGGACAGGATTTTGGGACCTGAACTTCCAGAGTATCCCAGCTTTATATATAAAAAAGCTCCCAGTTTACGTGACATCTTAGCACCAGGAGTAGTAGACCCCCCTAGAAAACAAGAAAATAAGCTGTTTTCCTTTCTATCTGGCTTTTATGCATGTGGCAGATGCGCTGCCTGCAAGGGGGCGAGTGGAAATATCAAGAAGAGAAAACAGTTTATTTCGCGAAACACTAACAAACAATATGATATTAAAGACCTTATTACTTGTGACACCAAAGGGGTAGTATACATGCTTGAATGTCAATGTGGCCTACAGTATGTAGGCCGCACTTCAAGGGCACTCCATGTCAGGATCGCTGAACATGTTAATAACATCATCAAGGGACGCACTACCCACAGCGTATCCAAACACTTTAAATTATGTCATCACAAAGACCCAAGGGGTTTGAAATTCTGGGGAATAGAAAAGGTATCCCGTCATTGGCGGGGTGGTAATTTTATTCGACATTTGAGCCGCAGGGAATCCTATTGGATATATGAGTTAGGGGTTCTCAAACCTGTAGGCTTAAATGTCGAATTTGATCTCAACTGTTTTATTTCGGACAGGTAATTAGGATCTTGAAGGATGGTGGAGGGTCTATCCTGCCCCCTCATCCCTTAATATCTATATAGTTATTTTAATTTTATTTAATTTGTTGTATTAATGTGAGGGTGTTACAGATGCTCTTGTACAGGACAGCGGTGTCAACAGCAATGGCGTGGTGATTGGGTCCCGCTAACGTGTTTAGTGATGGTTTTGACCCAATATAATTTGTCCTCCAAATTGGAGGGATTTCCCCTGTAAGGAAAGTCTTTAGCGGGGTGTTTTAATTTATGTCATCGGTTAAAGACCCCAGGGGTTATTGAAGGTTTAACCTTTTTTTCTCATTAGGCATTAATGATAAATCGTTATTCATTATTAAATCATGAGTTTTTTTTAATTTATGTCTAATATGTTTTTTTTATTATTAATAATAGTTTTTTATTAAAGTTTTTTATTAAATTCATTCCCTGCTCCATAAGGATTAAAGTTATGAAGTCCGTCTAGAAGAAGAAACAATAGTGTGGGACCATTGGAATATATTTAATGTGCCACATTAGATAGTTGCCATTAAAGATTTTAACTTTCTATCTCTTACAATGAGCAATATTTGAATTTCCGGGGACACGAGCTAAAGGGGCGGTTATAGACGGCATTTACCTCCCTGAGCGAATCAAGTAGCTCCCCGCTGTATGCATTTATCTATTTCTCATTGGTCTATAGATGGTAGGAGAAAGAGGAAAGGGCGGTCCCTTCGAGATTGAACGCAGTATCTGCTTCCGTCTCCGCTATTTCCAATGAGACCTGCGCGATGGAGAGGAAGAATGGGCGGACATGCGCACATTGACCTTCTGGTCAGGAAGCTCGGATCCATTCTGCTTCCGGGTGCATGCCCCGATTCTACTTCTCCGATATTTTCAATAAGACTTGCGCGATGGAGAGGAGGAATGGGCGGACATGCGCACATTGACCTTCTGGTCAGGAAGCTCAGATCCCTTCTGCTTCCGGGTGCATGCCCCTATTCCACTTCCGGTTCCTCTTCACTGTCCGCGCTAGACTGTCAGCTGTAGCTGACTTATCAATTACCATGTATATATAAGTATGGCGTTTTTGGCTGGCTCCTACTCACGCTGAAGAAGTCCATATCATAACAGGACGTAACGCGTACGGAGGAGGAAGCCACGCCATTTGTCAGTTCATACCGCTGCCCTACATATCTGTTGTGTATATACTCACACCAGTGGAGGTGTTGGAATATGTGAGTAATCAATTTGTTCAATAAATGCTTAGTGTTTTATATAAAACGGAGAGCACTAGATTTTGTTTCTGTCCTTATACATGCAAACCTTGTGTGGCACCCTTTCTGGACGGTGTTTGGAGGGATCTGACGAGACCGTCCGGGATTAGATGACCTTTCCGCAAGGATAATATTTATACACATGCTGTGTGACCTTCACGGGTCGAGTGGATAAGGTGAGAGGCTGGTATTATCTTTGGTGGCAGGATCCACGTGTTCCCTCACCTGCATGTTATCAGGACTGCACGCTGTTTCACTTGGGATTTATTGTTTTCCATTTTTTCACAAGAAATCAACATCATTAGTGGACGTTTAAATAGTCTATTTTCCTTCCAGAGACTTGTTTTGCGCTGCACTATACTTATTGGAAATTTCAATAGGGTTTAGGTCTGGAGACATGCTTGGCCAGTCCATCACCTTTACCCTCAGCTTCTTAAGCAAGGCAGTGGTCATCTTGGAGGTGTGTTTGGGGTCGTTATTATGTTAGACTGCGGCCCAGTCTCCGAAGGGAGGGGATCATGCTCTGCTTCAGTATGTTACAGTACACTTGTCTTTGTACTCCTCACCTGGTTGCCGCCACATACGCTTGATACCATCTGAACCAAATAAGTTTATCTTGGTCTCATCAGACCACAGGACATTGTTACAGTAATCCATGTCCTTAGTCTGCTTGTCTTCAGCAAACTGTTTGCAGGCTTTCTTGTGCATCATCTTTAGAAGATGTTTCCTTCTGGGACGACAGCCATGCAGCCTAATTTGATGCAGTGTGCAGTGTATGGTCTGAGCACTGACAGGCTGACCCCCCACCCCCTCAACCCCTGCAGCAATGCTGGCAGCACTCATACGTCTATTTCCCAAAGACAACCTCTGGATATGACGCTGAGCATGTGCAATCAGCTTCTTTGGTTGACCATGGCGAGGCCTGTTCTGAGTGGAACCTGTCCTGTTAAACCACTGTATGGTCCATGTTGCAGCTCAGTTTCAGGGTCTTGGCAATCTTCTTATAGCCTAGGCCATCTTTATGTAGAGCAACAATTCTTTTTTTCAGTTCCTCAGAGAGTTCTTTGCCATGAGGTGCCATGTTGAGCTTCCAGTGACCAGTATGAGAGAGTGAGAGCAATAACACCAAATTGAACACACCTGCTCCCCATTCACACCTGAGACCTTGTAACACTAACGAGTCACATGACACTGGGGAAAGAAAATGGCTAGTTGGGCCCAATTTGGACATTTTCACTTAGGGTGTACTCACTTTTCTTGCCAGCAATTTAGACATTAATGGCTGTGCGTTAAGTTATTATGAGGGGACAGCAAATTTACACTGTTATACAAACTGTACACTCACTACTTTACATTGTAGCAAAGTGTCATTTCTTCAGTGTTGTTGCATGAAAAGATATAATAAATATTTACAAAAATGTAGGGGGTGTACTCACTTTTGTGTGATACTGTATTAATTTTCACAAAGTCTGCTGCTTCCGTGTTTTTAGATCCCTTTGTCAGATGTTACTATGGTATACTGAGGTATAATTACAAGCATTTCATAAGTGGAAAAGGCTTTTGACAATTACATTACGTTTATGCAGAGTCAATATTTGCAGTGTTGACCCTTCTTTTTCAGGACCTCTGCAATTCGCCCTGGCATGCTGTCAATCGACTTCTGGGCCACATCTTGACGTTCTCAACAAGTTCTCAATGAGATTAAGGTCTGGTGGGGGGGGGGGTTCCTGGGCATGAACCCAAAATTTCAATGTTTTGATCCCCAAGCCACCTAAATGATCACTTTTGCCTTATGGCAAGGTGTTCCATCATGCCTGAAAAGGCATTGTTCAGGCAAAACTGTGTGCGAGCCCACTCCCTTGGCTGAGTAGCAACCCCACACACGAATGGTCTCAGGATGCTTTACTGTTGGCATGACACAGGACTGATGGTAGCGCTCACCTTTTCTTCTCTGGACAAGGTTTTTTCTGGATGCCCCAAACAATCAGAAAGGAAATTCATCAGAGAAAATTACTTTACCCCAGTCCTTAGCAGTCCAATCCCTGTACCTTTTGTAGAATATCAGTCTGTCCATGATTTTTTTCCTGGAGAGAAGTGGCTTATTTGTTGCCCTTCTTGACACCAGGCCATCCTCCAAAAGTCTTCTCCTCGCTGTGTGTGCCAATGCACTCACACCTGCCTGCTGCCATTCCCGAGCAAGCTCTGCACTGGTGGTGCCCGGATCCCGCAGCTGAATCAACTGTAGGAGACTGTCCTGGTGCTTGCTGGACTTTCTTGGGCGCCCTGAAGCCTTCTTCACAAATGCAGTGGAAATGTTTTTTATGGGATTAAGTTCATTTTCATGGCAAAGAGGGGCTTTGCACTTCATTGCAATTCATCTGCTCACTCTTCATAACATTCTGGAGTATTTGCAAATTGCCATCATAAAAACTGAGGCAGCAGACTTTGGGAAAATTAATATTTGTGTCATTCTCAAAACTTTTGGCCATGGCTGTAATAGTAAATTTCAATACACAAATTGAAGCCAAACTCCAGCTAACACTTTATAGGCAGTTACAACAAAGAGTCATTTTTGCCTTTTAGGATAAAAGTTTTACAATAAATAAATAAAAGCTGATCGTTGTAATCACCCCTGCTAGTGTTAAATAGTTTGTCTCATCCCTGTAACTGATATAATCTGCAGGAGAGCTTGTGCCTTTGAAAAACAACAGACTGACAGGATCAACAGATAAAAATAGAAGACAGAAAGCCTAAAAAAGAAAACTAATACAGCCGCCACATCGAAGTCTTGGTCAGCTGCAATATAATAAATGTTTGATTTTAGGTTTAATATCACTTTAACAAAAACTCTCTAATGCAGACAAGAGGCCTGGGTAGTTTTAAATGCGCCATGTGATTTGTTAAAATATAGTTAAATGTAGACTTCATACCTGTTGACTATTTCTGTCCCCCATGCAGCCTGGTCCAAATATTTGATTGTTTACATCCTTGCATCCTGGGTTAATTGCAGGACAAAGCAGCGGTTAACGCTTGCCTGTAGCAACCCAGGAGCGAGCATGTTTCCTGTTTCAAAATCCGCACACGCTGCATGGGGGACAAAATGGCCTACAGGTATAGCATCTGCATCTAACTATATTTTAACAAACCACACAGTTCATGTAAAAACATTGGGGCCCCTTGCCTGCATCGGACAGTTTCTGAAAAAAAGTGAAATTAGCCTTTAAATGCAAATTTTTTAGGCCCCTGCGAAGCGTATCTTTAAATGCCTTTTACAATATCTGAAACACACTGTTATAATTTTTAGTTTGTCTTCAGTTTCCTGAGAACTTCCTCTGTCCGCCTTCATTTTTTTTTCCTCGTCAGTTCTCTGGCACAGAGCGCTGTATCTAGATTTACATAGCTTGGATGCTTCCAAGTGTTGCAAATCTCCTCTTATCATACAGGCAGTAATTCCAATAAGAAGCAATGTCAGGCCTCTAAATAGGCTGTAAAAATAGTAAGACATAGTAAATACATTATAGTAGGAATGTGCAGCGTGGACCAAATCATGCAGAATTCTGGATCATGCCAGTATTTCTATGATAAGGAAGACATGTTTCCACTCCCAAGTAGACATAATACACATAAGATTTCAGTTGCCAGAAGTCAAAGGTCAAATAGGACAACTGATATTAACTGCCAGGAAGAAAAATCTAGAGGATATTAGTATTGTTAAAGGCTGTAAAAGAACAGTAAGGCTTCTTACCTGTTCCAACATTCATGTCTCTGATCTTCCCTCTCTTGCAGGGCAAGTGATGTAGGCCGGGCTGGAGGAACCACAGCATGAAGCAGGTGCAGGTACTCTTCTGGTCCGTAGGTGGCACTGTGCCATTGTTACAGGGGAAGAGGAGTCTATAAGGGAAGTTTGCCCCTTTGAGACTCTGTTAGCCCTCTCTGGGAAGGTAGCCATCTGATTTGAGTTCTTGTGAGAGTTGAGGTGGCCATCTTAACATGGGAGCCTTTAAATAGGGGATCCCATGCCACTGGGGAGTACTTCAAGCAAGTGTCAGGCTAGGAAGAGAGTGCAGTTATAAGATTCCCAACGCACACGTTCCTGCTTTTAAAATTTGGCTTACTTGTAGTGTGGGTGCTGAAGTGACCAACGGCTGGAACCACATGTCATAGAAGTAGGTAGTGTCACCAGCACACCAGGATCTTTAAATGAGTCCAATCTTTAATAAACGATCACATCGTTACACCAAAAAGCAACGTTTCGGAGCCGCGCAGGACCCCTTCATCAGGCATGTGACATGCATTCTTGTAAAGGTGAATGAGAAGCACAGGGGAAGACTGCCTCTACTCTTTGCAGACAGTTTTTGGACCCCACGGGGCCACCTGATAGACATTAAGGACTGGGGGCTAGAGGAAGAGGTATTTATGCAGGTTTACAGCATGGATTGCTTGCGCTAGGTAATCCCCAACATGATGGTATTCCTTTGAGGAGCTTGTGTTGGGAAGCAACTAAGCAGAATTGCAAATATCTTGACTGGTACAACAGCTCACATTTTTAGTTCTCATCTCATTCTGTATGGAGACAATGGTAACCAGAACACATATAGAGGGTGGATCTCCCCAGTAGCAACAAAGACATAAAAAAAAAAAACCTAAGTAAAATGAACCTAAAGAATACCAGTATATTGATGTTCCGTTCAAAAATGCATAAACATAAAAGTGAACACAAATAGTGCAAAAAAGCATAGGATAAGACATATCCACTGATGTTTCATGGGCCATGCTGAACAACTTTCTCAAGGTGATAGACATGTCTCATAGACCAAACATTTATAGTATCTCACAAAAGTGAGTACACCCCTCCCATTTTTGTAAATATTTTATTCTATCTTTTCATGTGACAACACTGAAGAAATTACACTTTGCTACAATGTAAATTAGTGAGTGTACAGCTTGTATAACAGTGTAAGTTTGCTGTCCCCTCAAAATAGCTCAAGAGGGGACAGCACATTTACACTGTTATACAAGCTGTACACTCACTACTTTACATTGTAGCAAAGTGTCATTTCTTCAGTGTTGTCACATGAAAGATAGAATAAAAGATTTACAAAAATGTGAGGGGTGTACTCACTTTTGTGAGATACTGTAAACTGCCATAAGTGGATAAACCTATCATACCTGGGTAACCCCAAACTATAACAAGCTGCTGCCCATGAAATTGTAAACCAGAATCAGTATAGATAATACTAGTCAATAAAACTGTACCTGAGACTAATTGGCTATGACACCCCCACTTGCTACTAGTCCCAGCTACTGCAGTGTGTGTTCTGGACAGTGCAAGTAGGCATGTCTTCCGGTCCACATACCGGAAATCTTCATGATGCACTTCCTTCTTCCTCTTTGGGTTAGCGAACTGAGCTGTAATACCCCGCTGAGTGCGCACCCCCAAAAGGGTGGGAAGTGTTGGGTCATTTGGACTATGCACTCATAAAAACCTGACAAGGGTCAACACTTCTCTCCATCCAAAATAAAAAAAAGAGTTTTGCTTTAAATAAATTCCAATTTAAACAATTTTTAATGTAACCCATTTTTAAAGAGCAAAAGTGGAAAAAAAGCTTTTTTGCCGCCTCTCCAGCTCTGCTCAGAGGCCTCACAGGTCGGGAACCATTGAGCTAAACTACAGTATGCTTTTTGTATATAATAATCTACAGTATGAAGAAAAGAATTATTTGTTCCTGGCAAAATTCATGCTTCCTCTTCTTCCTTTTAATGAGGTCTTCTGCTCTCGATGTTTAGAATTTCAACTTCATGCCTTTTATCTGCACCCAGCGGTATATATAGTGTTCATTAAATGTTGATGTGTATACTAAAGCAATGACAGTTATCAGACTTGGCCGTTACAGGGTTCCCACCGAAACAATTACTGCTATGTTTATGTTTAAAGGGCATTGATCTTATGATTTTAAAAAAATGAAGATTCATGCCCCATCTAATACAGACATCTGCCAAAATAACCCGAAAAAAACAATTTCTATACTAAATTGTATCTAAATCCATGAACAAAAATGTAATATATTGCAGCTTACCAGTCATTAGACGTGGTGGCTGCATTCATTTTCAGGCATTTCTTTTTACTTTATTTACACCTGGTGATCCTGCCACTTTCTATTCTAGGATGGCAATGTTTGCTCTCTGTACTGTATATAGAGGAGCAGCATTGTCACCCTAGGTTGGTTCCTAATTTTGACTATAGAAAACATCCTCCTTTTCTTTATTTCCATAACACAGTGGAGCGGTGTTCTGTAGTTTACAGAAGGGTACTGAAGGGGGCTGATAATACTGCTTAAGATTTTAGTGCATCGCAAGTTAGGAGCTTATTGGATTTCTGGCTGATGGATTCTTTTAGATGATTTATACTTGAGTCCATGTAGCAGAAAACTCTTCAATGTTCTCATGTTGTCGAAAAGACAGCACTGTTAAAATCATCTACAAAATATTTGTCAATCTGTCCATTTAGCTCTTTTAAATTACAACTGTGTCAATACTGCAGAGCTGGCCCCACCACCCCTTCTGCCAGCAAGCTGTCCACCCCTGTTTCCCTAGAGGCCTTCTCCCCAGCAGGTGTTTTCCAATTATATTTTTATACTTACCTTTCCCAGATGACTTTGAGACAGTAATGTGACACACAGGATCTTCTTCATCTTTGGATCTTTTCCTGATGGTGGGTGGTCCTAAATGGCTTAGAGACCTGAGAAGATGAAGCCGTTATTGTGATTATGACACACAGATTGCAGGGTGATGTGGTACTGCCCCCTCAGGGGTGTGTCCATGACACTCTATACTCATAGGATGTCCACAGTCCTTTGCCAGAACGAGACAATCTAGCGGTAAAAAAAAAATGAATGCAAGGGACAGCACCAGAGTGGAGGTAAGTATTGTAGCAAAAAGTGCTTTTTTAGGTTTCCTTGGGGTTGATTAAAAAAATAAATAAAACATTTAGCCTAGATTTGGGCTTTAAAGCCCAGCTACACTCTATTTGTTTTTAGTTTTAAATAGATAGGCTAACTCTATAACTTCTCTTGGGTTTTAATTTATGTCTGTGACCCCACTGGGGACATTTTTCCTTCATTTCCTTTCCATGTTCCACCTGTAGAAGAAATGGGGGAATGCAGGCAACCCACTGAAGTTCCAAGCCTTGTTCATTCCATGAAAAATTTGTTTTCTTTTTTGCCTGTGCCTCTATTGGAGAGATTTCCTCTTACTGAGTGAGGGGAAATCTCTCCAAGGACAGAAGCAATAAAAAAAACAGTGCAAGGGGTTATAACCCTTCACTGCATTATCCAAAATGAAATAAAAACGTTTTGGCTGAAGTTGAGGTTTACCCTCAAAACCCAAGCCTATCCTCAAATCTAACTATGGAACTCTTACTCTAAACCTGTACGAGAAGACTATGTGCCAATAGTTTCCAAGTCCCCTCCCTTGTGAAAAAGTATATACATGGGGAGAAGGTGACACCACAGGAAGCGCTCAGCAGGTTTTGTTAGTTTCCTGATACAGTAAATTATTTCAGGAGCAGAAAGGACAGTGTCAGAGTAAAGAATATAGCAATGTCATACTGTATTTCATATATACAGTATCTCACAAAAGTTAGTACACCCCTCACCTTTTTGAAAATATTTTATTCTATCTTTTCATGTGACAACACTGAAGAAATGACACTTTGCTACAATGTAAAGTAGTGAGTGTACAGCTTGTATAACAGTGTAAATTTGTTGCCCCCTCAAAATAACTCAACACACAGCCATTAATGTCCAAACCACTTGCAAAAAAGTGAGTACACCCCTAAGTGAAAATGTACAAATTGGGCCCAATTCACTGGTCACTGGAAGTTCAACATGGCACCTCGTGGCAAAGAAATCTCTGAGGATCTGAAAAAAAAGAATTGTTGCTCTACATAAAGATGGTCTAGGCTAGAAGAAGATTACAAAGACCCTGAACCTGAGCTGCAGCACGGTGGCCAAGACCATACAGCAGTTTAACAGGACAAGTTCCACTCAGAACAGGCCTCGCCACGGTCAACCAAAGAAGTTGAGTGCACATGTTCAGCGTCATATCGAGAGGTTGTCTTTGGGAAATAGACGTATGAGCACTGCCAGCATTGCTGCAGAGGTTGAAAGGATTGGGGGTCAGCCTGTCAGTGCTCAGACCATACGCTGCATCCTGCATCAAATTGGTCTGCATGGCTGTCGTCCCAGAAGGAAACCTCTTCTAAAGATGATGCACAAGAAATCCCGCAAACAGTTTGCTGAAAACAAGCAGACTAAGAACATGGATTACTGGAACCATGTCCTGTGGTCTGATGAGACCAAGATAAACTTATTTGGTTTAGACGGTGTCAAGCGTGTGTGGCGGCAACCAGGTGAGGAGTACAAAGACAAGTGTGTCTTGCCTACAGTCAAGCATGGTGGTGGGAGTGTCATGGTCTGGGGCTGCATGAGTGCTGTCAGCACTGGGGAGCTACAGTTCATTGAGGGAACCATGAATGCCAACATGTACTGTGACATACTGAAGCAGAGCGTGATCCCCTCCCTTTGGAGACTGGGCCGCAGGGCAGTATTCCAACATGATAATGACTCCAAACACACCTTCAAGTTGACCCCTGCCTTGCTACAGAAGCTGAGGGTAAAGGTGATGGACTAGCCAAGCATGTCTCCAGACCTAAACCCTATTGAGCATCTGTGGGGCATCCTCAAATGGAAGGTGGAGGAGTGCAAGGTCTCTAACATCCACCAGCTCCGTGATGTTGTCATAGAGGAGTGGAAGAGGACTCCAGTGGCAACCTGTGAAGCTCTGGTGAACTCCATGCCCAAGAGGGTTAAGGCAGTGCTGGAAAATAATGGTGGCCACACAAAATATTGACACTTTGGGCCCAATTTGGACATTTTCACTTAGGGATGTACTCACTTTTGTTGCCACCGGTTTAGACATTAATGGCTGTGTGTTGAGTTATTTTGAGGGGGCAGCAAATTTACACTGTTATACGAGCTGTACACTCACTACTTTACATGGTAGCAAAGTGTCATTTCTTCAGTGTTGTCACATGAAAAGTTATAATAAAATGTTTACAAAAATGTGAGGGGTGTACACACATACTGTATACAGTGTATACTGTATACATACAGTACTGTGCAAAAGTTTTTTTTTTTGGGGGGGGTGAAAAAATGCTGTAAATTAAGAATGCATTCAGAAATAGAATAGTTTATTTTTATCAATTACCAAAATGAAAGGTAAATGAACAGAAGAGAAATCCAAATCCAATCAATATTTGATGTGACCACCCTTTGCCTTCAAAACAGAATCAATTCTTCTAGGTACACTTGCACAGTTTATAAAGAAACTTGGCAGGTAGGTTATTCCAAAGAGGGCTGCCATCAGGGGGGTACAGGCAATACTGTTGTAAGGGGCCCCAGTGTCTCAAGGGGCCCTTACAACAAAGACATTAGCAGACTTTAACATTGGAGTCTATGGGAGGGGGACACCCGGTTTGGGGACACCATTCTCCCAAACCATAGGCCATAAAAATACCAAACTTGAATCACATGGAGAGCCCCCCCCCCCGGACAACAACTGGTTTGGGACCTCCAGCTCCTATGGTCTGGCTGTACCGGGTCCCCAAAATGACCAGTCATTGACCGGCAATTGTTGGGTGAATTTCGGACTTAACATTGGAGCCTATAGGAGAGGGGCATCCGGTTTAGGGACACAGTTCTCCCGAACCATAGGTGATAAAAACACCAAACTTGGGATACATGGAGAGGGCCCCCTGGACCACAACTGGTCCAAGTTTGGGACCTCCAGCACCTATGGTTTAGCGTGAGGTCTTATTGCAAGTATCGGGTGAGGCTGTGCTGCCTGTGCCCTGTTTTTTATTTTAACCCCTTGGATCCCAGACTAGAATGAATTGCACACTTCACTTCACTTGAATGGGTCATGCTTGGCAGACTACACCTGGTAAGTGTGACAGGGTGTATAACTTCATACTGCGGCTGCAACATGTGTACACCCCTGGCCAGTGGGTGGATGTGGTGGAATGGCCAGTGGGCAGGCCCTGGGGAATGTTGGTGGTCAGACGAGGGGGGCCCAGGTCTAAAGCTGTGTCATTTGTGATGGCTGCCCTGATTCCAAACATCTTGGGGAACTTATCACATATCTTCTGTGGATGTAGGCTGCCTCAAATCCTTATGTCTCTTGTAAGACAGAGAGATGTAATCTCAGACAGATTTAATGATGTTGATATCAGGGCTCTGTGGGGTCAAACCATCATTTCTAGGACTCTTTGTTCTTCTTTACACGGAGGTTAGCTCTTAATGACACTGGCTGTATGTTTGGCGCCGTTGTTCTGTGGCAGAATACATTTAGGGTCAATCTCACGCCTCCCTGATGGTATGGCATGATGGATATGTATCTGCCTGTATTTCTCAGCATTGAGGACACCATTGATCCTGACTAGAGTTGAGCAAACCTCTGGAAGTTTGGGTTCTGCTGGTCCGGCTGAACTTCGGGACAAAGTCCGGGTCCGGACGGAACCCGAACGATCGCACGGACAACGAACCCCATGGAAATCAATGGGGACCCGAACTTTTAGGCACAAAAATGCCTGTAACAAAGTCCTGGAAAGCCCTAGAGGGCTGCAAAAGGAAGTAAAATGGGGGTAAGGGTAGGGCAAGTGCCCTACAAAAAAATGGGGACAGGGAAATAACTTTAAATATTTTTAAAAAAATAAAAACATAAAAAAAGCAAAAATGGAGGTGAATGTGGATCATCTTCAAACTGTGTCTGAAAAGTATTAATTAACGGTAGAAGCCATATAACTGTTCTAAAATCATCTTCAAACTAGGGCAAGTGCCCTACAAATAAATGGGGATAGGGAAAATAAATTAAAATCAAATAAAAAAATGGGAAGGGGGGTGGATGTGGAGTAGGAGCCTAGAGGTTGACTAGGCCGTG
>BLSH010113356.1:54783-71128 GCA_018402905.1 Glandirana rugosa
GGTCGTGACACCCGAACCTGAACATCATGTTAACGACCACACTGAAAGGTCGTCACGTAATTTAGACTGTTCTTTGTCGCTGCCTGACTACATACACTGTTCGACGTCCGTGAAAAGACTTCCGTGCCGGGTGCAGAGTAAAACCTCTTTTATTAGGGTCTTCTAACGTCCGCTCCGACTTAATATCTTTTAACGTATTTTCGATAAAAAGTCTCACTCCATAATACAGTGGCGCGGTAGACTAGTACGGTAAAACGAGAGTTCCTTGCGTTAATCACTAAAGTCACGAGAGTGGGTCGCGAAGGTAAATGCTTGTCAGATTTAATGCACTGCTGGAAAGTCACACCAGCAATTGTACTACAAGTCCAAGCCCACAGTGCTGGCTCCTAAAGTATAAACAGATGCCAGTTTTACTTTTTTTTTTACTTACAATGAAAGAGCAGACCAAGTGAACTTGTGGCCAATGCTCTCACATGTTCTAAGGCCGGGGATTCCAAACTGCCCCTGGCCGAATGTGGCCCTTTGATTGCCTTTATCCGGCCCTTGGGGCACTATTTCTTCCACTGACACCAGAGATATGGATCTAATTCTCCCATTGATGCCAATTATGGGGCACTATTACTCCCACTGACCCCAAAGATGGGACACTATTCCCCTAATGACACTAGAAATGGGGAACTGATTCTACCACTGACATCAATTATGGGGCACTATTCCTTCCACTGACACCAATGATGGGGCACTATTCCTTCCACTGACACCAATGATGGGGCACTATTCCTTCCACTGACACCAAATATGGGGCACTATTCCTCCCTCTTACACCAGAGATGGGGAGCTAATTCTTCCACTGACACCAGTTATGGAGCACTATTCCTCCCCACTGACACCAATGATGGGGCACTATTCCTCCCTCTTACACCAGAGATGGGGAGCTAATTCTTCCACTGAAACCAGTTATGGAGCACTATTCCTCGCACTGCCACCAGAGATGAGAAACTAATTGCCCCACTGACACCAATTATGGGGCACTATTCCTCCCATTGACACTAATGATGGGGCACTATTCCTTCCACTGACACCAAAGAGGGGGCACTATTCCTCTCACTGACACCAGAGATGGGGAATTAATTCTCCCACTGACAGCAATTATGGGACACTATTCCTCCCACTGACATCAATGATGGGTAACTATTCCTTCCAATGACGCATTTTTTTTTACTCCCACTGACCACCAAGCCTATGGCATTGTTTACTCCCACCGATGCCAGGGCATTTTCTACTCCAACTGGCCACAGTCCAGCCCCCCTAAAGTTTGAACGACAGTAAACTGTCCCTTTTTTTCAAAAGTTTAGAGACTCCTGTTCTAAGGCAACAGACGTATGCAGGATAAAGGTTTGTTGTATAATGGGACCGTTTTTTTTTCTGGGTTCGGTGGTGGTGGACTCAAATTGCAAAGTGACCATCGTAAGGAAGGACGAAGCAGAAAGCATTCGCCAGCTGTGCCACTACTAGTTTGATATGTTGGGCTGGTGGACCTCAGTGGAGGTACTTCACCATTCAGCTATTGATGCGAGTAGAACCTGCAATCAGTGACACATACTGGGAATTGTATAGCTACCTGTTCAGACCGGCGATTACAGCACCTGGTAGAGGGAAGTTTTCCAACACCAACTTTCTTTGCAGCTCTTGCCATTTAAACATATCATCTCAGAATCTTCAAACCAATCACTGCATGTCCACCAAAGTGGCATCATGGCACATTTGTATGGTTGACTTTTTTTTAGCTTTCAGAAATCCACTGTGAAAGGTGGTTGTAGCTGTGATCCTGGTTCCCAGTCCCCCCGTGGTCCACATATCAGGGATCATTTGGGCCTTCTTTGGCACTCATCACTATTACTACCTAGATGTGAATGCCATCTTGGCAGGTTGTCAGTCTGTCTTTGGTCATGAACCAATAGGTAACATGAACATGCCAAATCAGCAAGAGCAGCTGCCTATTTTATACCTTATGTCTTCTAAACAAAGCACTGGAAAAATACCTTAAGGACCAATCAGACTTGTGTGTTGTAGTAGTGGTAATGCAATACAATAAAAAGGTCTAAATGGGCCCTTAGAGTTTTTGACAGATAAATCATTCCTTGCACCCTTACACCAATGTTTTCAGCCTGACCAGATGACTTGAGACAGGATGGATTGGTGATGCAAGTAAAATCTAAAATTACCAATTGCATGCTGCAAAATCCATCAGAGCCAGCAACGCGTTTCAATCGATCCTTGTTCCGTTCTGGTTATCCTATGCTCACTGTGCCAATAATTTGCCCTTTTCTGGCATCCTGTCCTGTGTTTTACTACCTATCTCATCCTAAACTGCTGAGATAAAAGCTCAGCTACGCAAAGCCCATTGTTTTCAACCAGTCAGAACTGACTGGTGTACTTGCACCAGGAGAGAGAGGCACGGATGCACAATCACCATGTGATGAATAAAAATCTGAAAGAAAAGTTTTCAAACCATTAACATACGTCGGCAATATTATTTACATTCAGCTGCCATATGATTATCTAAGAAAACATCAAAAATACTATAGCTTTTCTTTAACGCGCTTTGATAAATGAGGGATCATCCATTGTCTCAGTCTCTTAGGAGCCGTACAGAGAAGCTTTTTTATTTGAGACAAATTTACAATCGTACAATCTGTTCCTCCGCTCTAATTCTATTTATGATACGTCAACAGAATCAGCATCAGAGACACTGGCTTGTCTTTCTGGAAGAAGAGTGACGGTTTAGTGTCGCTGCCTCCGCTGTGTTATCTGGTTTCAGAGCTGCAGAGTAAACTGAATTTCTGCAGTAAATAAGCAATAATTCTGGGCCCTTCAGGGAATGAGACCATGCTGGTTCCAATGAGGAACGCAGCGGGGAACAGCTGGAATGCTCTCGCCATCTGAGGGAAAACCAGACACCGAGGGCTGGAAGGGACAGTCGGCGGAGGTATAATTAACCTCCGAAACACCGGCTGCCACATTTGCCAAAGACACATGAAGGACGGATAGGATACCAACTACTTTTTTTTTTTCACGGTCAAAGAAACTTTCAAACACTCTCCTGTAAAATTTCACATGGCTGCTATGTAAGTCGTATCTAAACTCAAGAACAAAAATGTAACGTACTGTAGATTACCGGTCCTTAGGGGCCCAATCACACTACTGCAGTGTGTTAACGTTTGTTGCATTAAGGCAGCCCCTAACACACCAAAAAAGATGAGGTATTTCTGGCAGCGCACCACAACACAGGTTAAAGTGTTTGTAAATGTTCAATTTTTTTAAATAACAAACATGCCTATTCTTCGTAATGGTTTTGCACAGAGCAGCCCGATCCTCTTCTTCTGGAGTCCTCCGCTTGCGCTCCAAGTCAGTCCTCTTCATCGCGTGCCCACACAGAAAGCCACATTTCATGGGGGCACCCGTGCGAGCTCACTCCTGAGTCCCGCTGCTGCGTCCAATGACACAGGCAGCGTACTTGGCCCCGCCCCTGCTCCCGTGTCACAGCTTTTGATTGACAGCAGCAGGAGCCAAAGGCGGCTATTAATCTGTCCAATGAGAAGCTCAACAGCGGCTGGAGCCACTGCGCCCATGCACATCGCTACCCCGGGACAGCGCCATTTGTGCTGAAACGCGTCGGGTAGAGCGACATGATGATGTCACCATGTGCAGATGTCCCGGAAGAATGGATTGATGGTGTAAGCTGGCCAGGTTTATATTGTACAAGCAGGTTTCCTAGGATTTTGATGTAAGTGCAATTCCCATCTATTCCGGAGGGACAAAGGCCCTGGCTGGGTTACAAGTCACAGGCGAGATTGACCATCCGTAATAGGAGGTCAATGTGTTCCGGTAAGCAGGCACGCTCTATGGTGGAGGATTGCACTCAGGCTCACGATTATTGCGGTGACGGGTAGGGCACTTATTAGTGGATGGACTTTATTTTTTCATGGATTTTATATTTCTTCACGAATCTATTATTATTATTTATTATTGTTATCAATATATTTTCACAGTTTTTTTTTTTATTCAATCTGTTTACACATTATATGTATTCTTTCATATATCACGAGCGCAGCTTTATAGGTTGAGTGATAGAATGCATTAAGTCTTTAAGATAAAAAAAACTTCTGACTTTACAACCCCTTTAAGGCTTTACTACCACTTTATATATCATGTCAGACAAAGGCAAATATCGCTCTTCACTGCAACGGACCCTAAAAGTGGTACTAAATCCATTAATTCAACTACCTTCCAAAACAGTAACATTAAAGGCGGGCTGTGAATGATAACTATCACAGTTGCTTGTGCTCTTCCCTGAACTGTCAAGACATCAAAAGGCTGGTGTCATAACTGACCACATTACAGCACCAGAACTGAAGATCAAACAGAGGCTAACATGGTAGCTTTCTTGGCTGCAAAGGATAATAATGCCTGGTACACACTACTAGGTTTTTTTGTTCAACCCAGTGGGTTGAACAAAAAAAAACTGACAGCTCCAGTCGGAGCCGCTGCACTAACGATCCGACGCTGTTGTATTCTGACAGAGGCACAGCCTCCCCGCCAGAGAGTCCTGATCAGGAGCCAGTCGGCTGCTGGTTTTCCAGCATGCTGGTCCAACAGAAGACGGCCGGCTTCTGTCAGACCGGGTGCCATACACACAGGCCGAAGGTCACAGACAGTTTTTATTGAACGGGCTGATGTCCCCCGGCATTCATCCCATGTGTATGGGGCTTAAGGTTTAGTTCCGATCTAAGCTGGTGGCTGCCTTACTTCTTTTTCTGGCTTTTTTCCCTTTATTTTAACCCGATGATTCTTCCAGTAACACACTTCCCTCACACTTCCCTTCCTAAGGTGAAACTGTTCACTGGCTCTACTATATGCAAGAAGCATCACTGCCCCGCTTGGATACAACTATGCTAGCACTACACACCTTACTCAATTCTATTGTCTGTAACATCGGGGTTCTATTTCACAGAACACTGGGACAAAGCAGATCAGAGTGCAGCAAAGGCATGGAACACAGGACGTTACCAGCTGTCTAGATTTCTGGCAGGATTAAGAGGTATTTTTTGTAGTTATTAAATTAATATAACTAAACACCTTCAACTGTACATTTAACAGAACAAACTGTAAATGTTGATTGCTTGGGGAAGAACTTTAGGAAGAACCAATCACAGATCCTTTATCTGTGATCCAGAGACTTACCTGACTTGTCCCTTGGTCAAGGGTGTGAGCATATGGGCCCCATAAATCTTCTACGAGGCTTGTCGCTTGGTCAGGGATGTGGGCAGATGGGCCCCATAATCTTCTATGGGGCTTGTCCCTTGGTCAGGGGTATGGGCATATGAGCCCTATAATCTTCTATGAGGCTTGTCCCTTGGTTGGGGATGCGAGTAGATGGGCCCCATAATCTTCTATGGGGCTTGTCCCTTGGTCAGGGATGTGGGCAGATGGGCCCATAATCTTCTATGGGGCTTGTCCCTTGGTCGGAGGTGCAGGCAGATGGGCCTTGTCACTTGATCCAGAGTGCGGGCATATGGGCCCTAAAATCTTCTATGAGGCTTGTCCCTAGGTTGGGGATGCGGGCAGATGGGCTCCATAATCTTCTATAGGGCTTGTCCCTTGGTCAGGGATGCGGGCAGATGGGCCCCATAATCTTCTATGGGGCTTGTCCCTTGGTCAGGGGATACAGGCAGATGGGCGCCATAATCTTCTATGTGGCTTGTGCCTTGGTCGGGTGTGTGGGCAGATGGCCCCCATAAATCTTCTATGGGGCTTGTCCCTTGGTCGGGGTGAGGGCAGATGGACCCTATAATCTTCTATGGGGCTTGTCCCTTAGTTGGGGATGCGAGTAGATGGGCCCCATAATCTTCTATGGGGCTTGTCCCTTGGTCGGGGATGTGGCCAGATGGGCCCCATAATCTTCTATGGGGCTTGTACCTTGGTCGGGGATGCGGCCAGATGGGCCCCATAATCTTCTATGGGGCTTGTCCCTTGGTCGGGGGTGCAGGCAGATGGACCAAATAATCTTCTATGGGGCTTGTCCCTTGGTTGGGGATGTGAGTAGATGGGCCCTATAATCTTCTATAGGGCTTGTCCCTTGGTCAGGGGTGTGGGCAGATGGGCCGCATAATCTTCTATGGGGCTTGTCCCTTGATCGGGGTGCGGGCAGATGGGCCCCATAATCTTCTATGGGGATTTACTGCAGGTGCGGCCAGGAGACAGAGGACTTGTGGAGAGGAATGTAAACAATCCCCAACCCTAGGAGGCTGTGGCCATTGGACTGAGGTAAGTATGCATCTCTGGAGAATAGGGGACTGGATTGCTAGGGTCACCCAAATGGGCAAACAGGATAAGTGCACTTTACCCTTTAACCCCGTGCCACCCAGCCCCAGCTACCCTTTACCAGGGTCTATGGGCCAAGGGAAGGATCGGAAGATCACATGATCACTGTGATTGGCTGCCACAGTGGCCACATGATTGAGAGCTAGTCCCACTGACTTCCGATCATTAGTATGGACAAAGAGTTCTTTGACAGCTCGGTCACTGTGCTGGGAACACGCATGGATGCATATGTGTCGCATGTGGGCGTCAAAGCTCACTTTCTTTGCCATCGCACATATGTGCTATGTGGGTGGTGGCAGGTGGTTAAGGATGACTTTTGGAGCTAAGAACAAGAGACAAAGGTTGTCTGACCCCATGTTCCTAGCAGGCACGGTGTCCCAGCTCTTCCTTATAAGGAAGAAAATGGGGAGGTTTTACAGATTTTCTCCCCATGATTATAGGAGGACACAGCAGACATCCATGTTCCCCAATAAACCAATGTACAAAAGGATATTATAGCAACTAAAAGAGAAAAAAAAACCCTGTAATCTGAGCATTGATTGAGGAGTACAATAACCTTCTGTACGAGCCAATTAACCTGCTGGCATGTATGTGGAGTTTGGGATGGAACTGCAATACCCAGGGAACCCACGCAAGCGAAGGGAACACAAGTAAACTCCATGCAGATAGTGTCCTGGTCAGGACCTGAAATGAGGACGCTCAGGCTGAAATAGTAACTACTAAGCCACTGTGCTGCCCTAGTATTCAACATACAAAAGGATAAAGGAGTATAATTTAAATATAAAACTATAATGCATTCCATTTAAGATATTGTGGTTAATCCAGCCCAATTGTGTAAGCAATTGCACATCAAAGAGTCCGCCATTCTCTTGTGTGAAAAGAAGTGACTGCTTATACCTTGTCACTTAAATTGTACCAATAATTCCTCAATGTAGCCCACATACTGCAGGTATAACTGCATAGTGACTGTGCAGAATAAAATGCCTAAAATATATTGCTTGTATAGAAAATCCTAGGCTCCCGCGGTACGGAAATTGTAAACATCCCCAGCCTCAATCATCTGCATTCGGGTTTCTCGAGGCAGGATGCAACAATGAGGGAGAAAATATGTGTACATGGAACAATGAATGTCTGTTTCCAGCGACACAGCCATTTGTCTGCTCCTGCCGAGCCCTTACTGCTAAGGCCTGTGCACATTGCCAGTTATATAATTCTATAAACGCAGAACAACAAGCTCAGCACTTTTCACAGCTATTGTTCTTGTGCCATTTTCTGACGCTGTTGGTGAGAGGAATTTTCTGTGCCGAAGACTTTGAGGGTTAAAAAAAATAAATAAACTAACAAAAAAATGTGCTTGGTGATTATTGAGTTGGGGGAATAAAGTTTGGCTTGGGAATGTATTCCAAACAAAAGTGAAAATGAAATCTTGCAATACATACAAGAAGCCCAGTTTATCTGTTCAGGGCAATGGTTTGATAATCCAGGAATTGCTGTAGTGCACCAGTTCACCCACGACTGTTAGGGTCCCACTGATGGGTGCTGTGGGCCCACCCAAGGCATGAAATCTAAGTAACAGGTAGTCTTCGTTAGAGGTCCTGATGGTAGAGATGGGACAGAAACCACAGTGGTCCTGGTGTTCTTCCTTGCAAGCTTTCACCAGGTTGCAGCCCCCCAGGACTGCCCCACCAAGGGGGTAGCTGGAACAAAATGTCCCAGGTATGGAGACAGTACATGAAACACTAGGCAGAATAGTATTGAGGTCTAGGCAGATGCTATGGCAGGCTGCAGGCAAAAGTAGTCAGGTCCAGGCAAAGGTCGTTGGCAGGTGGCAGACAAGAGAGTCCCGGTAAATCAGATTCACCAACAAGCAAGGCATGCAGAAATAGGTAGTTGGTAGGCTGTAGGCAAGAGATTAGTCTGGTCCAGGCAGAGGTTGTGGGCAGACAGCAGGCAAAAGAGTAGGCAGGTCAATCAGACTCTGCACCAAGCAAGGCAATCGGGAAGTACAATAGCGGTTTTGCACAAAGGATTGCTGGGGATAAGACACAGCATCAGCCAAATCAAAGACTGGAGCCTAAATATCCTTTTGGGCAGAGGACATGCTCAGCATTATTATTGGGAACTCTAAAAGTCCTGGCAGAGAATCTGTGAGTATCCTTGGTAGTCCTCCTGGCAGGTATAATGAAAGTAGGAGTTCTGAGAGCTCCAGCAAGGATTCTGTGGGTATCTTTGGTAGTCCTGGCAGGTATTCGGAGAGTGGGAGTTCTGGAAGTCCCAGCAGGGTGGATAAAAAGCAAAGATTTTTTTTAAAAACCTGATTTTTTCATTTTTATTAGATTTATTTTAATAAAATCCTTTTGGAGTAAAAATCTATCTAAAGATAGTTTTCTATTTAAGATACATTAATAATTTAGTTTATTCAGCTTGAAATGGAGCTTAGTTATATAGCATGAGGCTGTATATTCTGCAACATATACATTTTTGGTAAACTCATTCAATGAATGCAAGCTGAAATAACATGCACTGCATGCATTCACACCGTTTCACAGTAACCATGAGATAAAACCAAGTTCAGGAATATTCCTTTATACCATTGATTTGCAAATCTATGTACACTACTAACTGTATGATTGAATCGGTTCTGAGATCGCTGTTACTAACCTGACAGCTTATTATTCTAAATATGAAATCCTTATTTTGTTTGCAAATATTAAAGATTCTAACTACCAGCAAGAATAAGTCCTTACATTTAACCATTTAATGACCGCCCGCCGTCATTTGAAGGCGGCAGTCTGGCTCGATAACGCAAATCGCTGTCACCCGACGGCGGCTGTGAGATCGAGGATCGTGGGCTCGTGTGCTCACTGTGTAGGTGGGGAGCCAGTGAGTGGGTAGGGTGGATTCGATTTCTGACAGCTACCTGCGATTGCTCCCCCTGCAGTGACAGAACGGGGATCCGTGTGTGTGTAAACACACGGATCTCCGTTCTGACAGGGGAGAGAAGTGTGATTGTACGCTCCCTGTATATGGGAGCAACGATCACTCTCCTCCCCCAGTCAGCCCAGCCCCCACACAGTTATAAACACAAAGCAGGGAATACATTTAACCCTTTGATCGACCCCTAGTGTTAACCTCTTCCCTGCCAGTGACATTTATACAGTAATTAGTGCATTTTCATAGCTGATCGCTGTATAAATGCCAATGATCCCAATACGTGTCCGACATGTACACCGCAAGGATTCTGTGGGTATTTTTGGTAGTCCTGGCGCAGGTATACGGAGAGTGAGAGTTCTGGAAGTTCCAGAAAGGATTCTGTGAGCACCTTTGTTAATCCTGGCAGGTATTTGGAGAGTGAGAGTTCTGGAAGTTCCAGCAAGGATTCTGTGGGTATCATTGGCAGTCCTGGCAGGTATTCAGAGAGTGAGAGTTCTGGAAGTTCCAGCAAGGATTCTGTGGGTATCTTTGGTGGTCCTGGCAGGTATTCGGAGAGTGAGAGTTCTGGAAGTTCCAGCAAGGATTCTGTGAGCACCTTTGGTAGTCCTGGCAGGTAATCTGAGAGTAGGAGTTTTGGAAGTCCCAGTAAGGATGCTGTGAGTACCTTTGGTAGTTCAGCCAGTTGTTCTGAGTAGGACTCCCAGCAAGGATTCTGCGAGTACAATGACAACTGCCTTCTTTGGTTAATTTGGTGATTTGGGAACCCATTGCCATTTCCAATGAAGGAAAGATATTCATGAACAAGCCCACTACGGTCTCCTTGCTGTCTCTCACAAGCATAAAGCCAGATGTCCCAAGATTTATCGTTAAGAAGCTTCCAACGGCCAACAAATCAGATCCAAATGAATCTCGAAGGCCGAATCTGACTGGTGGTACCACAAGCTTGAAGAGCTACACAGCACAGGCTACTGGAACCAGATCCAACCACGTCATATATAAAGACCAATCTGAAATCTTATCAGACCTAAGCAACAAGTTCACTTTACCTAGCCCCCCACCCAGCAGCATATAATCATTCTCCCTTTGCTCCTCCACCTCTCTGTTCAGCTACCAAGAATGAATACTGGTCATTCAAGAGCTTGTGACAATGCTGGTGGCTAGTTGGTCAGCAACCTAGAGCTGTCACATGGGTTGGGGAGAGAACTCTTATACTAGATACAATGTTCGACGATAAAAGATGGTTGTTAAATCGGTTCCTGTCAGACAAGCTGCTGTACACACGGGCTGGATGTCGGTTAGTTTCTGCTGATGCCTGTCATAGACGGATCAAACTTGCAATCCATGTACGGGCAGGCTGGTTGTACTGGTCTATCAAACAACATCAGTACAAGCCTCTGTTTTTTTTCCCTGCGATCACTGCCTGCGGCTATAGCCCCAGTGGGAGGGATTCCCTCATCAACACTTTCTATGTTGATTGTGGAATCAAGCGATTTTCTTTCCTTCAACTCATGGTTGAAGAAAAGGAAATTGCATAACCTATGGCCAGTTTACAGCTGGTCATACACGGTGCAAATTGCTTTCTCCAGGAGAATTGTCTGCTCCTGGTGGGGGGGCGGGCAGGGGAAGCTATCCCCAACGGGAGAAGACAGTGATTGCTGCCAGCGGCTATAGCAGCCGCTAGCAATAATTGCAAGAGAATCTGGCAGGCTTGTTGTACCCAAGTTGATTGAGCAATCAACTTAGGTACATTCTACCTGCCTGTTAACTGTTTGAATCTTGGGCAGTTTCTTCTGAACCGGCAGAGAATAGAACCGTGTATGGCCGGCCTTAGTCCTACATCATCACCAAAAATTTGAAGTTCACAAAGAGCAAACACTTTAGTGAGCCTGTTTACTTTTTTTCTTTACCATTTAATGAACGCAAAACTCCGCAGAGCAAGCTCTAATCCATTAAATAGCTATGTTTGTATATGTTGTCTTCTCTGCATTTTCCCGCCAGCATTAAATGCATTTTCTATTTTCTTTGCCCTTTAAACTCTTGCCCGTATTTGCTTTTGGTTTTTTTTCTGCATTACCAGAAAACACTTGCATAAACAGTTTTGTAAACTGATAACAATACATAAATCGCAAACGGCTTCGGCGTGAATCTGAGGGAAACAAATAGGCAAAGAAGAAAGGACGGCAAAAAAATGCAGACAATGCAAGTAAAACAAAAGCAATAGAAGATTACATCACAGAGCAGAGAATAAACTGGGTCGATTCGGGCGCTTTAAAGAGAAATTAGAGTCTTTTCTCATTGTCAACACTTTGACTTATTGTTACATTTACTTGAAAGCATTTTTTTAACGAGATATTAGAGTTTAACCTGCTGTTCTGTATTTTTTGCAAATGTATTTCCTATAACATTTTGTAACGCTCCCTTAATCAGGATACCTGATCTGCGGTCTCTTGGTAAAGTGGACCTGTTATTAAAATGCAAACGTCAACATTTTATTATAAGAAAAAATGCTGCTTCTCCAGATCACCCCTCATGAGCTAAACCCTAGGCAGCCTTGACCACATGGTCTCTGGTTCTAAATAGCATTGTGGGTGTTTCATGTCATTAGAGACTGCAGATAATAAGATAAAGGAAAAGTACAGTTGTGCTCATAAGTTTACACACCCTGGCAGAATTTATGATTTCTTGGCCATTTTTCAGAGAATATGAATGACAACACAAAAACATTTATTTCACTCATGGTTAGTGTTTGGCTGAAGCCATTTATTATCAATCAGATGTTTACTCTTTTTAAATCATAATGAAAACAGAAACTACCCAAATGTGATTTTGGCCGGATAACATGCACACAAGTTGACACAAAGGGGGTTGAATGGCTATTAAAAGTAACCATCCTCACTTGTGATCTCTTTGCTTGTAATTAGTATGTGCGTATAAAAGGTCAATGAGTTTCTGGACTCCTGACAGACCCTTGCATCTTTCATCCAGTGCTGCACTGACGTTTCTGGATTCTGAGTCATGGGGAAAGCAAAAGAATTGTTAAAGGATCTGCAGGAGCAGGTTTTTGAACTGTATAAAACAGGAAAGGGATATAAAAAGATATCAAAGGAATTGAGAATGCCAATCAGCAGTGTTCAAACTCTAATCAAGAAGTGGAAAATGAGGGGTCCTGGTGAAACCCAACCACAGTCAGGTAGACCAACTAAAATTTCAGCCACAACTGCCAGGAAAATTGTTCGGGATGCAAAGAAAAACCCACAAATAACTTCAGGTGAAATACAGGACTCTCTGAAAACATGTGGTGTGGCTGTTTCAAGATGCACAATAAGGAGGCATTTGAAGAAAGATGGACTACATGGTGGAGTCGCCAGAAGAAAGCCATTACTATGCAAATGTCACAAAGTATCCCACTTACAATACGCCAAACAGCACAGAGACAAGCCTCAAACCTTCTGGCACAAAATCATTTGGAGTGATGAGACTAAAATTGAGCTTTTTGGCCACAACCAAAAATGCTACGTTTGACGAGGAGTCAACAAGGCCTGTGAAACATGGAGGCGGATCGCTGATGTTTTGGGGATGTGTGAGCTACAAAAGCACAGGAAATTTGGTCAAAATTGATGGCAAGATGAATGCAGTATGTTATAAAAAATACTGGAGGATCATTTGTATTCATCAGCCAGGAAGCTGCTCATTGGACGTACTTGGACATTCCAACATGACAATGATCCAAAACACAAGGCCAAGTCGACCTGCCATTGACCACAGCAGAATAAAGTGAAGGTTCTGCAGTGGCCATCTCAGTCTCCTGACCTCAATATCATGGAGCCACTCTGGGGAGATCTCAAACGTGCAGTTCATGCAAGACAGCCCAAGAATTTCCAGGAACTGGAGGCTTTTTGCCAAGAGGAATGGGCAGCTTTACCATCTGAGAAGATAAAGAGCCTCATCCACAAATACCACAAAAGACTTCAAGCTGTCATTGATGGTAAAGGGGGAAATACACGGTATTAAGAACTGGGGTATGTAAACTTTTGTTTAGGGTCATTTGGGTAGTTTCTGTTGTCATTGTGATTTAAAAAGAGTAAACACAGCTGACTGATAATAAATGGCTTCAGCCAAACACTAACCATGAGTGAAAGAAATGTTTTTGTGTTATCATTCATATTCTCTGAAAAATGGCAGAGAAATCAAAAATTCTGCAGGGTATGTAAACTTATGAGCACAACTGTAAGTCACAACTATTCTGCACTAATAAGCAGGTCCTGCAAGAGTAATACGCAAACATAAATGCCCTTCAAACTCTTTGCAGCCACTTCCTATCATTACTCTGAACCAGATTGTGACGACATTGGACCGTGTCTGAGCAATGTGTGTGTGCATGAAGTTTCCTGCCAGAGCCTGTTTGACAGGTGACAACACAGGTACACAATTGGGATACAGGAACGGAGCGTTGTCACCCTATAACAAGAAGTGGCTGAACAATGACTTTCTGGTGACTGCAGATCACCAGAGATTATTTAGCAAAAGCTGCAGATGTAGAAAAAATTGAGACAACTTTCTAAATGAAATTAAAGGAGAAGTGTTGGAATGGTAAAAAAAAAAAAAGCATGCACTATATTACCAAAAGTATTGTGACGCCTGCCTTTACACACACATGAACTTTAATGGCATCCCAGTCTTAAGCTGCCTGCCTGATTGCATACAAATTGAAAGTGTTTAGGTTTGACCTCCTATTATATGGTTTTGGTAAGTCTAAAGGAAACTTGTAGAAGAAAATTGTATAATGTATGGCCAGCCTAGGTCAGTAGGGTTCAATATTGGGTTGGCCCACTCTTTGTAGCTATAACAGCTTCAACTCTTCAGGGAAGGCTGTCCACAAGGTTTAGGAGTGTCTATGGGAATGTTTGACCATTTTTCCAGAAGCGCATTTGTCAGGTCAGGCACTGATGTTGGATGAGAAAGCCTGGCTCGCAGTCTCCACTCTAATTCATCCCAAAGGTGTTCTATCGGGTTGAGGTCAGGACTCTGTGCAGGCCAGTCAAGTTCCTCCACCCCAAACTCTCGCATCCATGTCTTTATGGACCTTGCTTTGTGCACTGGTCCAAATCATTTGGTGGAGGGGGATTATGGTGCGGGGTTGTTTCTCAGGGGTTGGGTTTGGCCCCTTAGTTCCAGTGAAGGGAACTCTTAAGGAGTCAGCATGCCAAGACATTTTGGACAATTTCATGCTCCTAACTTTGTGGGAACAGTTTGGGGATGGCCCCTTCCTGTTCCAACATGACTGCGCACCAGTGCACAAAGCATAAAGATATGGATGTGCGAGTTTGGGGTGGAGGAACTTGACTGGCTTGCACCTCAACCCGATAGAATACCTTTGGGATGAACTAGAGCGGAGACTGCGAGCGGGCACGCTTCCTAGTTTGGATAGTCCTAGTTCCTGCTGCATCCATTGACATTGACAGTGGGACTCAGCCCCACCCCGGCTCCCATGTCACTGGATTTGATTGACAGCAGCAGGAGCCACTGGGCTTGTGTCCATCGCTGGATCGGATCAAGCGCAAGGGGGGGGGGGTCTGCAGCAAAGAAGGTTTTTCACCTTATTGCAAAGAATGCATTAAAAGCCTTTACAGGTTACCACTTTAGCTGTACAGAGGAGGTCTGGTGCTAGAATTATTGTCCATGATCCGATGTTCGCAGCGATACCTCACGTGTGGGACGATCATGGTTTTTGGTATTTGGAATCAATGCATGCGTTCGCCTTTGCTTGCTAGCGCGGGGGGATGGAAGCACTTCACATTTTTTTAATAATGAATTTATTTTATTTTTACACTGTTGCTTTATTTTTATTTTTTTGGATCACTTTTATTGCTGTCACAAGGAATGTAAACGTCCCTTGTGACAGTAATAAGCATGTGACAGGTACTCTTTACGGAGGGATATGGGGTCTATAAGACCCCAAATCCCTCCTTTGCACTAGAAAGCATTCAAAACTCCAAGATCTGCATTTTTGAATACTTTAGACTTTTAAAAAATGGTGCCGTTAAGATGCTGGTAAACCAAAAGTGATGTCAGGTCATTGCTTCCGGGTTACCATAGCAGGGACCCGATCAAAGCTGATCCCAGCTTTCTTCGGGTCTCCAACTAGCCGGCAGACATGCTGGCTATTACAGGGTTTCTCAACCAGGGTTCCTCCAGAGGTTGCTAGGGGTTCCTTGAGCAATGAGCAATTTCTATCTGTAAGGGGTAATTCTTCCCAATGACCACAAGCGTAAGGAGCATTCTTCCCATTGACCATCACACTATCATGAGTTGTAGATTTTTAATTTTTAGCAGGGGTTCCCTGAGACCGTAGAATTATCTCAAGGGTTCCTCGGTGCTGAAAAGGTTGCGAAAAGCTGGGCTAGTAGCTCGGGTCTCACAGTAGAATGGGAGTGTTCGCGCGAGCTGTAGAAGGTGGCGGGAGGGGAGGGTAGGCGTCAATCAAGGGCAGTCAGATTGGGGAAGAAAAGGGCTAGATGTTGCTGGATGCTTTCCAGCCAGGAAATAATGCAGGCTCCGTGATATCAGAGAAAAGGAGACGGTACAACTGTGCAAGACTGCAGGGAAGGCTGGCGCTCCGTCAGTTGTAGGAGCAGAATGGGTTAAACTAATCTCCTTGGAGATGGATGCTTTAGTCCAAAAAAGAAAGTAATAGTGGAAAATGAAACAACTTCAATTAATTTCTCTTGTAATTAAATGAAATTTCTGGGCAGGCAAAAATAGGTTTGAGTGTCGTAATTAGCGGGACACTTTTTTTTTCCCCCTTACTGGTGTAATTATGATGAATATGCATGAAGCAGGCAGGACACGCAGGAAATTGTATTTAATTAAACTTTCGGCTGGCTTCGCTTTTTAGAAAGTTTCGTCTGACGTGTCTGGACTACTCCTTTTTCATTTTGTTAATAAAAAGTGAACCTGTCACAAACTAATTACAAATGATCTGTAGATACTTAAAACTTAGTTCCCAAGCAAGCACATTCTAAATCTT
>BLSH010113356.1:73946-86760 GCA_018402905.1 Glandirana rugosa
GGGTCTGCAGCAAAGAAGGTTTTTCACCTTAATGCAAAGAATGCATTAAAAGCCTTTACAGGTTACCACTTTAGCTGTACAGAGGAGGTCTGGTGCTACAATTATTGTCCATGATCCGACGTTCGCAGCGATACCTCACGTGTGGGATGATCATGGTTTGCGTGTATTTGGAATCAATGCACGTGTTCGTCTTTGCTTGCTAGCGCGGGGGATGGAAGCACTTCACATTTTTTTAATAATGAATTTATTTTATTTTTACACTGTTGCTTTATTTTTATTTTTTTGGATCACTTTTATTGCTGTCACAAGGAATGTAAACGTCCCTTGTGACAGTAATAAGCATGTGACAGGTACTCTTTACGGAGGGATATGGGGTCTATAAGACCCCAAATCCCTCCTTTGCACTAGAAAGCATTCAAAACTCCAAGATCTGCATTTTTGAATACTTTAGACTTTTAAAAAATGTCAGGTCCTTGCTTCTGGGTTACCATAGCAGGGACCCGATCAAAGCTGATCCCAGCTTTCTTCGGGTCTCCAACTAGCCGGCAGACATGCTGGCTATTACATGGTTTCTCAACCAGGGTTCCTCCAGAGGTTGCTAGGGGTTCCTTGAGCAATGAGCAATTTCTATCTGTAAGGGGTAATTCTTCCCAATGACCATAAGCGTAAGGAGCATTCTTCCCATTGACCATCACACTATCATGAGTTGTAGATTTTTAATTTTTAGCAGGGGTTCCCTGAGACCGGAGAATTATTTCAAGGGTTCCTCGGTGTTGAAAAGGTTGCGAAAAGCTGGGCTAGTAGCTCGGGTCTCACAGTAGAATGGGAGCGTCCGCGCGAGCTGTAGAAGGTGGCGGGAGGGGAGGGTGGGCGTCAATCAGGGGCAGTCAGATTGGGGAAGAAAGGGGCTAGATGTTGCTGGATGCTTTCCAGTCAGGAAATAAGGCAGGCTCCGTGATATCAGAAAAAAGGAGACGGTACAACTGTGCAAGACTGCGGGGAAGGCTGGCGCTCCGTCAGTTGTAGGAGCAGAATGGGTTAAACTAATCTCCTTGGAGATGGATGCTTTAGTCCAAAAAAGAAAGTAATAGTGGAAAATGAAACAACTTCAATTAATTTCTCTTGTAATTAAATGAAATTTCTGGGCAGGCAAAAATAGGTTTGAGTGTCGTAATTAGCGGGACACTTTTTTTTCCCCCCTTACTGGTGTAATTATGATGAATATGCATGAAGCAGGCAGGACACGCAGGAAATTGTATTTAATTAAACTTTCGGCTGGCTTCGCTTTTTAGAAAGTTTCGTCTGACGTGTCTGGACTTCTCCTTTTTCATTTTGTTAATAAAAAGTGAACCTGTCACAAACTAATTACAAATGATCTGTAGATACTTAAAACTTAGTTCCCAAGCAAGCACATTCTAAATCTTGCCATGCATGGGTGGAATTTCAGGCCGCGGTGGTCCTGTGGGCACCATGGGGCTCAACTTTTGTAGAAGCAGCCGGGTGGAGCACAGTCTGACCAAAGTGACTGCATCCAATCAGGGGCACTCGTTGTTTGGGCATTCTGACAGCCGCAGGTACTGGTAGCTAAAATACAAGAATAAATAAGAAGTGATGCAAATTGCACTTGATGACTGCAATACATATATAGTGGAACCTCGGATTACGAGCATAATCCGTTCCAGGAGAATGCTTGTAATCCAAATCACTCGTATATCAAAGCAAGTTTCCCCATAGGAAACAATGGAAACTCAGATAATTTGTTCCACAGTCACTGCTTGTCTATGCAGTACTGTATGTGGCCAGTGGTGAGGGGGCGCTGGTGTATGCAATATTGTTTGTGGCCAGAGGTGCGGGGATGCTGGTGAGGCTAGGAGACTCTCGGAAACTGTTGACACTTTCAGTATTTACGAGTATTTCCAAGTGCTCTATTCCCAGCACCCCCGCACCTCTGGCCACATGCGGTATTGCATGCACAGAGGCTTAAACGTGCTCGTTTTGCATGACAGCGCTCGCAAACCGAGTCAGGATTTAAAAAAAAAAAAACTGCTCGTATTGCGAAACGCTTGTTAACCACGTTACTCGCAATCCGATGTTCAACTGTATACAGTATCTCACAAAAATTAGTACACCCCTCAGATTTTTGTAAATATTTTATTATGTTTTCATGTGGCAACACTGAATAAATGGAACTTTGCTACAATGTAAAGTAGTGAGTGTACAGCTTTATAACAGTGTAAATTTGCTGTCCCCTCAAAATAACTCAACACACAGCCATTAATGTCTAAACCGCTGGCAACAAAAGTGAGTAAGGAAAAAGCGGTAGCCCCTGGAAGTCGCACATCCAAAATGTCCAGAGAGGTGAGCAGAGTGGCAATCTCAGCCTGGACTCCAACCAGGCAATGCCCCCAATGCGTCCCCCCCCCCCCTTTCCCCCCCAGAGCATAACCATGGGGTCCCCATGACTAAGCTCCAGGGGGTGGAGTGAAACGCATTGGGGCGTGGCCTGGTTGGAGTCCAGGCTGAGATTGCCACTCTACTCACCTCTCTGGACATTTTGGATGTGCGACTTCCAGGGGCTACTCCTTTTTCCTTGCATCTCTGCAGGAGCCAGGACGGGCTCCATCCCGTCAGCACTCCAAATCGCAGCTGTGGATGCACCATTCACCCATCCCCTTTCTACCAAGCCTGAGCAGCACACACATCCTTTTCAGGTCACAACAAAAGTGAGTACACTCCTAAGTGAAAATGTCCAAATTGGGCCCAAAGAGTCAATATTTAGTGTGGCCACCATTATTTCCCAGCACTACCTTAATCCTCTTGGGCATGGAATTCACCAGAGCTTCACAGGTTGCCACTGGAGTCCTCTTCCACTCCTACATGATGACATCATGAGCTGGTGGATAGAGACCTTGCGCTCCTCCACCTTCCGTTTGAGGATGCCCACAGATGCTCAATAGGGTTTAGGTCTGGAGACATGCTTGGCCAGTCCATCACCTTTACCCTCAGCTTCTTTAGCAAGGCAGTGGTCGTCTTGTAATTGTGTTTGGGGTCGTTATGTTGGAATACTGCCCTGCGGCCCAGTCTCCGAAGGGAAAGGATCATGCTCTGCATCAGTATGTTACAGTACATGTTGGCGTTCATGGTTCCATCAATGAACTCTAGCTCCACAGTGCCGGAAGAACTCATGCAGCCCCAGACCATGACACTCCCACCACCATGCTTGACTGAAGGGAAGACACACTTGTCTTTGTACTCCTCACCTGGTTGCCGCCACACATGCGTGACACCATCTGAACCAAATACGTTTATGTTGGTCTCATCAGATCACAGGACATGGTTCCAGTAATCCATGTCCTTAGTCTGTTGTCTTCAGCAAACTGTTTGCGGGCTTTGTTGTACATCATCTTTAGAAGAGGCTTCCTTCTGGGATAACAGCCATGCAGACCAATTTGATGCAGTGTGCGGCGTATGGTCTGAGCACTGACAGGCTAACCCCCCACCCCTTCAACCCCTGCAGCAATGACTCATACGTCTATTTCAACCTCTGCATATGATGCTAAGCACGTGCACTCAACTTCTTCGGTCGACCATGACAAGGCCTGTTCTGAGTGGAACCTGTTCTGTTAAACTGCTGTATGGTCTTTACCACCGTGCTGCAGCTCAGTTTCAGGGTCTTGGCAATCTTCTTATAGCCTAGGCCATCTTTATGTAGAGCAACAATTCTTTTTTTCAGATCCTCAGAGAGTTCTTTGCCTTGAGGTGCCATGTTGAACTTCCAGTGACCAATATGGGAGAGAGAGCGATAACACCAAATTTAACACACCTGCTCCCCATTTACACCTGAGACCTTGTAACACTAATGAGTCACATGACACCGGTGAGAAAAATGGCTAATTGGGCCCAATTTTCACTTAGGGGTGTACTCACTTTTTTGCCAGTGGTTTAGACATTAATGGCTGTGTGTTGAGTTATTTTGAGGGGACAGCAACTTTACACTGTTATACAAGCTGTACACTCACTACTTTACATTGTAGCAAAGTGTCATTTCTTCAGTGTTGTCACATGAAAAGATATAATAAAATATTTACGAAAAATGTGAGTGGTGTACTCACTTTTGTGAGATACTGTATATGTTTCAAAGTTTTTGGAAAGGCCGCTGTGCAAATACCGTGTGCCATAAAAAAAAAATTGCAACAATTCCCTTTTATTCTCTAGGGTCTCCAGAAGTGCATTTGTGAGGTCAGGCACTGATACTGAACGAGGTGGCCTGGCTCACAGCAGTGTTAATTTTGACGTCAAATTTCAATTTAGTCTTAGTTATAGTCTTTTGACTAAAATGCCATTTTAGTTGTAGTCTTATTTTAGTCATCTGAATTGTTTTAGTTATATTTTAGGCAACTCAAATCTAATGGGTTTAGTTAAAATTGAATGCATTATTTCTTTAGAATTGCCAAACATGATATACTCCTGGAGTAAAAATCTAATAACGTGTTATTATTTATTGTGGGTTTGAACATTCACTACAGACACAGATTTAGCCGTTGTGATATAGAACATCTTTATCAATTAAACCAAGTTTCATAAACAAACAAAAACATTGTTTTTTGACATGCAGAAGTACAACTTAAAAATATAAAAACCCCAAAAAACTGTAAACTCCGTTGGCTGTAATGCCATTGCACATATTACCTGAATATATTACCAACATTAGATTTCAAGAAAAAAATAAGAAAAACATTTTTATTATTATTTTTTTCTTTCAGTGGCTTAGTAGATGCCCCCTACATATCCTTATGTGGTAATGCAGTGTTAATGTTGACGTCTAATTTCAATTTAGCTTTGGTCATAGTTTTTGACTAAAATGCCATCAGAAACTTTCTTTATTATTTTTTTTTTCATTTCTACATTCAACATTGCACAACAAGCTCCATATATACATTCCAAGTACAGTAGGGATATAAAAACAAAATCAAAATTTCCCAAACACACACAAAAAAAAGGGGGATGCCATTTTTGTTTTAGTCATATTTTAGTCTACTAAAATAGTATTAATTTAGTCAACAAAAACATTTTAGTTGACAAAATTAACACTGACTTGCAGTCTCCACTCTAATTCATCCAAAAAGGTGTTCTATTGGGTTGAGGTCAGGACTCTGTGCAGGCCAGTCAATTTCCTCCACCCCAAACTCACTCATCCATGTCTTTATGGACCTTGCTTTGTGCACTGGTGTGCAGTCATGTTGGACCAGGAAGGGGCCATCCCAAAACCTGCACAGTTTAGGAGATATGTAGTGTACTTTGATGTGCCTACGTCACCGGGCACATGCGTAGTGAAGAAAAGACCTCCATGCTGTTCCTTCACTGTGATGGTGCCGTGACTGGTTGGAGTGACATTACGCGACTCCAGCCAGTCACAGAGCTGGAGACCGTGGCTCCGGAAGGAAAAGGGGCATGGATGCGGCCTGGGGCGGGGACATTGCTGGCTTCCAATGCAAGTAAGTGGCACATAATGGGCTAATATGCAATGCATACTAGCCCTTTATGCTTTTACATTCCAGGGTAACATAGAGGAAGTAAACCCCATTAGGGATGAGCGAGTTTGGGGTGGAGGAACTTGCACAGAGTCCTGACCTCAACCCAATAAAACACCTTTGGGATAAATTAGAGTGGAGACTGTGAGCCAGGCCTTCTCCTCCAACATCAGTGCTTGATCTCACCAATGCGTTTCTGGAAGAATGGGAAGAATGGTGGTCAAACATTCCCATAGACACACCCCTAAACCTTGTGGACAGCCTTCCCAGAAGAGTTGAAGCTGTTCTAACTGCAAAGGGTGGACCAACTCAATATTGAACCCTAAGGATTAAGACCAGGATGCCATTAAAGTTCATGTGCGTGTAAAGGCAGGTGTCCCAATACTTTTGACAATATAGTGTATGTAAGGGTTCACAACCACTTTATTGTCCATAGCACGGCCATATACTCACTTTAACCACTTGCCGACCGGCATCTGACGGCGGCAAACTGGCTCGTTCCCGCAAAACGCCGTCATACGACGGCGGCTGCGGGAACGAGTTTAGTGAGCGCGCGCTCACTGTGTTCGGGGAGGGCCAGGGAGCGGGTGCGGCGGCTTCGATTGCCGCCGGCTACCCGCGATGGCCCCCCCGGAGCGGAGGTCCGTGTATGTAAACACGGACCTCCGCTCTGTGTGAGGGGGAAGGGCTGTGATCACAGCCCTCCTGTACGTGAAGGCTGTGACCACTTCCCTTCCCCAGGTAGTGCAGTCCCCCTACAGCTAGAACACGCCCAGGGAACATAGTTAACCCTTAGAGCGCCCCCTGCAGGTTAACCCCTTCACTGCCAATGGCATTTACACAGTAATCAGTGCATTTTTATAGCACTGATCGCTGTATAAATGCCAATGGTCCCAAAAAAGTGTCAAAATGGTCCGACATGTCCGCTGAAATATCGCAGTACCACAAAAAATCGCAGATCGCCGCCATTACTAACAAAAAATTAAAAAAAACCCCAAAAATGAATTCTCATCATCCGTAAACGCGACCACTTTTGCGCAAACCAATCAATAAACGCCGATTGCGATTTTTTTTATCGCAAATATGAGGATGAATATAAATCGGCCAAAAACGGTGAAAAAAAAATTTTTTTTATATTTTTTTTTTGGATTTGTATTCTAGCAAAAAGTAAGAAATTTGGGTTTTTTTGCGAAATTGTCACTCTTCTTTTG
The DNA here is from genome assembly GCA_018402905.1 of Glandirana rugosa. Lineage (NCBI taxonomy): Eukaryota > Metazoa > Chordata > Amphibia > Anura > Ranidae > Glandirana > Glandirana rugosa. Next base: position 80,689 of record BLSH010113356.1, read on the forward strand.
TTTATAGCGGCGATCAGAAATGACGCAGTGGTGAACAAATACCACCAAAAGAAAGCTCTATTTGTGGGAAAAAAAGGACGCAAATTTAGTTTGGGTACAACGTCGCACGACCGCGCAATTGTCAGTTAAAGTGACGCAGCGCCGAATCGCAAAAAGGGCTCCGGTCCTAAAGCTGAAAATCCTTCCGGGGCTGAAGTGGTTAAAAGGCACCCAGGCTTCTGGCACGTTTAAGGAAGCAAAGCCCAAAGAGAAATAATTACAGGATCAGAAAAATTGAGTCTCATTTGTTCAGCTGAAAACAGTCGCCCAGCTGAGGTGTGGAAATTCATAGCCGTTCTAAGTGCTTGAAGCTGCGTTGCTGGCTGCAGTTTGTTGTCTCTCTAATCAGTGGCAGACTGGCACACGGAGAAGATCCGGCTTGGCTCTAATACACAGAAAAGGGAAAATGAAAAGTCTCTCCCATAATGCCCGTGTGATGTCCTACCCATCCATAAAACTCAGCAATCCGGTGGCTTTTTTTTTTCTGTGAGCCGTAATAGGCGATAGAAGCTCAGCCCTCGCTTTTATGGAGCTTGCCATCACTCCTCAGTATCAAACGTGAAATATATATTTTTCCAACCCGCTCCAGATCAGAGCATCAGAATAAAACAGCGCGTTTCGTCTTAATTCCAGGCAAAGTGAGCGCCGCTCAACAAATGCTATTGATGTCCTCCTGCCTCCCATGCTTCCCACTGACAGCTAAACAGCCCTACTGGAGCCGATAACGATGGATTTCTGCAGATAAAAGGAAAAGGCTGCTTAGGGGGGAAGTGATGGTTTTGCAAACAACATCAGATTTCGGGAGATGAAAAAAAATAAATAAAATGAAATGGAAACCTGTTATGAGAAATAAGTTTCTATTTCTGGCCTGAAAAATGCTTGTTTTCTGGCTGCCATGTCTCTGACTTCAACTCTTATTAGTTACTGGCTCTAAGCAAGTAGAGAGTCAATAGATGGACTCTATAGATGGATCGAATCTCCGCAGGTTCAGCAGGGACTGTTTCGCTTTCGTCTAGATAGCAAGGTTACTTTGCGGTATAAGCAAGGAAGCTCAGACCTGGCAGTGTATAAATTAGCTTTTACTGAACAAAAATGCTGTACATACAAAACCATTACAATATTATGAATACAAATTAAGACTGACAGATCTCTATAGCAAATTAACAACCCAGAAAACAAACATACTATAGTCTGTAACAGTAGAAATACACTTAAATGTTACTTAGCTTCAATTACTGTGTTTGTGATCTCCGTTGACAACGATTCTTCTGGAGACCAGGCACTTTTCTTGGTGGCTTTACAGATGAGTCTTTAGGCATTAATGCACAATGAGTGAGCGGACTGAGCTTATGCCTGGCAACATTTATATAGCTCAGTTTGTGTACCTTAACGACGGACTAAAAGAAAAAATATCTGAATGCCTGTCTATGAGAGATGCATTCCCAAATTCTACCTCAAGATGGCACTCTACCATCACAAATCTATAATTGTGTACAGTATCTATAGAGACAACTGTCAAACTGTAATACAGCAATGGTAACAAACTCATTTACCTAAACAACCAACTGACAACTGTCCCATTGTTTCAGGACAGCCTGCATTACCAAGGCATTCGTTTGAGAAGCATCTTCAAACAAACCTGCAGTAACCTAAATTCTATTTTGAGTCTTATAGGAGAAATCATATTTTATATCAAATGCAATACAGGGACCAACTGATATTCGATCCATCTATGGGCAGGCTGGTTGTATTGTAGTTGATCCATCAATCGTCTTCAGGCCTGTCGGATTTTTATGCATTTGATTACTGCTGGCGGCTATAGCCATCAGCAGTAATAACATTCTGCATGCAGAGGCCGCTCCCTGCTGGCAGAACATAATAGTGTTGTGGGAGGGATTTCACATTTCAGTGTTGATGGGGGAATCAAGCAACTTTCCTGCAACCATGGAAGAAAACTGTATCATTTGTGGCATGCCTTAGTGAAGGCTGGACATATTGTATTATGCAGATTTGGTCCTGATTAGCAACTCCATTAGCTGGATCTTCACATTATTGAAGAGCTAAGGTCTTTGGGGAGTGTCAGATGCCACCACCCCCCACAGTGCTCTGGGCTTTTATCTGGTGGTCCTTACATCCCTATAAGTCACAGGAGTAACAGAAGGAGCCCACAAAAGAAACCACTCAAGGAAGTGCACCAAGTGCTGAAGAATCTACATCTTTAGTCCTTCCAGAAATCTACTAAGCTCCGAATTTCCTGTTGCTTTTAGTACCAAATGGTGTTATCAGCCCTGCTCAACTGCCCAATTCTCGTCGGTGGACTACAGAACTCCCCTTGTTTTTGAGATGAGAAAAGAGGGAAACTTTCTTTAGTCCAGCAAATGTTAACTGAGAAAGGCTGATAACACTTGTTGTCACTCAAATGGGAAGTTAGAAAATCGCGGGACCACTAGACACTTCATCAATATTGTTCAAAAGTACCTACAAAATTCATTTTTTTCCTTTTTTTTTCTTTTAAATTTCTTTTTATTATTGTTTTATAAACAAACAGTGCAAACGTTACCAGGCTGCCCACCACCACAGTCCAGTGAGTCAACCCGAAACAAAGAATACACAAAAACACAAAAAGAAAAGCAGTGCAATTGCATTGAAAAGCCCGAGAAACATTTCCCATGTAACTTGTCACCAACCCCAGATCGACCTCCCACCAAATCACATTTGCCCTTTGCACATCTACTTATACACAGAGATCAGGCTGAGAAACATCTCCCATCAACTACTTCATAATTGTGAAATACACCTAAGAGATACATTCATCACCCAAAACAGCTTTACTTGTCCTCCAGCATAAACATAGATCACCTCAACCTAAACAAAGAGTAACACCTGCGGAGCTACCTTTTCATGATCAAAAAAATTTCATTTTTTTTCTAACATTCCATTTTGGAGCAAATGGAATTTCACGAACAAAAGAAATCACATTCATGGTAAGAATGTTGTTTGTTCGAGAAAAAATTTCCATCCCAATCTTGAAAAATGTTTTCATCATCGCTGTCGAAAACAATCGTCGATACGTCTCCACTAACAGAAAATGGAACAAAAGTGCTAAAGAACATGTCCCCCTTCCCCCTGTCCCATGTAGGGCTGACCATTAATTTCAATACGTGCAAGAAACACAGACAATAAGTCCATGTTTTCCAAAAGAACGCCGCACCAAAGCGCATGGTGCTACAGCATCATGCGGTTTGGTGCGCACATTCGCAAAGGTCAGAACCTAGCCTTCAGGACAGATTTGCCAATGCATGCTGGGAACGCATGCAAAATCGTGCACTTTCCCAACACACACAGAAACCTTTAGCAGAAGCATGGCAGTGCCATCAGGGATATGCACAGGGTGCTTGCCTGGCTCTTCTGAAAACGTCTCTTCTGGTAAGAGGAAAGCTGCGTTTTCTTCAAACGCGTTTAAGTGCATCAGGTCTTTGGATGTTTGTTTCATTGGCCAGAATATTAAAGTGGTTCTAAAGGCAGATTTTTTTATCCTAATGCATTTTTTTTTTTTTACAAATTAATCCGAATGCATTTTATGTATAAAGATAAAAAACCTTCTGTGTGCAGCAGTCCCCCTAATACTTACCTGAGCCCCATCTCGATCCAGCGATGTTGTAGGATAACCTCAGCTGTCTGGAACGCTCCCTCCTGATTGGCTGAGACACAGCAATTGGCGCCATTGGCTCCCGCTGCTGTCACTCAAAGTTGGTAAGCCAATGAGGGGACAGAGGGGCGCGGGGCCGAGCCGTGTCCTAATGCACACACAGAGCAGCAGCTCGGCTTGGGTGCCCCCTTAGCAAGCTGCTTGCTATGGGGGAACTCGGCAGAAGGAAGGGACCAGGAGCGCCGGCGAGGGACCCGAGAAGAGCAGGTAAGTACACAGAGCAGGTAAGTACAACCTGTTATTTTTAAACAACAAATAAAAAACAATACTTTAACATCACTTTAAAGTATTTTGGCCATTGAAATGAACGCCACAGCGCTTGATGATGTTGCCAGGTCAGTCGTTTTTTTTTTTTTTGCTAAAAAGCAGCAGCTCCTGAATGCACCAGCAGTGTATGTGTGTTTGTTGGGGGGGTTTGGGCTGGGACACATAGGCTAACATTGAGCGGTGTTCAGAGGCAGAAACTGCAAGACGCCCTGCCTCTCTCTAAAAGACGCCTATTGTTTCAGCACTTTGGTTCAATGCGACATATTTATGAAAAAGAGTCAGGAACCTTTTTTTTTTGTTTCTCACGCTTAGGGCAGCCCGCTGAAATAAATAGGCTGCCCTACACGCAATGTGCTGGAACGTACCCATGCTTGGTTGTACCTGTAGGCATGAACCAAGCCTTAGGCAGTTTAGGGCAGTATGTGGCCAGGGATAAATGCTTGAAACACAGACTGCTTGCATTCCGGGCATTTGTCCCTGGGTGCATATTACCCTAAACGTCCAGCCCCAGCAGCTCCCATACAGTTCTACAGGCTGCTGGCAGAGGGGCACGCCTGCACCTAAATGCCCAGTGTGCATGAGACCTATGCAGGGCAGGATTCAATCCGGGAGCCACCAAGATAATTTTAAAAGGTCAGCTCCATTGACAACAATTAGAGAAAACCTCACAGTTCGGCGCCAACTGGCATTTTTGAGGTGTATTGGCGACCTAACTCCTACGATTTGTCCAGCCTTGTATTTAGCTGACATGTTTCACGTTATACATCTCTCCATTGCACACGGTACCTGCAAACTGCTGTGCATCACTGTCCATGATTTACTAAAGAACAGCGTGCTCTGCAAGCCTGCACCTGATTTCCGTCATTACACGGCTTAGATCACAAAATAAATGAAGCTTGTGATCGCGGTGACAGCCTGTCACTGTAATGTGGAAGTTTGAAATGTGTATTAAAAAAACTCACAAGTTTGAATAATGCAGCAAGCTACCTTTTCTATCTGTGTTTAAGAAAAAAGCCTCCTCAATTGAAATTCAAATCTCAGTGTGATGAACCAAAATATAACAATATAAAAAATAAAATCACTTAATTGATTACCCCAGCCTTTCTTAATCAGGGATCCATGGAACCCTTGGGTTCCTCCAGAGGTTCCTAGATCAACTAGAAGTTTCTGCACTTCGCATACAGTAAGTAACCACTGGCACCACTTATCTTTTTGAGATATCTGTAACGGAGGATTCTTGTCAATGACATACTTATCACAATGAGGGTAGAGTAGAGAAAACCCTAAAGTGCCATATATGGAGCCACCAGAATATGGATACACTAAAGTGATTTGTGCTCAAAAAAGTGATATAATAATAGAAAAACCTTTATTATTGAATGAACTTATATAAAATGCCCATGAATTGCATGGATATGGACAAGATCCCTCCACCACACAAATGACAACGTTGTCATAAAAAGGATAAAAATCACACGTCCGGACACCATCCCGCACACTCACACCATGCCAAACAAATATACCAATAACAGAGTCCAAAACTGGAAATGAGTTGGGGTATGTATGGAGGAATGGGACAAAATCACAACGCAGTTGTGTAAACCGAGGTATAGCAGGCGGGTGGATGAGAGACACACAGCAGCCAAATGGACATCAGTCTCACGGCATCCAGTGGAAAAGGGAAGTATCTCTGTAGTTCAAAGAAGCTGATAGTTTCCAGCAGCAGAATACAAGTGTCTCCAATTTAGCTTGCGGTAGAAAGCGTGGACAGTGTGTATATTGGTGACCACACTGCATATAGTCATAAGCTGTCCATGCACAAAAAGGGGGGACACAGCAAACCAAAAACAGCCTAGGTATCACAATGTGTGTATGTATACACAGTCCACTGTTGTACCAATCAGCCTGGGGACTACTGGGGCCGGCTGCCACAAATGCAAGGTGCTGCTAAGGGGAGACCAACATGGATCAATCTCACCCAATCTGCAGTATCTTCTGGTGGCTACCTACTGTGTGATCCTTATGGGCTGCTTAGATTGCATGGATTAGGTATCCAT
>BLSH010113356.1:86770-97683 GCA_018402905.1 Glandirana rugosa
AACGACATTCCCTGTCTAATAACAAGTTTTTAGTAACGGATGAGGATATCCCAGGTAGGCAATGATTTTTGAACAATAATCTGTCCCTTACAGCAACAGCTGGAACCTGGCCCTATAGGAGTAGGCAATGGTTTTTGAACAATAATCTGTCCCTTACAGCAACAGATAGAACCTCTCCCTTTAGATCTAGGAGATGATTATAGAACAATAACCTGTCACTTACAGCAACAGCTGGAACCTCTCCCTTTAGAACTAGGAGATGATTTTTGAACAATAATATATCCCTTACAGCAACAGCTGGAACCTGGCCCTATAGGAGTAGGCAATGACTTTTGAACAATAATCTGTCCCTTACAGCAACAGCTGGAACCTGACCCTATAGGAGTAGGCAATGATTTTTGAACAATAATCTGTCCCTTACAGCAACAGCTGGAACCTCTCCCTTTAGAACTAGGAGATGATTTTTGAACAATAATCTGTCTTTTACAGCAACAGCTTTAACCTGGCCCTATAGGAGTAGGCGAAGATTTTTGAACAATAATCTGTCCCTTACAGCAACAGCTGGAACCTGGCCCTATAGGAGTAGGTGATGTTTTTTGAACAATAATCTGTCCCTTACAGCAACAGCTGGAACCTGGCCCTATAGGAGTAGGCGTTGCTTTTTGAACAATAATCTGTCCCTTACAGCAACAGCTGGAACCTGGCCCTATAGGAGTAGGCGATGATTTTTGAACAATAATCTGTCCCTTACAGCAACAGCTGGAACCTGGCCCTATAAGAGTAGGCGATTATTTTTGAACAATAATCTGTCCCTTACAGCAACAGCTGGAACCTGGCCCTATAGGAGTAGGTGATGATTTTTGAACAATAATCTTTCCCTTACAGCAACAGCTGGAACCTGACCCTATAGAACTAGGAGATGATTTTAGAACAATAATCTGTCCCTCTAAGCAGTAGCCTCTACCTAGTGCAGTCAGATCGTTGTGTAATGCAGGGTGAGATCTGCAATCTGTTCCTCAGAGCAGCAGTAGTAGTTATCTCTAATTAGTCCAGAATCAGATCGTTCTGTAATGCAGGATGAGATGTTAAAATATCTGCAATCTGTCCCTCACAGCGCCAGCAGCTTCCTCTCCCTACACTCGTCAGAGTCTCAGAGAGCATGTGACTGCAGACTAAGTGACTGCAGCTGATAAAGAGGCTGGGTAACATGATGCACTGGCCATTCACAGCCATGCCATTAGTAGGCATGGCTGTGATGGCTTCTAAGGGCAAACCAGTGAAACGCTTGTTGATTGGCTGCCCTGCAGCTATTCAACATGCGTGATCAACTATCAGAACCCAGAACCCAAACGTTTTTTGAAATGTCCCCAAGGTTCGGTACGGACCCGAACTTTACAGTTCTGCTTCGCTCAACTCTACTGGCCAGTGAAAAGAATCAGAAGCACAAAGTGAAAATAGGAAGCAGGTATAGAAGCAACAGAACATGTAAAGAACAAGGCAGTGGTTGGAGCTTCTAGTCTACACTGTGATTTCTGAGACGTAGCACAGGTGAGTAAAAGGGGAGAGAAACATATTAGAACCAGATAAGGGTGATAAAAACAATACAGCAATATAGAGTGACAGTAAGCACCAAGGCAAAGGAATTACGCGAGGAGCGAAAGGTCACTGGACACGTTGGTAGTGGTAGAGTGGTGTAAAGTACAATAAACAGGATATATCTGAGATTGTTATTGCATGGAAATCTAAACATGCATAGGGGATTTCCCTTTTCCCTATGTTTAACTAGAACATGTAAAGAATAGATCATGAGAGTGAACATGTTAATACGTAGTTAATAGCAAAATTCATAAAAAGAACAGTTTAGAGGAAAATTAAGAAAAGACCTACCTGAGGATTTGCACCCAATAGGTTGGAAAAGGTAAGAAATGGAATGGTGGTCTATTGCCAACACTTGGAGCTTGACTAATGTGTAGACCAACATAAGACATAACAGTAAGGTAGGCAGAACCTACATCAACCATCCAGGTTTTAGAGCTAACCAACTGAAAGATTTGGACAAAACTTAGTTTGTACACACTAAAAAGTGCCATATTTAAAAAGACAAGGGAGTGCTGATAAGTGACACAAATAACAGGGTGGGCCAGACAGTTTTCATTATGGCACCAAAGGATTTCAAAATCAAATATGTGCTGCAATGGGACCTGAATTAGGTGAAATCCCATAGCAGCAAAGAATAAGTGAGGAAAAGAAGGCTGTGTAAAAAATTCAAAAATATTTGCATCCGATGATGGATAGAGATGGTGACAGAGACCTTAAAGAACACAATGTGTATATATATATATATATATATATATATATACACATACATATATACAGTATATATATATATATATATATATATATATATATATATATATATATACAGTATATGCACATACACAAATCCTGTATACACATGCACAGGATTGTTCTTTTTATTCTTTCAAGCTTTACACCTAACCTTACACTGGAAGTCAGATTACATTACTGATGGATTAAACACAGTCAAGTTACTAGTGTGAATTATTCATTCACTTCTAGCAGTAACATAGTGACATTTTTATTGCAAACATTGGTTCACTTTAGGTAAAAATTAGGAGTTTATAAAACTTGGAAGTCTTTCCTATTAGGTTACATTTGGAAAGGATATATTTGTAAAAGATCTATTAGTACAACCACAAACTTATTTTTATATTCAACAAATTAACGTCATAATGAGGTTTGATTGGAGACGTAGTGTCTACAAGACATCCCAAAGGAATGGGGATCCCCTTCTGCTGGGCAAACAGCCGGACTATGCTGTACTGTTTAATGCAAATATAAATGAAAGAAAGTAAGTGATTCTCCTTATTCTGGAGGCCAACAGTTATTTAAAATGAGCTGCCAGACTCATAGTCAGCCCTTAGAATGCTTTACAACAGCACCTTTCTTTGTCAAATGCTTTGAGGATTAGTTAGCTTGCAGCGGAAAAAAAGATTGTGTAGAACTTAAAGACTGTTTCTCTCTCTGTATATACAAGTGTATATAAATATACAGTGTATGTGTATATATATATATATATATATATATATATATATATATATATATACACTATTACAGCACACCCAGCAACATCGTTCTGATCGTTCTGTAACATAAATAGTTTGTCCGAGTCAGCTTGGGCCAAAAAAACTATTTTAAGTGATAGTAAAGCTGGAATTTTATTTTAAGGACAGCAAAATAATTAATTACTTAATATATAAATAAATAAAAAGAGAAGTAGGACACATCATATAACCTGCAGGACTGCAAAGCTATTTTAATCCATAAATGGGCATTGGGCAACAATTCCTGCAACTACTTGATATGATCAGGGTGAGATCATCTGGCTGATACAAACAAAAAGAGAGCAAGAAAAAAAAGATTTTTGTGATCATATATTATCAAGGTTCATAATTATAACCTGGCAATAGCTAAGAAATAAATATATGTATATATTACAAATGGGGAATAGCTGCAACCACCCAGAAACCACCACCTGCAACTGCGCACTTAGTTGCAGCGCAGTGGTGTGGCAAAAAAGGTAAAAACAGGTGGTGAGGAGGTGAACATGGATCGCTTTTCAGAGGTGCAGTAATGATGCTGCTTGTCTGAACCTAGCCTAACAGTAGGACCTCAATCTCCTCACACATCACAAACTTGCTGAATGACATATCGGTATGGATGTCACGCCACTTCCTCAGACTCAATCGTTCTAAAACTGAGCTTGTAATATTTCCTCCTCCCCTGTCCCCTCCTCATGACTTTACCATTGAGATCAACAGCACACCATTGGTCCTTCCACACATGCCAGGGTGCTGGATGTAATCCTAGACTCCGACTTCTCTTTCAGCCCCCACATTCAATCTAAATCTTGCCGCCTTAGCCTCCGCAACATCTCCAGAATTCGCCCTTCCTGACTAACGACACCAGAAAACAACGTATTTACTCCTTGGTTATTTTCGGTCTTGATTACTGCAACTCCCTCCTCACTAGCCGACCTTTACACAGGCTATCCCCCCTTCAGTCTATCATGAATTCTGTTGCCAGACTTATACACCTTACTAACTGATCTGCGACTGCTGCCCCGCTCTGCCAATCGCTTCACTGGCCTCCCCTACCCCACCGTATAAAATTCAAAATAGTAACCACAACATACAAGGCCATCCACAACACTGCCCTCAGCTACATCACCAATCTTATCTGCAGATATCGCCCCAATCGTCCTCTTCACTCCTCTCAGGACCTCCTGCTCTCTAGCTCCCTTGTTACCTCCTCCCACACTCAAGTACAGGACTTCTCCAGAGCCTCTCCCACCCTCTGGAACTCCCTGCCCCAGAATGTTTTGTCAGCCCCCACCCTGTCCTTCTTTAGGCGTGCCTTGAAAGCTCACTTATTCAGGGAAACCTACCCCACCTCCACCTAAGAACTGTGCAGTGCAAACTGTTGGCGCTATACAAGTCCTGTATTATAATAATAATATTTTTTTTACCTAGCCAGTTAAAACAGTGTTCACTAGAAACTCAATCATTTGCATAGGAATTTAACAAAAATAGGAATTTCCTTTCCCATTGGATGGATAATGAGAGTATACGGTTTCACAAGGCTAAGTAAACATTCTATTAATTTAACAGTATAAAGACAAGAATAGAAACAATAGGACTTTGATGGTAATAAATCTTTGATGATTTTTTATGAAAAAACTTTTTGGAAAAATTATTTTTGTTGTTGCACCATCAGAGTCCCATTGTTTTTATTCTTGTCTTTATCATGTTTAATTAAGGGATGAGGTGCCAATATGCATCAGATACTCTGCTAAAAAATTTAATTAATTCTATAAATTTTGTAAATCATTTGTTATGAGTGTACATTATGTCCAGATAATGTTTAATGGTTACTGTGTATCCATCATGTTTTCAGAAATATTTGTCTCCTACACAGTCTGCTTACAGTATTAGAATGTGATCCCTCAGAGATTGTATCTATCGAAAAAAGCAACACATGTGATTGCATTTTCCTGGTATTGAAAGTATTACCAGTATCCCTTTGTAATGTATTTTTTTTCCTTTGGCAATACTCTGAGAGTGAAGCCTGTCTTTACAGCGTGAGATGGAAGTTGCTTATCATACATGTGTCACTATCCTATATCAACCTATTTAAAGTGATTGTAAAGGCTCAAGGTTTTTTTTTACTTTCATGCATTCTATACATAAAGATAAAAAACCTTCTGTGTGCAACAGTCCCCCCCTAGCCCACCCTAAAACTTACCTAAACCCCATCTCGATTCAGCATTGTGCACGAGAGCCTCGGCTCTTCTAGGTCTTTCCCTCTTCATTGGCTGAGACAGTGGTGGCTCCTGCTTCTGTCAATCACAGCGAGGGATCCAATGGGGAAAGAGCTGTTCCTGGGCCGAGCCACGCTCCATGTGTGAATGGACACAAAGAACAGCGACTCGGGAGTGAGCCTGCTTGGGTGTCCCCATAGCAAGCTGTTGCTGTTGTGCCACCAGGCAGAAGGGAGAGGCCTGAAATGCCTGCACAGGACTAAAAAAGAGGAGGGTTGGGGCTGCTCTGTCCATTGCACAGAGCAGGTCAGTATGACTTGCTTTTTAATTTAAAAAAAAAACCTTTAATGTCACTTTAAAGCTGAAGTTAACTTCATAATTCATCAGAAAAATGAAAGCTTAAATTAACCTTCTAATCTTTACTTATTACTGTGAAGTCATCAACCTGCATACAGTGTACAGTAATAAACATTCTTCTCTTCACTTTGCTAAGTACTGCAGCAAAGGTTAAAATATCTTGTGCTGGCAATACGTAGGAGATACGTAGGAGATGCTACGTAGGAGAATACGTAGGAGAATGCTGACTGATGTAAGGAACTGTAAAATTGCATTTTTGTTCCTTTGATAACTACCATTTTATATAACTTAAGAATAAAGTAATGCCCCTATAACTGTACATTGATAACCTCATCCATGTCCACCCTAGTCCAGACGGGTATCAAAAGATGCCCCTTTGTTAGACACCTACTATTTGGGCACAAATTTGACAATGGAAAAAAGAAAGTGGGAGAATCAGCTTGCTCCTTTCCATTAGGGATGAATTGAGTATGCCTGGGTTTGATGCATGGTGGGTTTGGCAAACTTTACAGAAGTCCAGGTGCCAAATCGGAACCCCATTAAAATTAAAAGGAGCCAAATGTACAACAGATCGATGACTCGTCATCATATGTACTCTATATCATGTCCACAGGCTTGAAAATTATAGTCCTGCCCTAGGACTTCCCGGGGGTCCTAGAGCAGGAACTGCCATTATCACACCTATGGACATGATATTGAACAAACATGAAATCAAACAATTGATCTGGTGTGTAATGGTTTTCTTTTTCTCTAAACTGGATTTGCGAGTGGGAATGTGATGGCAGAAAAGTGTTGGAGTCGAGCTGCTTGGAGAGGAGAGCTGCCTACTGAGCTGACGTCCAAGAGGAGCCGTATGGTGACAATCCATAATGGCCATTTTCTAGGCTAATAGGTAAAGGCATGTCACGCAAATCCCATGGGGGTTGGGCATTGCCCTGGGGAACACGTAATAAAGCTAAAAAAGTTTTTTTTTTTTTTAAACTCTCTTGGGGGGGGGGGCAGTGATTTTAATAATGCTTAAAGTAAAGCATTCCAAATGCTAAATATATATATATATATATATATATATACTGTATATGGTGTACAATATGGGGGAATTTTATGCCATGCTTTTTTATAAGCTATCTTGTTCACTTTGTTTTTATGTGACCAGAAATTCCCAGCCAGTAATGGGGCTGAATAACATCACTGGTTGCTAAGAACACCACGGGTGCTGGCACCTACTGCTTCTTTAACTACATTGACAGCAGAAGAAGGAAGCTGTTATATATAGCAGCGGAAGAAAAACCCAGTGATGTTATTCAGCCCCATTACTGGCTTATATGTATTGTTCAGCTCCTACCAAACAAGCTAAAAGCCTGGTATTCAAACTGAACCCTGAACAAGCAAGGTTCAGTTCAAACCTGTGTTCAGATCATATGGGGAGCTTATTCCTTCTCTCCATCATTTCCTGGGTCAAGGAAGAGTACCAGTAGGAGTCGTGGTTCACTGTCATTGAGCAGCTGAGAGTCGCAGGGCTGTAAAGCATGAGCATTTGCCATTGACATTTTTCCATTAACATGGGAGTTACATAGTTACATAGTTAGTCAGGCTGAAAAAAGACACAAGTCCATCCAGTTCAACTAAAAAAAATAAAAATAATATATAACCAAACAATCCTGTATACATTCCTTCACCCACAGTTGATCCAGAGGAAGGCAAAAAACCCCAGCAAAGCATGATCCAATTTGCTATAACAGGGGAAAAAATTCCTTCCTGATCCCCCAAGAGGCAATCGGATACACCCTGGATCAACTTTACCTAAAAATGTTAGTACCCAGTTATATTATTTACATTAAGGAAAGAATTCAGGCCTTTTTTAAAGCAATCAACCGTGCTGGCCAAAACCACCTCTGTGGGGAGTCTATTCCACATTTTCACAGCTCTTACTGTGAAGAAACCTTTCCGTATTTGTAGATGAAATCTTTTTTCCTCTAGATGTAAAGAGTGCCCCCTGGTCCTTTGTGATGACCTGAAAGTAAATAACTCAACACCAAGTTCACTATATGGACCACTTATATATTTGTACATGTTGATCATATCCCCTCTTAATCTCCTCTTCTCAAGAGAGAATAAATTCAGATCCTCTAGTCTTTCCTCATAGCTGAGCTCCTCCATGCCTCTTATTAGTTTGGTTGCCCTTCTCTGCACTTTTTCCAGTTCCCCAATATCCTTTTTGAGAGCTGGTGCCCAAAACTGAACTGCATATTCCAGATGAGGTCTTACTAATGATTTGTACAGGGGCAAAATAATGTCTCTATCTCTGGAGTCCATACCTCTCTTAATACAGGAAAGGATTTTGCTTGCTTTGGAAACCGCAGCTTGGCATTGCATGCCATTATTAAGCTTATGATCTACCAAAACCCCCAGATCCTTCTCCATTATGGATTCCCCCAGTTGTGCTCCCCCTAGTATGTATGATGCATGCATATTCTTAGCCCCCAAATGTATAACTTTACATTTATCAACATTAAACCTCATTTGCCACATAGTTGCCCAATTAGACAGTGCACTGAGGTCTCCTTGTAAGTTGGAGACATCCTGCAAGGACTTTATTCCACTGCATAGCTTGGTGTCATCTGCAAACACTGAAATGGTAATTTTAATCCCAGAACCTATATCATTTATAAATATATTGAAAATTAAGGGTCCCAACACTGAACCTTGGGGTGCACCACTAATAACCTTAGACCATTCAGAATAAGAATCATTAACCACTACTCCCTGAATTCGGTATTTTAGCCAGTTTTCTAGCCATTTACAAACTGATCTTTCCAACCCTGTAGACTTTACCTTACACATTAGCCATGTGTGGGGAACGGTGTCAAACGCTTTTGAAAATCCAAATACACCACGTCCACAGCCACCCCTCTGTCCAAGGTTTTACTTACCTCCTCATAAAAAGAAATCAGGTTTGTTTGACAACTTCTGTCTTTCGCGAATCCATGCTGTCTGTTGCTTAAAACATTTTTTCCAGCAAGAACTCATCTATGTGGTCTAGTAGGAGTTGATAGCTCTGCTACCAGTAAGATCCATTAATCACTGCTTGTATAGCTTAGGTACCAGGGTAACATCATTCTCACACGACCTGTGGGACAAGCAGGTAAGTGAACACTTTTTTACCACTCACTGACACTGTACTGATGCACACTTCTGTACTGTCTGCTGCTACCTCACTCGCTGTTACTGCACCATCAAGCACTACCACATTCCCACACTTCTATACTTATAGCCACTGCATCAAGAAGATTTCTGCACTGGCTGACACTTCACTGATGTATACTGCAATCACTACTATGGCACTGATGAACACTTCCTTGCTCACTGCTGCTGCAACATAAAGCACTAACCCAGTAGTTGACACTGCACACTCTTCTGCACTGCCTGCCAATGTCACAGCACACCATGTACTGCAAACTTCTGCATTATGTATGCTGTAATGTACATTGCATTGCCCAGACTGCTGAAACCTGTATAATGTAATACACATTCATATCACTAGGAAACTTATTAATGAATCCAGTATTCATCCATTCAACAAAGGGATGCCTTTACTAGTTATAAATATAAATCTATTTGGAAGCTGTAGCAGGCAATGGCAGGCAGCCATTACATCAGTGAAGTGGTAATCCAAGAAAATGTACAGGTTATGTAGACCAGTGGTTCTCAACCTCAGTCCTCAAGTACCCCCAACGGTCCATGTTTTAAGGTTTTCCTTTACTTTGCACAGCTGCTTTAAATCAACATTAATCACATGATATTTATAAGAGCTATTTTAGCTAAGAGAAGTTCCCAAAACATGGCCCATTGAGAGTGCTTAAGGACTGAGGTTGAGAACCACTGGTGTAGACCACAATAACTAAACTACAAGGTAGAGGGGAGAAGACTCTAAAAGAAAGCCTGCAACAACTATTGATTCACTTTAAAAAAATCACCTTTACTACAATCAATTTATACAAATTTGATCACAAAATAGGTTTTTTGAAACTTACTTAAGCGCATTGGTTAACTCCAAAAAAAAATTTGCAGTTTCTTGTGTTTGAGGAAATATAATATCCTTGCCATATTTTCCCAACAAGGGAAGATTGCCATTCATCCACTTTAGGAATTAATTTAATGTTTGTAAATATAGTTAAAGTTAGTACATTAAATATTGTAATAAAGGCCATCTGTTTTTTGACCAAAATAAATTTTAGTTGACAACTTCTTTGCAGATTTTTTCCACCTCTACCATTATACTGTATATGATACATGTGCCCCCCCCCCCCAACCCAAACCCAAACCCAAACCCAATGTTCGGCAAACTGAACCTCTACAGTGCTCCCTCAGGGTAAATAACTTTCACTCAAATTGATGAGCTGGCTTTTATTTTGGTCAGAACAAACAGGCTAATCTCTAACATTTCATTCATCTCAATTGCTTGATGTGTGTTTGTTCTTCATTTGTATACTAACATGAAGACAAATATCAATGTTTTAAGATTAAATATTTTTTACAGGCACAACTGCAGTAAATATCACTTTATGAACCAACTTATTTCATACATGGAAATCAAGCAGACAAAATATACATATGAGTTAGCAATTTGCATAATCAAAATTCTCTATAATGATTATAGTTTCTGCATATTTTAAGTTAATAGCTTCACTAGTCTATGTTAGTTGTGCCAGATTAGAGTTCTTGAGTCCATGAGCCCCTGCATTCCACAGAGGACACATACCATCTGTTAACTTTCAAGGATTAAGGATTAGCCTTTCGCAGAACAATATATATATATATATATATATATATATATATACAGGGAGTGCAGAATTATTAGGCAAGTTGTATTTTTGAGGAATAATTTTATTATTGAACAACAACCATGTTCTCAAGGAGACACCTTACGTCCCCGAGTACCTGAGTTCTTGAGATTAGACCGTGTTGATTGTATCTGATCACTTCGATAATTGAATTTTATACGTCTTTGATATTAGTAATATCTCTTAAAACTAATACGTTTAACGATTGAGTATACATATAAAACAGACGAACTAAAGGTACATACTTTATTCAACCAAGTATTTCACTATAAATGACGTCAACACGGACATTTTTTATAAATTAGAATTTTGTAACTATAAACAGAAGTACAATCATATTTTTACTTCTTGTTTGTATGTAGTTCGTTAACTCT
>BLSH010113356.1:100281-110567 GCA_018402905.1 Glandirana rugosa
CCCTTAAGATACCACCCACTAGGGGAGGTGCCACTAGGTCCCCAGGAAGGAGCACCAGGGTCACCACCACCAATCACAACTCGCTTGGGCCTGACATTGCAAGCCCAGGCATGGCTTGAAAGCCCACAGGCACCGTGCCTGGGCCTGGGCCTGTAAAGTTTTTAGCAAGCCCAAGCCAGGCCCCCAAGACGATAAAATGAGGTGCACAACTCCTCGACGTCCCGTCGGTTAGTTGTGCGCAAAGTGACCAAACGGGAATCTTCGGTAGTGTCGGTACGGATGATTACCGTACCGACACTAACCGGTCACGTAGTACACTGGGTCGGAGAAAACCCGAACGATTTTTGAAATGTCCGGGTCCGGGTCCGTGCCACGGACACCCGAAAGTTCGGTACGGACCCGAACGTTACAGTCCGGGTTCGCTCAACACTAACCACCACCACTGGGACCACGAGGAAGGACCCCTGGATCACCGTGGAGGGGATCACCCACCATAGAATTCCCCAAACCATGTTATCCTTACCAGGACACCTAGAGGCAGGTGGATCCACATGGATCCCCAAAGAAATACATCTATCCAATGCTGTTACCTTACAGCTGTAAGGTGAGAGGCTAGAGAGCACTGAGGTGTCAGGGCAAGAAAAGATATCAGCTACCTATAATCACTGTGTGACTGGGAAAGGGACAGATCATCCTGTTGTGTATATCACCCCACATTCAATATTGTTTGATCTTTGGACTATTATGCCTTTATAATTTCTTCACAACAGTCACATTTGTTTTGCATATTATTGGCACGTGTAATTAAGGTCACAGTTTACACAGGGGCCCTTTATATTTATGAGTGTTCAATTATCACGTGCATTGTTCATTGGAGTTTTTATTCACTGAGGAATTTGGCACAACTATTGGTTACCTTCCACACATATATAATAATTTTCACATTTTGCATATTTGATTCTTCCATTTGGAATAGGATACACTTATTTTGATCCTATTTTATTTACACTTCCATGGATTTATGTGGCTAGACGCATAACCACAGACAGTTAGGATCTCATCTTTTAGTTAATAGTATTGGCATCTGACGGCGCAGCACCACCACCACATGACTCATTACATCTCCATAACTACGGGGTTATTTAACTGGTGTTTCTGGCAGTTGGTCATCACATCTTACTATAATTGATAGCGGGGGAGTAACATACCTTTTCAATTGTCACCCAAACATGCATGGCTCATTGTGCTGTGATTGCCACGTGATTTGGAATCATGGCCAGAATCACTGCAATAATGCCCACGATTACAAATTATGGATTGAGCCTAAGGTTGGAGCCAGCAAGTGAGGACCTGCTACCAGGGTTTGAGAGGCTGAGCTGCTGTGGATATTTCATGTGTGTGGGAACCTAGATCAGTGTGTACCCAATGCTATGGTATCTGTGCCACACCATAGATCACAGAAGTGTTATTCGGCCACACCAGAACCCAAAGCTGGAGGGATCTGTTGCCATGTGGGCCTACTGCCTGGGTAAAACAAGTTGGGAACGGATCATGAGGACTAGGCAATCCAGAACCTGCTGACCATCAAGCCGATGGGACCAAATTAGTGGCCTGCCAGGCATGGGCATCCGCAGATCTTTTTGCGGGGGGGGGGGACATCATTTTAAGGCCACCCATATTCCGCCCCTTTTTAACAATGTCATGAAGAGGAGAGGCTTAGTCATTATTACATAAGGGGCAGGCATGCAAAGGTTTGAGAAACCTGATGCAAAAGCTTAATAGAAGGATCAAGCTGCCATTGTCTGATTAGCAATTTCTAATCTGTTTTTATGTTTACAGAGGTTTCCACGACTGAATTTTCTATCTGAAAATGCCAGGACCATGGCTCTGTTGTTCCAATATTTATATTCATTAACTCAGAAGTATGGAGATAAGAATTTTGAACTTTCCTTAAACTTTTATGATGTGCTTACAGGCTCTCGATTAGAAAGCATTCAGACCCACGGGTCAGCATACAGCCAGGTAAAGAGCATTTTTAGAAGGTTAGCAATGATATCTTCCACATATCTATCATTAAATAATTAATTTAACACCTTGACCACAATTAGTGCTGTTAGTGCAAGTAGTGCTGTTACAGTAGATGAGCTCCAGGACATGGACACAGGCTGCCTCACCTGCTGTCCATCCTGCCTGACAGTTCTGGTGCAGGTGGACAGCTCTCACTCAGCTCTTCAGGCATGCTCTCTTCCTTCCCTCAGGTTCTGAGCCGTTCTCCCTGGAGAAGATGGAGGAGGTGGGTGGAGCCAAAATTGACCAGGCACGAAGGAGGAGAAAGTTCCTCCTCCGCTCTGAATGCTGGGGCCTCGCCTCAGCCTCATGACCTGACGTCACTGTAGATATTTTCTAGCACACCAAGGATCATCAGTTTCATCCAAATGGTTTTTATTTATAGAGTGATCGCATCACAAAACGGTGTAGTGCAACGTTTCGGAGCCACGCAGGACCCCTTAGCCATCACATGCCTGACAAAGGGGTCCACCGTAGCTCTGAAACGTTGCACTACACCGTTTTGTGATGTGATCACTCTTTGCATGAAAACATTCATTCCAGTATCCAGCTGGCTTTCGCTACAACACCAATACCTTTAGAGCTTATTCCTGGAGCGTGTGCTATGAGAAAATGGACTGTGATCACTGGTTTCTAGACGCCAGGCGGCAGGCGAGTCTAGCAACCAGGGCAGTGGGCAGCAGAGAGGCCAGCGGACGGTGAAACAAGAGCCTAGGGAGTTGTAACAGTAAGTAATAGTAAGTGACTGCCACAGCTTCGGCACCCCCCCTATGCTGGGCGTGGCGTGGTGCCTTGCCCCCCCATGCAGACACCCATGCTGCCAGGAGTGGTGAGCTGAACTATACCTCCTAGCCACATTGCATATTCAACACCACAGATACTGATTTATTGTAAGAATGTGTGAGTCTGTGTGTTTTATATATATATATATATATATATATATATATACACACACACACATACACGCATGTGTGTTTGAGCTTTGGGGTGCACACACATAGGCTTCATACACCTGTGACTGTATAACATAGCTATAGACTTGAAGCTTATACTAAAGGGAAGCCATAGTCAGTCAAAACCTTATTTGGAAACAACTTTCAAACTGCAGACAGGAGTCTCCATATTGAGAGTACAGCACATTCCTTAACTGAATCTAAACTATCATTAATGGATGTGCAATGGTTGGCAAGTCTTACCTAGAGAAATTTGAAAGCCATAGCAAGTGGCTTTAGAGCCCACTTCAATATTTTTAAATCTTATGTTGAATATGCCTGTCAGTGTACCTATACACAGCCTTTCTAAAACAGAATGTATTTGCATGTCTTAAATCCATTGCAGATCCAAAAAATAAGGTGTTTATCCCTCATTTTAGTGAGTAGAGTCATAAAAACCATCCCTGTATGCCCCTATGGCCAAACGTACATCCAGAACTACTGGTTTATAGTATGGATACACCTTAATATTATACAGCCATTTATTCCAAACTGCATACAACTATCCCTTTTAAGTTGGGAATACGTTGCCTAATGGTATACTATATGAGCACTAGACAAAGGCATATAGTGTGGTGTATAAACCCAGTATAAGTTTTGTTGCCCAATTTAAGTACCGTTGCCTTATGTATGGGTGTAGTTAGCAATAATGAGCTTATTAGTGTGGTTTATCTATTTATCCTAGATGCCTTTAATAAGACATCTGGGGAATGGGCTCTTGGCTCTTTGGGTACCTCTGTACCTGCCGCATCTTGAGGGGAGACTGGCTGAGCTTTGGGTTGTTGGCTTGTTGGGCAGAGAACCATTGTAATAATGTGGTAAGGTATAAAGGTACATGTTTATTGATTTAAATGCTGTGAATTTGTTCTGTTTTGGATATATGGTATGTGTTGTATATAAATGCAAACTCTTACACTTTATTGTATGGTTCATCATAGATTCTACCTCCAATATTACTCCTGATGGAGTCAAGCCATCCCCTTTTCACTGTGGAACCAGCATTGTACATTTTCTTTCCTGTTTTAACTTTGATGGGCATATAAATATATAGCTGGGCAGTTATACTCGGTAGGATATACATACAGAGATGCTTTTTTGGTTGTAATTCCTGACAGTAATGAAACCCAACATTAATTTCTAACTAGCTATTCTAAAGCATGATAAATAAAGCAAGTTTAAGGTGTGTGGTGCCTTGAAAGTCTAAGATCTTTTTTTTTTTTTGTTTTTGAATCTCTAGCTTTTTATGGATGTAGCACTTTCCACCACTTTACAAATTACATATATAATAATTTGAAGGCTGGTTTTTTTTAGCCCACCTCACCACAACCAGTTTGGTTGTACTGTTGTTTCCTCTCAAAAATCACACCGGGGTTAAAGAAGAAGTACAGCCAAAACGTGTTTGGCTGTGCTTCTCCTGGGAATCACAGGAGTGCAGCTCATTTGGCTGATGTCACAGAGCTGGTCCAGGCTCAGGAAAGATCCCAACCATATGGTCAGGATCTACCCACATGCCTGGACCGGCACCCGGCTCAGCCTGTCAGTGAGCCTCTAAGCCCAGCGCTCCAGTGTGCATGGGAGAGGGCAGAGCAGAGAGCTGGTGACTGTCAGTCACAGAGCCCTGAGAACCGAGCGATCAGCATTTTTTTTTATCGCTTGGTTCTCAGCGTTAGAGGGGGACAGATGCTGCATCCAGCTAGGCAAGTATGATTCTACAAAAAACAGATTCCTGTACTTCTCTTTTAAGTTGTAAGTTCAGGTTAGATACAAACAGAGCTTAACAGACCCCTTCTATGCCTAGGCCTTTAATAAAAAAGCAGATGCTACGACAATATATGTTTTGTATCATCAGCGATCATGTAAGGGTCAAATAGAGAACCACAATGGTCACATACCCCTAGGCCATTCCTGTTTGTCAACACAGGCACATCTGCTATGCTGAAGAGGTGTTCATTCACATTATACGTTTGGAGGCTAAAGCAGAAAGATCACACATTTCCATTGAATAAAGATACACAAATTATAAGTATATGATAATTCTATCATATTTTTGATGTATCTTTCTTGTGCTTATTATTTGTCCATAAGGGAAAAAGCAAATGTGTACTTGACACGTGATTGGATCTAAGTACATGGTAAAGTCAGGTGTTTGCTGTCATGGCTCTTAGCAACATTTTTGTCTAATTAATTTTTCTAATATATTCAGTGGTATCATATCATTGTTCTGATTTCTTTACTCATCCTTCTAACTGGGATTGTTTTTAGATGTTCATGACACACACACATGCACACACACACAATTATGTAGATATTCTGATTTGCTATGACACTAAATCAGCTTCACGTTTGGAAAGGGTTAATCCAGTCCTCATTTTTTAAAGTGTTAACTAAGAGGATTTGCATTTATCTTGTTAGTAACGCTGGTCCAGATGCAGCTATATGTTGACTAACAAATGAGGTAACCACAGCAAACCATGATTTGTAGATTATTTTATAGCTCAAAAGGCTGAAATGGTCTGTTGAATAATAGTAATTCTCTCCAGTCAATGGGCTTTGATTTACTAAAGTCGAGCTCACATTGCAAGCAAATGTAATCAGTGATCGCTCTCTCTTGCCAGCAAAATTATGCTCATTTGTTTGTGCATCCCCCCACACATGCATTGCCATTTGTATAACCAAAACATAGCCATGTTTGTCGATGTCTAGAATGTAATTTATTGTAGTTAATTTGGAAAAAAATCTCATCAAAATGTTATTTCAATAGAAATTGTAATGTGTTAAAATGATATATATATATATATATATATATATATATATAATATTTATTTGAATGACAAGTGCCTCTACTGATGCATATGGAGAAATTATTTTTAAAACTAGGCATATATACAACTATATATTTATAATACTTTTTTTTTGAATGCTGAATATATGTGTTGTACCAAATGATAATATCCTTTTCTGTTTTACCAAGATTGATAGCACAGACAGGATATTTGTGTCCATGCATAACAGGATGAAGGTATTCTATTTTTAGGAAACTGAATGTACAGTTAAATAACATACAGCTATGATTAACAAGCAACCATTGTGATTGTTTTTTTTATTATTATTATATTTTCCTAAAATATTTATAATTCTTAGGGCTATATCATAAAATTAGTCTTGTTACCATAGTAATGTAATTAGGTTTTTGTATTAATAGACATTTTTCTTTCAGGCAGAGGGTATAGCTATACTTCAATACTTCAATAGCGCCATCTAGTGTTACAGTTGATACTTTAATACACATCTTTTATCTTATGTTTAAGGTAAGGTGTGATGTTAAATGGTGAAATTTGCTGACAGAATACGCTAACATCAAGCAGTGTGTTTGTATGTGCTTTTATATATATATATATATATATATATATATATATATATATATACTCGTTATGTGCTTTTATGTGTAATTTTGAAAACTCTAAATTTCTGTGCGAATGGATGTAAACCACAGTACTACACAGAGCTGTGTTTTAACCATACACAAGCAAAGGCTTGATGTCCCAGGGGAACAGCCTGTATTTGCTTTGCGGTGGAACAAGCAGGCATCCTGACTCCATTTATTCACATTGTTCAAGTGCTTATGAAAGCTTCTGAACAAGCTGATCTGTAAATGATTGAAATGACAATTCTCTGGAGCTCTCGGTACAAATTACTATTTCAGGCTCCATGCTTCATAAACACAGAATCCTAAGAACACTACCAACCAAAATAAAAAAGCAATGTTGTTTTTATTCTTAATAGTGGTGCATGATTTCAAAGACTCTGTGCTGTCTTTCAAGATTGATACATAATAAATATGTGCATTACATTGTATATTCAGATTTTAAGCAGCTAGTAGGATTTTTGGGCTATAACAAAACTGTATAGACATAATTATGAACATTTAACAGTTTTGTCAGAAAAAACAGTATGTTTTATTTATATTTAATCATCAGTGCCAAACGTGATGATAGTGACCCAGACTATGTGAAGAGAAAGGTGGAGTAGTAATGAACACAGTGGATCTCTTATTTTTGCCCCTAGCTTTGAGGAAGGAGGTGCTTCCCCTGAAACATGTCAGCTTGCCAAACAAGTGGTGCATTGGAGCAGGTGACACTCCATCAACACTAGATCTGGCTGTGATGTGGTACAATGCTTACTTTCTTCCTCTCTTGTGAGTATGGGTTTGACCCATATCTGATAATAAATCTTTTGGTAATGCACTAGGCTTTTGTGCCCTCTTGTTTGCTTTTCCTACAGTTCTATATCTACTAATATTCTCCTATCTGAGGAACACTGCATTGGTGAAGATTTACTATTGTTTCTCATTGTCCACACATTATGGAGATTTTGTTGGGGGTGTTTGTTTGTTTTTGGAAGGTAGAGATGTCATAAATCTCCATGAGATTGCCTTCAAAAGACTTCTAATGAGATCTGTCATAAATGGCCCTGTGGAAAATGGTCTAGTGAACAATATACGTTTGATGCTAGGATTTTTTTTTCTATACTGTACTACAACTGAATTGCACAGTGCCAAGTCTAATACAATCTCTATAATTCTTACTGTACTGTACTGTAATGGTGTTACCTTCATAAAACTGGTAATACTAATGTAAGAAGATACCAATCAGCTAGACATCAAGGTCAGGCTAATAAAACATATTAGACCTCCGGAAATCTATATCATATTTACTTTCCAAAAATTCATAATTCCATACTGCTAAATAAAAAGCTAAAAATAGGCAAAAAACCCGCGCCCCCTAAAATAAATGAACGATGATGGTTGACCCCTGGCAGCCCGCACAACAAACAGATCAATTTGTGTAAACCATAAGACAACAGATAGCAGCGCCAGTAATAAATAGTGACAGTCAATGACCAATATATGAATCTTAGGTGAAATTTAAATTACATAGTATTGGTACTATGATTAATGAAATATAAAATAAGTGTTAAAAATTCATCCAAAAGTTCATGGTTGAGTCTTCTCTAGATAGAGTGCTGTATGTATATTTGTTATGTGAATCCTCTATATCACTATAGGCGTATATGCTTACCAGAACCTGGTAGAGGTTGGGCGGAGGGGTTCCTTAGACCAAACGTCCACAATTGGGTCCATGAATCACTTATGTGGGTCCACCGGTCAATGGGTCACCTCTCCTGGAACTGGTAATGGTCACTCCCGTATAGGTAGGCCAATTAGTCCAACCTATACGGGAGTGACCATTACCAGTTCCAGGAGAGGTGACCCATTGACCGGTGGACCCACACAGGTGATTCGTGGACCCAATTGTGGACGTTTGGTCTAAGGACCCCCTCCGCCCAATTTCTACCAGGTTCTGGTAAGCATATATGCCTATAGTGATATAGAGGATTCACATCACAAATATACATACAGCACTCTATCTAGAGAAGACTCAACCATAAATAATAAGCTGGTTGTCAGACTGTGAAGTCTTGTCATGTTTGACTGAAGATGTATTTAGGATAGTTGGCATTAAGGGTGTCTGCTGAGCATTATAAAATACTCTGCAGCACACCTCCACCACACCCGTTGGACCCTTTGATTGGGTAGAGTTAAAGTAGAAGTTCAGCCATGATCTAACTAGCTCTAAACCTACTCGCAGTCACATTCTAAAGCTAATCTATCTAGCCCTGTAAAGAAGAACTCACTGTACTTACCTGTTCTACAGCTGCTCGGTCCGGTCCCATGCTGAGCTGTCATGAGCGACTTAAATGTATAGGCATGTGCAGGAGAGGCAGCCGACAATGGAAGCCCCATAGTGACTCTATGGGTGACGTCACTAACCAGGTATTTCCCAGCCGTTGTTGGTTCTGTCCTGCACACAGTATCCGCCACTGGGGACCAGACCGGATCAGCTTCAGATATGTATAGCAATTTCTTCCTTACAGGGTTAGATAGATTAGTTTTAGAATGTGGCTGTGAGTAGCCGACGCGCACTAGCTCGCATTAACGCTGATGCAAAACGCCAACGAAATTGCGTTTTTGATGCCGATTTTTCCCTGACATCGGGCCCAATGTTACAGCTAATTTATTTAATACGCCCGTGTGTATGGAGCCTAAAGGTCCATCTTTATGGGGTAGGGTCACCCACTTTGTAGGTGGACAGTGGTTATTAAACTGTTATTTGGTTGGTATAAGATATTGCTGCTTGAGTCTTAGTGACTAAGCATGTTGGCTTGTTAATGATTAACAGTAGATCTGTTTGATTTTAAAGTTTATTTCATAATTTAAACTGATTTAAAGCCAATAAAGGACCAGTGGCCCAAACTTTTATACAATCCTTAATGTTTGTTTACTTTAATATTTAGGTATGTTGTTATGGTATGATGAGTGTTAATGAGGTGTACAATCCCATTTTTTTACTTTTGCTTATGTCTGATTTGTAATATCTATTTTTGTTAAGTAAATCCTGTACCATTTTCTTTTAATTTCAGTAAAATAATCTTTAAAAATGTTAAGCTGAATCTTTGAATGTTCTAACAAAAAAATAAGGAATGTTTGCCTCTGTAGAGCCACTGTAGTGTAAACGCTGTTATATTTCTGCACAGGATGTGACAGCGAGTTACATAAATATTTTTTAATGTGGAACTAAACCCTTCTTTATAGACATGGAAGCTGCCATTTTAGCATCAGTTAAGATCTGAAGTTGCCACGGTCTTTCACATTTTATCAGTTATGACATCAGCCCTTTGAGGGCTTAAAGGTTCAGTAAAGAGCTGACATAAGCTCACAAGTAGTGTTGAGCGAACCCGGACTGTAACGTTCGGGTCCGTACCGAACTTTCGGGTGTCCGGGGCACGGACCCGGACCCGGACATTTCAAAAATCGTTCGGGTTCGGTCCGGGGTTCTGCTATTTTACTCCACGTGTTGAGAAGCTGCAGGGCAGCCAATCAACAAGCGTTTCACTGGTTTGCCCTTAGAAGCCATCACAGCCATGCCTACTAATGGCATGGCTGTGATTGGCCAGTGCATCATGTGACCCAGCCTCTTTATAAGCTGGAGTCACAGTGCTGCAGTCACATGCTCCTTGGGTTAGTGTAGGGAAAGGTAGCTGACTGCGTGAGGGACAGATTTGAGACATTTTAAGACCTGATCCTGCATCCTGAGATAGATTACTTTACTACTGCTGTCTGTGCTGTTGCTCTGAGGACAGATAGCAGAAATTAGAGATTTCACATAC
>BLSH010113356.1:111783-129565 GCA_018402905.1 Glandirana rugosa
AGCTATTTTGAAGTACAAGGGAAGATCTGTGGTCAAGTTCATAGGGAAGATCTTTGTCCGTAGAAAGTGTCATAAGTGACAACGTTCAAACTTGAAATTTCGTCTTGATTGGGGGGGACTAAATGTCAAGGGGTTTTGTCAACGTAAGTTCCGAACAGAGACCACTATTGACAATGTCAACGAACACTCATCTCAACTCGCTTGTGGACCTGTAAGCCCAAGACGACCAGGCAGGCTTGAAGCCCTGTTTCAGGCCCAGGCCCAGGTCTGCCTAGCCCTCTGGGGCTTTCCAGGACTTTCCTACAGCCATTTTTGTGCCTAAAAGTTCGGGTCCCCATTGATTTCAATGGGGTTCGTTGTCCGTGTGATCGTTCGGGTTCCGTCTGGACCCGGACCCGGACTTTGTCCCGAAGTTCGGACGGACCAGCAGAACCCGAATGTCCAGGTGTTCGCTCAACTCTACTCACAAGCAACTGTAACAGTTATCACCAGAGACAAGCCTTGAATGCAACTGTTTTGGGGAACTGTAAATCAGGGGGGGTTAGTTCTGCTTTAAAGTTCAAACTTGCAACAGTGAATACTGTGAAAGATGCCTGTTTCTAGAAGGGATACTTGAACTGGTGTCTAGAAGGGAACATGAAGTTTTATCGAGCACAAATAGATGTATGAAATTGTCTTTTACACTATAGTATAATTGTTGTTATATTTCAAATGTACATTAACACTCATCTATTTTCAATGTCCACTATCCTTTCAAAACTAATTCTCTGGTTTGGCATCAGAACTGGTGCCAGGGGGAGGGCCAACCTGCTCTCCAAGCAAGTACGACAGGTATGATTTTTTTTTTTTTTGGAGGGGGGGGGGGTAAAAAGATTAGTTACAAATTGGATTGAGTCCAGTTATTGCCATTATACAATAAAGGTAACTTTAGATATTACAAAAAAAGAATCTTCCCACAATGAACAAGTTTTTCCATTTGGCAAAGGTTCTGTCATGTACCAGGTAGATGCCTAGTTGACAAGTGAGTTTTCCTTACGCCTCCTGTCCAACACCCCATGGAGTTGGTAACAGGACATAGCAGGACGAGGAGTGGCACAGGTACCTGCATTGGGTCCAGATACAGCAGATGATCTGAAGGCAAGCTGGTTACTGCTTGAATGCTGTGGATAGGCAGACCGGATCTGACGCAGAATACAGTCACATAGGTGGAACACAGGAACTCAAAGATGTGGGAAGCAAGGTGTAGTGAACATGAGCCAGAATCAGTAACAGCCGGGTAACAGTACCAAATCAGAAGAAATAAGCAGGGTCAGAAGGCAGGCTGGGGCCTGCATCAGGCAGACAATAGAGGTACCAGCAGGCAGAAGATGAATTCAAGACACAAGTTGAAGTCAGAACCTGGAGATCAGGATACAATGGAATCATGAGTCAAGCCATGTCCAGCACAGAGCAGTAGAATGTAGGCCAGGTCTCTATAGCTGATCACCACTCAATAACTTCACCTTAGTGTGTTGATGTATAAATAGAGAGATTGACTCCAATGCCAGTCAGACATGCACACTTGTTCACACTGCTGTGTATTAGAGTAAGCATGCACATTTTTTGCTCACGCATAACTGAAACCCAGTGTACGGCAGCACAGTTTATCCTATGCACACATGCAGATCCTGGGCAGAGCCATACTCTCAATCCTCCTGACAGGTTCTTCAACAAACATTCTTTTCAGATACTTAAGTCCAAAAAATATCTTCTGAAAGAGACAATCATTTCAGTAAAAATCTCTGAGGGTATTCTGTTCACGCAAAGGCTGCTTGATCTTTCACTAATGTGTATTAGTGTCAACTTATAAGGGCAATATTTTAAAGTGGTTGTAAAGGCTGAAGGTTTTTTATTTTCATGCATTCTATGCAGCCCCCCCATGCCAGTGGCAGGGTCAAGCCGTGCTCTGTGTACGTTATGAATACACAGAGTCAGCTCAGGAACGAGCAGGCACAAGTGGCCCCAGAGCTAACTGCTTGCTATGGGGGAACTTGGAAAGAGAGAGGGGCCAGGAGCGCTGGTGAGGGACCCAAGAGGTGGAGGATCAGGGGATGCTCTGTGCAAAACCATTGCACAGAGCAGCTAAGTATAACATGTTTATTTACAAAAACAAAAACATGAGCATTTATTATCATTTATAATAAAGGACCGGTGGGGGTTGATTTACTAAAACTGGAGAGTGCAATTTCTGGTGCAGCTGTGCATGGTAGCCGATCAGCTTCTAACTTCGGGTTTTTCAATTAAGCGTTGACAAAAAAAAAAAAAAAACTCCCATGCTGTCTATTAAGACATAGACCCAGTCACTCATAACTCATGAGCAAATGATCATACAGTTAACATGCTTTCAAAAGAAATATTTGTTAATTTTGTAATTACTTTGAGACAGTCAAAATGTCATCTCTCTATAGTTTGTGTTTTGCAAATGAGACAATGCCTAATGAATGTTATATATAGATACCCCATAGATTGACATTACTGGCAAATATTGTTATGCTCATGGCAGCATCAGTTGCATGAACAATCTTTGAAATGAACGCTCTGTCAGCAGAGATCCACTCATGGTTTAATCTCTTTAATTTCTATAGGCAAATCATTTACACCTTATATTTTCCACACGTGTTCACTTTATCATTCATATTTGTAGGTATAATATATGGAAGAAGTATCTGATTTCATTTTTTCATTATTTTTTTTTTGCTTATTTTTAACCTTAAGTTGAATGTGACTGGGTGCTTCTTATATCTTTACAAAAAAACAAGAAAAGTGAAGGAATGTTTTCATTTCCTAAAGTATTTGTATTTCTTATTTTATTTGTCTTTTCCTACTACCAAAACAGTGTTTGACATTTAATTCAATCTTCAATCCAGCTTGACTTTTTTCCTTCCATTTTTCCCATATCATTATCCAAAACTAAAAAAAGAACATAAATGGAATAATGTTTGAATTCTTCTTTCCATTGATTAAAGTTAAAAAATGTAACTGTACTACCTTTTGTTTGATTATCTTCAATAAAATCCTTATTGAAAAAAAAAATGTAAACCTTTGTGACCAAAACTACAACATTTTGTATTTTAAAAAGAGGGCAAAGGTTAAAAACATAACAAAAACTTTCATGTGGACTTGCACTAAAATAAGACTACACTGTTTTTCAGTTTTCATTCTGATTTGGAAAGAAAATCATTAAAGTAGAACTAAAGCAAAAGCTTTTCTTTTATTTTGGACAGGGTTATAACTTCTGTCAGATTTTTTATGCCAACTCTGTCTAATTTGGGAGATTTCCTCTCAATTCCAGTCCCATAGCCAAAGCAGAAAGTGAGAGAAAATACCTCCAAAGTCAGGAAATTCCCTGCTGTTACTAGGATCACCAGGGCTACCGTCTTCATCTGAAAATTTCCCCTGTAATCCTGTTCTGAAGACAACCCAAAATTTGGGATTTTCTATCTCTTTCATTCTCAGTAATAGGACAAAGAGAGAGGGCAAATCTTCCTAATAGTGAAAGAATAATACCTCTCCAGTCAATATAAAACTACAAAAATGTTTTGCCTTTATTTACCCTTTAAATATCTTGTCAAACATCAAAGTTAAAGATAATTGTTTATCCATCCTTCTACCTGAAAGTGCGGAATAGGGTATTTATCCAATTTTGTGGGATACGCAAATCTCTGAAACTCCCTCAACCGATACCCCATCTTACAAAGCAGCGCAGTGGAATAGTTTTCCCAGATGTTACTAACTACCAAGTTGCTTGTCACCTGACAAGGTTCCTCTACCTACCCTTCTGGGGTGTTTAGCAGCAATACTACAATCCCTCAAATGTCATTCTACAGACCTGGTTTATATATAGGAAAGTTTTCCATGACAAATCTATCTTCCCTGTCCCCCTCCTTTTTCCCAATCATGGGCAACTCTTTCTTTCAACCTGGCTTGGAAGACCCTTGCTTTAGAGACACTCTGGAAAGCAATTTTTTTAGAGCACATCATTCCGTAACAGGTGAACGATAGCCCACTATTGATTAACTAATGGTACATGCCCTACTGTCTAACCTAAGTTTTTAGAGAAAAAGCCCAATTGACATACTTTTTATCTCACTTCCTCTAGCGGCAGCTGTCTGACTTTACACAAGTTGAACAACTGTGTGACTCCTCAATTCCCTCCCACATGCAATCTCTTTAACCTACAGTTTGCTCAATTCTCCTTCAACTGACTCCAAGTTACATTATATTTCAAAGTGAGAATGAGAATTTGCCAGGACAAACTAACATAATCCTCCTCTTCACATACAAAACCTTGATCTGTTCTAAATTTCAGGAATCTGGTTTTAATATACTTACATGATGGTATTATATCCCACTCAGACTACATAAAATGTTCCTACAGCATCCAGAATTATTTTGGAGATGTAGTGAGGCCGTGGGGGACTTACTACACTTCTGTTCCTGCAATAAACTTAATTCTGGTCTGAAGTATTCCGCTATGCTCAGAAATTCACAAATCAGGAGATCCCTGTAGATCCTGACTTCTTTTTGTTGCACCATTATACCTTTCCTAGTTTATCTGATCACCGCTCCGTATTGCCACTTCTAGTTAACATGGCACAGAGTGGCATCCTGGACTTTTGAAAACAATGGCAGATCCCTTCCATTGCCAAGTCGTTGGTGAAAATTAATTATATTTATGAGATGGAAGACCTGGATAGCTATTGAAAATGGCTCTTGTGAAAGATACTAGACAAAATGATTCTAGTGACACAAATTTATATAAATACTGTATATATATATATATATATATATATATATATATACACATATATATTCAGAACCTGTTGGAGGCTCTTTAAGATCTTCTGCTTCAGGTGGATTTTGCTTTAGGTGCCTTGACTTTGCTTGGAGAGTAGTGGCTTAATTTCTCTATGTTATCTTTCTCCTCTTCTTCCTGTTCTTCCAATTTTCAATTTTCTCCTCTACTAATTTCCTAGTCATCTTTGCTACCTGCTAGTCATGTTGACTCTATAATCTTCCTTCTCCCGTTATCTTCACCAATTATTTATTCAGGAGGTGTACCTAAGTGATATTGTGATATTGCCGGAAGTGTCTGTCAGTTTATTTGGATTACTCTCGCTTTTCTGGATGTTGCAATATCTTATCATGGATATTGTTAACTGTTATTGTACTGGTGATATCCTGTTGTTTATCAGCTGTACTTTTCTGTTGTGGGACCCTATAGACTCCAGTTATTACCTGATTTATGTATGCCTAAATAAAGGCAAATTAAATAAAGAATGTATAAAAAATGTATACCTACCAAAAGCTCAGTCCACAGCCAAGGGTGTAGTGTTTTTTTATTCATTCATATCCTTACAACAAAACAAAAAAAAGATGGGTAAATTTACCATCAACCATACAACGTTCCAGAAAGACTCGTATACTTTAGGAGAGCATCAATGTTACCCAGATCTCACCACTTTCAGGCCCTAACCATGGGTGTTGCGACAGTAAAAGAAGAGCAAAGAAATTACAGACTGCTAATCTTATGCTAAGGTAAAATGCATTGTCATCATTTTTTAACCACTTGCCAACCGTGTAACTGCAGTGTGGCAGCGTAGCGCAAATCGCCGCGCGGTCCCTAAATGTGCCCGTGTGTCGGCGGACTCGATGTCCGCCGGCGACCCGCGATCGCCTGATACAGAGGAAGAACGGGAACCGCCGATGTTATTACGGCGGTTCCTTTTTTTGTCAGGCGAAATGACATTGATCTACTGATCCCTGTAATTGGGATCAGTTAGATCTGTCATGCCCCTGCCAGCCCAGCCCCCACACAGTTAGAACATGCTGAGGGAACACATTTAACCCTGTGATTGCCCCCTACAGGTTAACCCCTTCCCTACCAGTGACATTTATAGAGTAATCAGTGGCTATTTTTAGCTCTGATGGCTCTGATGGCTGTCAGTGGTCCCAAAAAAGGGTCAAAAGTGTCCGATATGTCTGCCACAATATTGCAGTCCTGATAAAAATCGCAGATCACCGCCATTATCAGTAAAAAAGAAATAATAATAAAAACGCCATAAATCAATTCTCATAGTTTGTAGACACGATAACTTTTGTGCAAACCAATCATTAAATTCTTTTTGCAATTTTATTTACCAAAAATATGTAGAAGAATACATTTTGGCCTAAACTGATGAATAAATTTGTTTTTTATATATATATATTTTTGGATATGTATTATAGCAAAAAGTAAAAAATATTGGGTTTTTTTTTCAAAATTGACGCTATTTTTTTGTTCATATCGCAAAAAAGAAAAAATGCAGAGGTGATCAAGTACCATCAAAAGGAAGCTCTATTTGTGGGGAAAAAAGGATGTCAATTTTGTTTGGGTACAACGTCGACACAACCGTGCAATTGTCAGTTAAAGCGACGTAGTGCCAAATTGCAAAAAGTGCCCTGGTCAGGAAGGGGTTAACTCCTTCCGGGGCTGAAGTGGTTAAGAGAAATAAGGACATTTTTAATGCTGTGTTAGCTACACATTTATTGCACATTTACACATGGGGTTGTTTGCTCTCACTCGCCTTAGTTATAAACCACATTTACTGCTCATTGCCAGATTGGATCACATTCACACAGTCTGGTTTTTCCATTCTCTAATTGAAAATACAGTTCTCAGTAAAATCCACCATACCAATGATGTGGTCAGTGTTACATTTAGAATGCTTAATCTTCATTGTGATTTTCATCACTTAAGAAGCATTGCTTTAACCAGTCCCCACATCCTTACCTACTCACTTACCCACTACATACAATCATTATACCTTAGATGACCAGCAAATGAGGATTTTAAGCCTAAAGCACTGATTTACATTTGCCTCCTGGAGCTGCAGCAGATTTGTGTTATAAATAAAACAAATACATCCCCCGGTAATAATCCAGTTTACCAAGAAGACATTTTCCTAGAAATATTATTGATTATAACTTTTATAATTCCACAGCATCTCATCACAAACATTGTCTCATTTTAAAAGGTTTTCGGTGCTGATTAATTTTAGAGATAACAGTGTTTTTTTTTATTTTTCAACAGCAAAAATTAGGATTACAATTTTTATGTGTCATAAAGAATCCCATCTTTCTTATATGTCTTTTACATCTTTCTTATATGTCTTTTACACTGAATGGTCAGGTCACTGCAAACTCATGAGTGATCTTCTATCAGTTACTGTCACAAAACTGTCATTTTTCTTTAGGTACCATGGCAATTACATGCATAACACGGGACAGAGAGACACTGTATTTGAGAAAACCAGACAGGTCACAAACGACTAGCATTATCATTTTTGAGTTTTTCTGTCTCGTGTAATTTTTATGTTTTCATAATATTCTCCATCAATTTATCAATTTTAAATATTTGCATTGTATATTAAAATAATAACAAATATTTTAGCATTGAAAGCATGTGATTTTTAGAAATGTTTATAGGCAATTCACAGCAGTAAAAAAATGATATTATTTTTCTTAACATCCAAGTTTTAATTTTTCTTTAAATCTTTAGTAAATTGCTAGCCCCCCACCCCCACGTCTAATGAATGTGACTACCTAAAAAAATCTACTAACTGTTTTGTACACTGCCTCTGTCCCTAGAGTTTCAGCACTTGTGTTCTCCAGTGGTCACTAATCTGCACTGTTATTACAACAAAAAAGTCCAATATGGTGCAATATGGTGCAAGTGTGAGTTAAGACACAATATCATGGTAAGCCTGGACAAGAAGAATGAAGAAGCCTTCCCTTTATCTTGCATATTGGATTACTTTGATTACTTTTCCCTGAGTTCTCATGAGATTTCAACGGAAGTCCTTTTTTTTCTAAATTTTATACACCATACAAGATTAAAATTAAGTAGACCTTCACTTTGCCACATCCAATTAGCTGTATACACAAAGAACAATAAGACCCCTATTTGTTGAAACAAGGCGGACTTTATGAGCACAACATGAGGCAACTTGTGTTAAAAAAATATTATTTTATTCCCCAACAATTAAAATTTGCGCATTAAAAACAAATTGCAACACCCTTTGTCCACCCGGACAGTGGTGGCACAGATGGTCATGTTTGAGATTGTGGCTATCTACCAAGATTTTATTACCGGTATATCCAGGAATCTACCACCAGCTACTATATAGGGGGGGTTGCCCCTTGGACCACTGGATATATTAAGGTTGCACTCACGGGATGTTGAATTTGGAGACAAATACTGTGGCTTCTACCCAAGGCTACACTCCATTTTTGCTTCAAGGGTATTATTGTTATTATACAGGATTTATATAGCACTAACAGTTTATGCAGCGCTTTACAATGTAAAAGGGAGACAATACAGTTAAAATGCAATAAGATACAAGAGGAACAAGATGGCCCTGCTCAGAAGAGCTTACAATCTAATAGGGTGGGGCAGGTAGTACAAAAGGTTCTAACTGTCGGGAACGAGTTGATGGAAGAGGTAAAAGATTAGTTGGAGGTGTGATAGGCTTCCCTGAAGAGATGAGTTTTCAGGGATTGCCTGAAGGTAGCAAGAAAAGGAGATAGGAGGACAGGTTGATATATAGAGTTTCAGAGGATGGAAGAGGCTCTGGAGAAATCCTGGAGACGAGCATGGGAGGAGGAGACGAGGGAGCTTGAGAGTAGGAGGTCTTGGGAGGAACGGAGAGGGTGGTTTGGGTGATATTTGGAGACAAGCTTGGTGATGTAGCTCGGGGCAGAGTTGTGAATGACTTTGTATGTTGTGGTTAGTATTTTGAATTTAATTCACTGGGTGATTGGGAGCCAATGTAGGGATTGGAGAAGAGGGATGGCAGACACTGAGTGGTTGGTAAGGTGGATAATTCTGGTAGCAGCTTCATGATAGACTGAAGAGGGGATAGCCTATGGCGAGAGATGACAAGGGAGTGAATGAGGAGCTTGGTGGTTTAATTTGTTAAAAACTGGCATATTTTAGAGATGTTACAGATGTGAAGTCTACAAACTTTTGATAACAATTGGATTTGAGGCTGAAAGGACAGGTCAGAGTCTAGGATTACACCTAGTACCCTGGCATGAAGGGAGGGACTGATGGTTGCATTATTGATTTTTATGGAAAAGTCATGGGGGGGACACGGGCAGGAGGAAATATTACCAGCTCAGTTGTAGAGAGATTTAGTTTAAGGAAGTGGTGTGACAGCCATGCTGATATGTCAGTTAGTAAGTTAGTAATGTGGAGAGAGGAGAATGAAGGAGTGAGGTGAGGAGTAGACAGATTGATTTGGGTGTTATCGGCATATAAATGGTAATGGAAATCGTGAGCGGCTATCAAGTACCCAAGGGGGGAGGTGTAGATAGAGAAGAGAAGAGGTCCAAGAACAGAGCCTTGGGGGGCCCCGACAGAAAGGGGCAGTGGAGAGGGGGAGACAGAGTTGTAGGTAATATTGAAGGAGCGCTGTGATAGGTAGGAGGAGAACCAGGATAGAGCTAAATTTTGGACGCCAAGGGAACGGAATTTATTGAGAAGGAGCGGGTGGTCAACAGTATCAAAGGCTGCAGAGAGGTCAAGCAATAAGAGTATGGAGTAGTGGCCATTGGCTTTAGCAGTTAGTAAATCATTAGTGAGTTTTAGTAAGGCAGTTTCTGTGGAATGTTGCAAACGAAAGCCAGACTGTAAGGGGTCAAAAATGTTATTTTCACTTAGGTAAGAGCAAAGACAGTTATAGACTAAGGGTTCTATAAGTTTAGAGGTGAATGGGAGCAATGAGATGGGTCTTAAGTTGTTCAGGTTGGTGGAGTCCAGTGAGGACTTTTTAAGTATGTGATCTGCGTATGTTTTAGAGGGGAGGGAAAGGTGCCACTAGAGAGGGAGAGATTGAAGATGTGAGTGAGGGAGCATAGGATAGAATAGGAGGGTGACCATAGTAGTTGTGAGGGAACAGGATCCAGGGGACAACTGGTTAGGTGGGTAACGGTGATGGCTTTGGAGCCGAAACGCGTTGGGTTCCCAAACTCCTTCTGTCACATGTGTGTTATATAGAGCTCTTTATTTCCGTCCACAACGTGAGTATTCTTAATCCATTTATCTGAAATAAATTTTATAAACGGTATCACACGATTGCGGACTTTTTTGTTTCCATATCTGTGGTGCGTGGTGGATGAGCCCCTGAAGCCGTGTCGTGACGAACAGGAGCAATCTTTTTTTTTACCTGCCCCCCCGGCAGAGTTCTACCAGAATTCGGTGTGGTGTGTGTTGGAGGAGCCCCTGAAGTGGTGACGTGAGGGACCGGAGCAACATATCTGAACAGGATTTCCCCCCCTTCCTTGTCATTGGGCATCCATAGAGTGACCACCTGAGTTGGATTTGTTTCTGCGTATGTCCTACCATAATCTGGCAAGCACACATCTATTATTTGATATGTGGATATCTGCTGAATAATACACTGACACCGATTCCAGGAATGTTTGGTGGGCAATACAGATTAATGAGTGGAAGCACTTAGAGGTTTGGTCTAGCAGGAAAAGTTCCCACCCCTAAGAGTGTGGTACTGGGACTCTGTAGACTTTGCCTACAAACAGAACTGTTTATTTCAACATTTTTCCTTTTTTTGGTGCTGCATCTGTACTGAACCAATTTTTCGGACAATTTGATCTGTTGTTTATGCGTGCTGCCGAAGTTATTCATACACTTAATCATCTATGTCTATGTAATTACCTTTAATTTAGCAGTGAGCGCGGGATTTACACTTTATTATGTAAATATACATATACAAGAGTCTTAAAAAAGAATACATATGCTCTGACCACGCAGTGTTAATATAGATAATAACTGCCCCCTGGTTCGGAAGGAAACCACCCCAAATCCAACCCTAAGCTGCCAAAGTTTGTATACAGGTCGGGTACACCCAATACCCATAATAGGGAAATGGATATCTTCAGATGTGTGATGAAAGCTTGAAATCCCAACATCATTTCATAGAAACGAGGGGGAGAAGGGAAGAAACAAATGAGGGGGGGAAACGGGAGGAAGGGTATGAAGGGGGTACACACCCCCCACCTAATTCAATGGGCCACAATATATCCAGGGATAAAAAGAGCCCCCTTCATATGAGGGCCACCACATAACACAACACATAATTTATGAATTATCAATAAAGGCATTAACGTCGACATCTACTTTAAGCCCATAAGGAGTGTATGACCAATTTGGGGATTGACAAATATGAGGCCCACTGGCGAGGGAGCTCCTTGATTAGGAGCATCTCCAGGATGGAAATGTCTTGGATCCATAGGATCAGGTCTTACACTCCTTATGGGCTTAACGTAGATGTCGACATTGATGCCTTCATTGAAGTGTGTGTCCATTGGGTTAGGTCAAAAGATGAGGTTAAGTTGAGAAGTTGAGCTGTAGCTGGGCTATTAACAGTGAAAGGAATTTTGAAGTCACCAAAAATGATCGTGGGTATTTCAGAGGAGAGAAAGTAGGGTAGCCAGGCAGTGAAGTCATCAAAAAAGCACGATACAGGCCCAGGAGGCTGATAGATTGCTGCAATCCTCAGAGAAATGGGAGAAAACAGACAAATACAGTGCATCTTGAAAGAAGAGAGGGATAGAGAGGGGGGATAGGAGGCACTTGGAAGGTGCATTGTGGCGATAGAAGCAATCCCCCTCCACCTCCTTTCCATCCATTGGGTCCAGGGGAGTGAGTCCAATGAAGACCACCATGGGAGAAGGCAGCAGGAGAAGCCGTGTCAAAATTTTGAAGCCAGGTTTTAGTTATGGTGAGTATGTTAAATCCATGAGAGATGAACAGGTCATGCACAGATATGAGTTTATTACAGACGGAGCGGTCATTCCAAAGGGTGAATGAGATTGGGGGGCTGGTTTGAGGAAGCAGTGGGACAGAATTTAAATTGAGTGGATTGCGGTAGTTGCTAGAGGAGGAGGGATGCCAGTTATGTGGTTTGCAGTTAGAGGAGGGCAAGGATTTAGAGAAATGTCATCTGAGACAAGGAGAAGGAGGAGAGTGAGGAAGGTAAGATGGGAGTGGGATGTACATGAGCACACATGTCTAACTGTTCTGGTGTTTAGGTCAACATGCTGGTTCAGCAATTGCAGAAGGTGATAGGTGGAGTAGTTGGAAAAGGGTAGAAGTGAGGGTGATATGTGCATGCTGTGGGGTAGTGATGAGAGATAGAGCAAGGATAGTTTATGGATAGAAGACACTGATGTGAGAAGGAAGAGTAGAAGGAGCATGTTGGTGGATAGAGAGTGGGAATATGGCCAAAGACACAAGCTGGGATTGTAAAATGGTAATTGACTCCCTTGATCACTCAAGCCAGATGGGTTGAGAATCAGTCACCAGTTATGTTGTTATTGCAGTGTATTTGTTAAAAAGCTAGCATTAAATATAGAAGTATAAAGATATGGCAGCAT
Source organism: Glandirana rugosa (assembly GCA_018402905.1). Classification (NCBI taxonomy): domain Eukaryota; kingdom Metazoa; phylum Chordata; class Amphibia; order Anura; family Ranidae; genus Glandirana; species Glandirana rugosa. Next base: position 124,258 of record BLSH010113356.1, read on the forward strand.
AGACATTTACCAAAAAAAATGAAAACAGCAACAGTTAGAACGTCCAGCAAAGTGGAGTGTACATATGGATAGAAATTTACCAAAAAAAAAACGAAAACAGCAACAGTTAGACAGTCCAGCAAAGCAGAGTGTACATATGGATAGAAGAGCAGAGAAGACATGATCAGAATAATTAACTGCAGAAGTGAAACTGCATACAACTCATGATAGAGCCACTCAGGAAAAAGCCATGATGTCTATGCCATAGAGCAAACCTCACCAAATAACCCTGATATTTTTGGACTCTCTGTATCCATAGGGTATAAATGCTATAAGCTCCACTTATCACTCTATGGGAGTGTAATCTTTAAGACATTGGACGAACTCTGGTTGTCTGTGTGTCTGGGTCTTTTTCTCTGGGGGTCATTAGCATCCCTTCCTTCCCCCCCCCCCCTTTCCAACTAAAGGGCTCCTGTGTTTGCCCCAAGACTTGTACCATTTTCTCCTTTCAAATATCTACACCAGCACCCACCCAACTAGTCCTGAGGAAGCGAAACAACTTTGCAAAATGCGTTGACTTTCCAGAATGGAGTAACTATGGACATTTTACTTGTTTTTGATGGCTATGCTATCAGCAATACAGTGTTTTACCCATTATCTACTACTACCTCATGCTAATTGCATATCTCCATTTCTGAGTTTGGTACCGCTCTGGTATTGATTACTCCATGTACAAAGGGTGTTGCAATTTGTTTTTAATGTGCACATTTTGATTGTTGTGAAATAAAATAATATTTTTTTAACACAAGTTGCCTAATGTTATGCCCATAATGTTCGCCTTGTTTCAACAAATAGGGGTCCTGTTGTTCTTTGTGCACAGATTAAACTAATATTTACAAAAGCAACTTTTTTTTAATATCTCAGTTATGAATAAGATCTCCCTAAAGACACTGGGAAGGTTGCCTTTTAGGGGGCATCTTTGCAGCTGGGGCTATGTCACCTTTTACTTCAGGGAAACCAGAAAGTGGACACAAAAAAGGCAAGTAAAAGCAAAAAAAAAAATGTTTTAAAGACACAAAAGTTAGATGATTTCACTCCAGCAGGGGGGAATGTATGCTATTGTAAATTTTTGAAAGAGAGGAAAGGTCTAACTTTAAGCTGTAATATGTAGTTTCAGGTGCGCAAGGTATCATTATAAAAATGTATGAGTGCTATCACCAGTTCTGGTACGGTTCATAGTAAATGAAACAAACAAGGATGAATAAAACAAATACAAACCCATAAAAAAAATACTAAGTGATAAATGCAAAAATGTAATGCAAAGCATGTACAGGAATAAGAAGAAACGTAAGGAGAAAGTCTTGTTTTTGCATGTTTACAGTCTAGACTAGGGATCCTCATACTACTGCCCTCCAGCTGTTGCAGAACTACACATCCCATGAGGCATTGTAAAGCTCTGGCATTCACAGACATGACTAGGCATGATGGGAATTGTAGTTCCTGAACAACTGGAAGGCCATAGTTTGAGGACCCCTGGTCTAGAGGATCACAGCTGTACAGATACACAGAGCTCTCAACTTCAGCCAGATTTTCACTTTTTTTGTTTTTAATAGAGTAAGGAAGGATTAAGACTTCTGTAAGATCAATGCTGTTCTCTTGAGTTCACTTGGATACATTTCTACTCACTACCTTTCCTGGTGACCACACAGGATTTGAAAGGAAATCACCCAACTATGACACAAATAATTAATAGCTTGTACCACTAACTCAGTCTAAAAAATTGCAAGTTCTATAACTGCTTTCTGAATTCCTGTTACAGAGACTCCCAAACTCTCCAGACAGGAAGAACATATAAGAAATAAGAACAAATCTCCACTTTGGTCTGTGAAATCAGTATAAGTTTGAAAGTGGTTTTAATACTTCCCTACTTTTTACTGAAAAGTGGAAAACATGGTTATGAATGGAGTTGGTCCTTCTAAACATTCATATCTGAAGCATGATTAGAATCTGTAAAAGTTTTATACATTTAGATCAAATAAATTGTCTATAATACCAATGCTGCCTCAACAGATTTGCAGACAATTGAAACAGTAGGAGAATAGATGAATACAATGAAGAATGGTCCCCACAGCAATTTTATAGGATGTAACAAATCACAAGTGGTGAGTCTTTGTTACGAAAAAGTATCTGGAAGAATGTTTACTAGTTTTCTGAAAATACGATGCTAAATACAGTTATTGTACAAAATACACAAATGAATAAAATTCACTTTCACATTATAGAAATAAAAATAAAAAATCAAGGGCAGTATTTTTTCTAACTGGAGAAGATAATCATTATTGTTATTCATTTGATGTGGTTCATTGTATCACAGGTTATGTAAACTAAATGATGATTTCAATTAACCTTTGGGAAAGCGATAAAACCCTTTGTATTGAGAGAAATGGTTATACTATGAACCCAAAGTGGCAGGAAGCTCCAACAGAGAAGCCTGTATTCAAACGAAACACCTGGGAGCTCAAATGAGTTTTGACATATTCATTTCTGCAGGGAAGCAATCAAATTGCCCTGTTAAATAATCTTACACAGACCTAAAATTAGATATCATTAATCTCATGTTTTGCAGAGATGATCAAAATAATTTCACTTAAGCAATATGACAAATAAGCAGCACATCATCACTAATGAGCACACACAGGTGCGTGAATCTAAATTGTTCTCTTCTGTACTCTACTTTGAAAGCATCCCCTTTATGAAACATTTAATTACCGATGAAAGAAATTTCTTATTAGAAACATCTGCTTGTATCTTTGCATTAAGTGTAAAGTATGACTAGGGTTTTTGGTTCTACTGGTAATGACTCCTGTTCATGGTAGATAAGAAAATTATTTCAAGGTACACTCCAAACAGAAAGTGAAAAGTGAGCCTTTCACAATACATACAAAGCCTCCTTGCCCAATGCTTCTGTGCATTTCACCCTAGCATAGCTGTAAAGGCAGCAGGCCATCTTATTGCTTAAAGGCTAAGTCAACCTTTTGCAGCAAAAAAATATATATAAATAATCAATGCACCCACATTTGCTGGGAAAAAAAGTGCATTAAGCATTGCAAATGAGCCTGCAAAGAATTGCAACTACAATGAATAGATAAGAGGTGTAATGTACGCACTCCTGCCGACTCTTCCTCCAGTTCTATGTTCATACCAAGGTAAGAACTTTCAGTTAGAGAGCTGGAGAAAGTGTCAATGGTATATGAGTGTGGAATTCACAGCACTTGTGTTTCATTGATAACTATAAGTCTATTTGCTGCAGGGGAAGTTTATATACTCACATATCTCTGTGAATAAATTACGCAGCAATAAAAAGGGTGGCGCTACCTCAAGTACACAAAAAAATGGATAAGTCATAATACTGACACATTAAAATAACACAATATTCTGAAGATGGATACATGAACTCTTGTCCAAGTAATACATCTACCTATATCCAGAGTTGGTAGTACTGTAATTTGTAGGTTTATTACTTGGACAAGAGTTCATGTATCCATGTTCACAGTATTGTGTCACTTGAATGTGTCTGTACTACGACTTATCCATTTTTTTGTGTACTTGAGGTAGCGCCACACTTTTTTATTGCTACTTTTCACTGTTTGTTGGGACACATAGGGGGTAATTTACTATAGCTCCCATATGCGCTCCTGTGGTGCAGGAAAACGGCGCGCAATTAAAGGCAATTAAGACTTCAACTCTCAGAAACTGGGCGCACATGCAAATGGAACAGTGCGCTATTGCCGGTGAAATGCCTGTCAGCTCACATATGCGGGAATAGTGGAAGTCAATGCGATTCGAACCTGCAAAATCCCAAGTCCTTATTGAAAGCTTGTATGCAAGTTATTGCCATAAAAAGCCTATGGGGGTCTGGGTACTGCCCTGGGGGAGATGTATCAATAGAAAAAAAGTTTTTAAAATTATCGTTTTTAAAGGAGCAGTGATTTTAATGATACATAAAGTAAAAACAATAAAATGAAAGATTCCTTTAAATATCGTGCTTGGGGGGGGGGTCCCTTTAGTCTCCCTATAAAGTGGCGCATCTTTGTAATGTGTAGAACAGTGGCAAAGCAAAATGACATTTCTCAAGGAAAAAAGTAATTTAAACTTGCTCACGGCTGTAATGTAAAAATGTAAAAAAAAAAGAGGCACATGCGCGGCAGCGCTCGGTATGGACGCATGCACTGAGAGCTCCGCTCTTTCTCAGCCAGATGACCCCTCCACAGCTCCAGTACCGGTTTGGAGCACCAGCACTCTCCCCCAGCCCCGATAACATCCCGGACCACCTCGGATGGCGGCTCCCGCGGCACAAGGGGACCTATCCCAGCAACTAGAGGTCGGTGCTTCGGTAGGCCCGAATCCTAAAATGGTGTCCACCAGCAATCCAAGTGGACAGGTGGCGGAGGAGAAACACTCCATAGCAGACCAGGACAGCCTTCCTTACTGCACAGACCTACCACCCAGCCCTAATACGGGTAAGACTGAGCATATAATGGCATCCCCAGCATCATCGGACTCCCTGCTAGCAGAACCTGCCTGCTGCTCATACCATACTTTGAGGGGGGATGACCAACGCACACCTGACCACCTGGGGGGTCTCTGTAATATACTCCTCTCTCCCCCTACAGATCTGCCATCTCTGCTGGAGATGTTCTCACAAATGCTGACCAGGGGTCTGGCCCAGAACGTGGCCCAGATTACATCCACCATACAATCCAACCTGCAACAACTAGGGTCCAGGATTAGTGTTGAGCGAACCCGGACTGTAACGTTCAGGTCCGTACCGAACTTTCAGGTGTCCGGGGCACGGACCCGGACATTTCAAAAATCGTTCGGGTTCGGTCCGGGGTTCTGCTATTTTACTCCACGTGTTGAGAAGCTGCAGGGCAGCCAATCAACAAGCGTTTCACTGGTTTGCCCTTAGAAGCCATCACAGCCATGCCTACTAATGGCATGGCTGTGATTGGCCAGTGCATCATGTGACCCAGCCTCTTTATAAGCTGGAGTCACGTAGTGCTGCAGTCACATGCTCTTGTGTTAGTGTAGGGAAAGGAAGCTGATGGTGTTAGGGAGAGAATAGAGGCATTTTGAGACATTTTAAGATCTGATCCTGCATCCTGAGATAGATTACTTTACTACTGCTGTCTGTGCTGTTGCTCTGAGGACAGATAGCAGAAATTAGAGATTTCACATACCACTGCTTTGAGTTGCAGATCAAACTCTGCATAAAACAACGATCGCTACGATCGTGCTCAACGATCAGATTGTTGGAGGAATTTGAGAT
>BLSH010113356.1:135193-164634 GCA_018402905.1 Glandirana rugosa
CACACGTGCCAGATCAAGGTCTACCACCAGGCCCTACAGTACCTAATCCAGGAAATCTTCCCTTACCTGGTGATCTAGTCCTAGAAACTTCCTAAGTCCCTCGGGGGACTAGGATTTCAATCTGGGCGCCGTGGATAAGAGATTTAGTAGGTCGAATAACTCCCAATACAGGTCAACAAGTACGTCGAGAACCTATGGCAGGCATAACGAAGTTAGGACCTATCTCAACTCGCTTGGAGACCTTCAAGCCCAAGACGACCAGGCCGGCTTGAAGTCCTGTTTCAGGCCCAGGCCTGCCTTGGGCTTGCTAGCGTACCTGTGGCTTGGGGTAACTTTAGTTACCCCTGGGCTTGAAAATCCGTGTTTTTACCGACATTGTTTCAGGACCTTTCGCCATTGATTTCAATGGGGTTCGGTGTCCATGCGATCGTTCGGGTTCCGTCCGGACCCGGACTTTGTCCTGAAGTTCGGCCGGACCAGCAGAACCCGAACTTCCAGAGGTTCGCTCAACTCTATCCAGGATTGAAGCAATACGGACGGTATCCAAGAGCTGCATGAACAACTGGACATAACCCTCAATAAGCTGGATGATTTAGAGAATAGGTGCCGCGGGTCTAACTTTAGGATCAGGGGGCTCCCTGAATCCTTCAAAGATCCTGATCTAGTGGTCCATTCCCTTCTAAAGGACCTAATCCATGACATCCCGGACCACCATCTGGAACTAGACCGTGCACACAGGGCGCTCCAAGCACAGCGTCAAGATGGTCTCCCGAGAGATATCGTGGTTAAACCCCACTATTACAAAATTAAAGAATTGGTAATGCATCAAGCACGAACAAGGAACAGCTCAACATTCAAGGTCATCCGATCCAGATATTTGCTGACTTATCACCATATGCCATCGAATGGCGGAGTTCACTGAAACCATTGCTGCAGATCCTGGCTCAAAATTCCATCATCTACTGGTGGTCATTCCCTTTCCGTCTGAACTTTTCTCATTCCAGTAAAGCATATGGCTTCTCTACCTTTGCTGAGGGGGAATGCATCCTCTTGCATCTTGGCCTCATCTCACAGTCCCCCTCAGCCCCTACTCACCCCAAGGCTCCGGGTTCCTCGAAGAGGCCTCCATCACCAAGCCCCATAGCATCCCTATGGCAGAAGCAACAGACCAAAAGATCGAAAGAGGCCAGACCGCCTTGATACAACCTCCTTGACTAACATTTCCTTTTTTCCTCGGCAGGATATAACCTGCCAAGTTCTGTGGGTCCACGTACCCCCCCCCAGGTTTTGAATCTTATACTCCCCCCCTTTGTCAATGCTCTGTGGAAGTCCTTTTGGCAACTTTACGGGAGACCCTCAGTTGCCCCCTCATTTCCTTGTATTTTTTTTTCTAAGGGATGGAAAGGCCCCTGCCCTGCAATATTTCTGAACTCGTGTTCTTCTTCTCCTCCTCCCTAACTGTTACTTATAGCTTTAAAGGTCCGGATAGACATTTCAGTTTACACTTCTGATTGGGGGGATGACTCCCCTCCGCCCAAATATGCATGGGCGAAGGGGAGTGAACCTCTCCCTGTGGTCTTGTCCACTCGTGGAGGGGGGCGGGCCACTTAGCAGTACTAGCCTGATGATTATGGAAGCTGTGTTGTATTGGTAATATCTGTTAACCAGAAGATTCTTTTTTACTGGCGGGTTGGCCGGAAGGGATGCACTGCACTTCTACTTATCCCCGAGTGGATCTGGAGTTGCTCCACTCTGGGATAATGTCGCCTCCCCCTTACGGGGATGCTTTTTGGGTATGTTTTTGTGGCAGGAGGGGATGGGTCCCCTCCTGTCACTACGGGTAAAGGGTTTATTTCTTTTGTTATTTGTTGTGCAGTAATGTTTGTTGTACTTCTCATGTTTTCTAACCAGTTTTGCTTCTTCTCTCCAGGTACAGTACTTTCTTTTTCCCTATCTCTTTCCCCTTTCTCCTCCTGACGGTCATTTGGGGTCTCTCACTCAAATCTCTCTGCTGTGCGGAAGCAAGATGGACTCTGTCCTGCAAGGCGAGCTTATCTGATTATGGCTTTTAGGGTAAGATTACATTTTCAGTCACAGGGTTCCCCCCCCTCTTTGGTCCATGCAGGCTGATACTTCCACTCCCACTCCTCTCCGCATAAGTTTACACAATGTACAGGGTCTTAACCTCCCTTGTAAAAGACGAAAACTTTTTAACCAATACCTATCCAATAAGGCGGCTGTTATCCTCCTGCAAGAAACGCATTTTCAGGCTTCCTATAATCCTTCCTTCTTACATGGTCACTACCCCAATTTTACCTCTCTAAGGCCCCCAATAAAACCAAAGGGGTTGCTATCTGTTTCTCCAAACATATCAAGCTTTCCCTAATGGATACCCATAAGGACTCGGCGGGAAGATACCTGCTGGTCAAGGGTATAATAGACGGGGTGTTATACACCTTTGTTTCTTACTATAGCCCCAACAGCGGACAAGCTAACTTCTTCTCTTTTATGGTTGCAAAATTGCAACCCCACATCCAAGGGATTCTTATCATGGGTGGAGACACTAACCTAACCTTCGATCTTAAATTAGACAAATCAAACAAGGGTATACCCCGCACGAGGAAGCCTGCTAAACAGAGTACCCACATAGCCAATCTGCTCCATAACTTGGGCCTAGTAGATATTTGGAGGGAACTAAACCCCCGCACCAAAGATTATACCATTATTCTGCGCCCCATCAAATATATGCCAGGATAGACCACATATTTATACCGGCTGCTCATATTCGGCTTGCGGTAAAAGCCTACATAAAAGACTGCGCCACCTCGGACCACTCGATGGTCCTATTGACCATCCAGAGGCCGTCTAGATCACAATCTAAATTCATGTGGCGTCTTAATGAAGCCCTGCTTAGTGATCCGGTCCAATGCACCATAGTGGATAAAGCAATCCAGGATTATTTTCGGCTAAACACTGACCCCGCGATCTCTCCTGAAACTCTTTGGGCAGCCAATAAAGCAGTGATCAGGGGCCAACTTATTCAAATCACCTACAAATTACAATGTGAACACCGCTCTACTATTGCTAGACTCTGATGACTTTCTCACGCAGAGCAAAGCTCATAAGAGGTCCCCCAATAAGGTTACATTAGAATGACGGGAATCGGCCCGGTTAGCCTTAAATCTAGCATTCACCACCAAAGCAGAGAAACAACTCAGATGGTCTGGGGACCATTTCAATCTTCATAGAGATAGAATGGGAGCCAAACTGGCGGCCAAAATTTCCCCCAGGCTACACCATTATACCTTCCCCAAAATAAAAACTCCTGAGGGCTCCCTCACTCAAAACCCGAAATACATTATGGAATGTTTCCAGAGATTCTACGCAGATCTATACAAAGTTAAAACAACATGCCCCGAATCAGAGTTGGACAACTTCTTAGACAGCATCCCCATTCCAAAACATCTGCAATCTCATGCAGACATATTGGAAGATACAATTTCTGAGACTGAAATTTTGGAGGTGATAAAATGTATCAAATTAAACTCTGCCCCAGGTCCAGATGTGTTTTCAGCCTGTTATTACAAAAAATTTGCAAATACCCTAGCCCCACATATGGCTAATTTTTTTAACTCTTTGAGGCGCGGCTCTCCCCTAGATAAAGCCCTAAACTTAGCTTATATTTCAGTAATACCCGAACCCGGTAAAGATGCGAGCATGGTTAGCAACTACAGACCGATTTCATTAATCAATAATGATCTTAAAATTTTGACTAAAATATTAGCTAACAGGCTCTCCTCTTTCATCGCTCAATACGTAAATAAAGACCAAGTGGGCTTTATCCCAGGGAGACAGGGGCCGGATCAAATCAGGAGAACCATAGACATTGTTTCCCTGCTGGGTTCCCAATGGGATGGTGGAACTCCTCAGGAGGGGTTCCTCCTTTCGATTGACATTCAGAAGGCTTTCGAATCTGTCACCTGGCTGTATATATTCAAGGTCCTTGCGAAATGGGGGTTCGGCCCTAACTTCCTGGGGGCTTTACACTCCTTATACTCGAACCCTTCCAAATTGAAAAGGGTATGAGAGAAGGATGTCCTTTATCCCCACTAATATTCGCAATAGCTATTGAATCACTGGCGATAGCAATCAGACATAACCCAGATATTAAAGGAGTTCGATGCGGAGACCAAGAGCATAAGAGTGCACTTTTTGCTGACGATTTGTTGCTTTTTGTCACCTCCCCCTTATCTTTACCCCAAACATCTTTACCTTGCTTCAACGATTTGGGACCATATCAGGGCTCTCAGTAAACATGACCAAATCGTAAGCATTGAATATCACTGTCCCCCAAATATGGTCCCCAACCTTCAAACACATTTTCCTTTCAGCTGGAGCTCTGCCTCCATCCCATATCTAGGGATCAATCTCACTCCCAAGATTGAGTCGCTAAATCAGGCCAATTACCCACTGATGTTCCTCACATTAACTAAGAACCTAACAACTTGGACAAAATATGATTTATCCTGGCTAGGGCGCATTAATGCAATTAAGATGACCCTTCTTCCCCGCCTGACTTACTTATTCAGATCCCTCCCCATCCCCGTCAAAAAGGCCCAACTATTACAGTTCCAATCTAAAATCATGCGGTTTATATGGGGTTCCAAGGGCAATAGGTGCTCCAGAAACATCTTATTTTGCCTCAGAACGCGGGGGGGGGGGGTGCTGGAAGTATTACCAAGCGGCCGAACTAACTCAATTCTCCATGGTATATTCCCATCATGCTAAACCCGACTGGATATTGATGGAGAGGCAGGCAATCCCAAACCATACGGTAGATTTCCTTTTGTGGATGTCTCCAAATTTACAACCCACAGTTTTTGCCCCTACCCTCTCACATTCCTTGGCCCTATGTGATTGGCTCCATGAAATCCCTTCTCTTGTTTCACCCCTCCGCCCTCTGACCCATCTCTTTCATAACCCCAGCTTTTCTCCAGGATGCAACATTTTAGCTTTCAAATGGTGGCTGAATAAGGGTCTCTTCAGAATCAGACATTTATTTAATTCCACAGGTCCCCTCACAATAGGGTACTGTAACAGTAAATTGGAAATGCCCCAGTCGGAGAGGTTCAGTTTTTCACAAATTTACCAATTTCTACACTTAATTTGGCCCAATAAACCTGACCCTCCATCTATTACAGCCTATGAATCATATTGCGCTGGCATCTTGGACCAAAGGGGGGGGGATATCTCTGATATACTCGCTTCTTGCAGAAACTTGCTCCCAAAACTTCCTATGCCATCGCATGGGAGAGAGATCTCGACACATCCTGGAATCTTGATCTTTGGAATGCCCGCCTTCACTGCTCTTCTAAGGGGATTGTCAATGTCTCACTCATTGAGGCCAATACTAAAGTATTTTTGTGATGGTACAGAGTTCCTCACACCCTGGCCAAAATATTCCCGAACGCTTCTCCGCTTTGCTTCAGATAGGCACGATGCTACATATTTGGTGGACCTGTCCACGAATATGCAGCCTCTGGAACAAAATCTTCGCAGTCTTATGCAAAATCACTGGGGTCTTGATCCCGCAAACTCCAGAGATTGCTCTACTTAACCACAGGATAGACAAACTAAGCAAACACTTTCAACGGTTGGCTCTCTTTATACTTATGGCCACCAAAATCACAATAGACAAATACTGGAAAAAATCTTTAGTACCTTGGGCAGCAGTAAAGCGCAAAATTACTTGGATAATGGTGCAGGAGAAGATTGCCAGCATCCTGTTAGACAGAGTGCAATCCTTTGAGCTAATCTGGGAACCATGGGTGAAGTTCGCTCACATTCCGCTATTTCCAGGTGCTTTAGCCCCTTGATGCCATTCCCCCCAGATGACCCGGCAGAACCCTCCTCTTTTCTATCTTTTCCCCCCGTGATTCCCTCCTTTCCTTCCTTCACTATAACTCTCCCTCTACTGCACTATTCTTTCTTTCCTTTTCTTCCTTTTCTTCTCATACTTACCTGGTTGGAACTGGAGATACAAGATAGCCCAATTAGATATTTAGTAATATTTCGGGTAGTGACATTCTCCTTAGGAAATTAGTTATTAGCTGAGTCTCGTCCAAAGTGGAGGAGCCCTTCCTCTCGCACCTTCTGGAGGGGTTGCCGGAGGCTCTGAACCTTCAGTTTGTTTCCATTCCATCCCACCTCAGAACTAACATATCAGTTTATACGATTGGGACAGATCAGCATATTAGCCCTGAATGTCTTATAAGTTGATTTGATCATTTATTTGACAATTCTGTGATGCTATTAAGCCTAATGTGTTTACACCAGAGGATTGGGCTATATGCCACATGTCACGTTTTGTTTATACCATTTGACTGTGATATAATTCTGTGTCACTAAAGCTTTTGTATTCTGATTCTTTTCAATAAAAATTATTGAAAGTAAAAATGAAAAAAAAAAAACAATGTGCGCCCCCCCCCCCCTATATCAGGCTCTTTGGGACTGGTATAGATTTTAAAGGGAACCCCGTGCCAAATTAAAAAAATAAGGTCCATAAAGACATGGATGAATGAGTTTGGGGTGGAGGAACTTGACTGGCCTGCACAGAGTCCTGAACTCAACACAACAGAACACCTTGCTGATGAATTATAGTGGATACTACCAGGCCTTCTCGTCCAACATCAGTGCCTGACCTCACAAATGCATTTCTGGAAGAATGGCCAACATTCCCATAGACACACTCCTAAACCTTGTGGACAGTCTTCCCAGAAGAGTTGAAGCTGTTATAGCTGCAAAGGGTGGGACAAATCAAATTGTTACCCTATGGTCTAAGACTGGGCTGCCATTAAAGTTCATGTATGTGTAAAGGCAGATGTCCCAATACTTTTGGCTGGATAGTGTATCTGGCAAGATTTGTAACGGTGGTTGAACCCTCCTACAGATAAATACTACATTTAGACATGATTTATGTAAGGCCCTGAACAACATAGGGAGAACAGACAACATCTCTATATGAAGTGGCATACTTGGGATTCAAAACCAGGAATTCAGCACTTCTAGGCAGGAGCACTAGCCTGCTGAGCCACAGGTTTTTAGGCTGCATCTTGGTGGTGTAAAACAGTCCTAAGTCTCAGGGGTGTAAGAAGTTAATCAATGCAGATGTACTGTGGAAGGCCCGAGAGCCTGCAAACAACCTGTTTCTGGCATATGCCATCTGTTTTGAAGGTACTGATTACTGTCAGCATACAGAGAGATAAAAAGTTGTCATTTTGTGGGTTTAGGCTTCATAAGAGGCTGCAATTAGTGCTGGTGGGGAATGTTAAGGCTGATTACAGTCATTGCCCATGGAAAACATATGACACAATTTGCAATGGTGATGGAACCCTCCTACACATACATACTACATTTAGACATAATTTAGGTAAGGCCCCGGGTCAGGAGTTAAGTTTAACAACATAGGGAGAACAAACAACATCTCTACATGAAGTGGCATGCTTGGGATTTGAAAACAGGAACTAAAAGCTGATTGGCAGTTGTGCTTCCTTGTGAGCCATCAAGCTGCTACATGTGGAACCCTCCTACACATATATACTGCATTTCTTTGGACATATAGGTGGAGGAATTACGTTAGTCAGGAGTTATTCTTCTTGATTTATTCTGTGATATTTAGTGGTTCTTGGTGTGTGAGTGTAGAATAGTGATGTTACATTCTGATTTTTGGGAATGACATTTTTATTTCTGATGTTGGTACACACATATCACATTTTTTGGGCTCAAATTAGGATCATTTGGAAATAATAAAAAAATAAAAAATTGTGACTCATTTTAAAATTGCATAAGCAATGGCATTGTTTTTGGTTTGTGAAGACACCTGTGTGAGTTTGGGCAAATATTTTTGTGAGATGGACATCAACAAGTGAAAGTGACAGAGAAAAAAATATTTTACCAAAACATGAAAACATTACACATTCTAGAATTCTTAAAAACAAAATAGATGATGAAGAAGCAACATTGTTGCAAGGACAATTTCTTTGAGAGAAAGATACATTTCATCTCAACATGAAAAGGATTTCTTTAGGGAAGTTACAATTATGCCATTATAATCAATGGCTGAAACTTTAACCACTTCAGCCCCGGAAGGATTTCCAGCTTTAGGACTGGAGCACTTTTTTCAATTTGGTACTGCACTGCTTTAACTGGTAATTGTGCGGCCATGCAATGCTGTACCCAAACAAAATTTGCATCCTTTTTTCCATAAATAGAGCTTTCTTTTGGTGGTATTTATTTACCTCTGCGCTTTTTATTTTTTGTGATATAAGCAAAAAAAGAACAAGAATTTTGAAAAAGAATGATATTTTCAACTTTATGTTATTACAAAAATACAATAAACTAAATTTTAGTCATAAATTTTTGCCAAAATGCATTCAGCCACATGTCTCGGGTAAAAAATAAGTCAATTAGTGTATATTTATTGGTTTGTGCTAAAGTTATAGCGTCTACAAACTAGGGTACATTTTCTGGAATTTACACAGCTTTTATTTTATGACTGCCTATCTCATTTCCTGAGGTGCTAAAATGGAGGAGCAGTACAACCCCCCCCCCCCCCAAATGACCCAATTTTGGAAAGTAGACATCCCAAGGAATTTGCTGAGAGGCATGTTGAGCACAGTGAATATTTTATTTTTTTGTCAAGTGATTGAAAAATGACAAAAAAAAAAATACACAAAGTTGTCACCGAAATTATATATTGCTCACACATGGCATGGGTATATGTGGAATTACACCCCAAAATACATTTAGCTGCTTCTCCTGAGTACAGGGATACCACATATGTAAGACTTTTTGGGAGCCTATCGGCGTACGGGACCCGAAAAACCAATCACCGCCTTCAGGATTTCTAAGGGCAAAAATCGATGCCTTCACACTACCTATCACAGTTTTGGAGGCCATGAAATGCCCAGATAGCACCCCACCCAAATGACCCCATTTTGGAAAGTAGACTCCCCAAGCTATTTGCTGAGAGGCATGTTGAGTCCATGGAATATTTTATATTTTGCCACAAGTTTCGGACAAATTAATTATTTTTTTTTCACAAAGTTGTCACTAAATCTTGAACATGCTATGGGTATATGTGAAATTACACCCCAAAATACATTCTGCTGCTTTTTCTGAATATGAGGATACCACATATGTGAGACTTTTTGGCAGTCTAGCCACGTACGGGACCCCAAAAACCAATCACCGCTTTCTTGCTTTCTAAGTGCGTAAAAAGGTGATTTTACTCCTCACTCCCTATCACAGTTTCGGAGGCTATGGAATGCCCATATAGCACAACCCCCCCCCCCCCAAATGACCCCATTTTGGAAAGTAGACACTCCAAGCTATTTGCTGAGAGGCACATTGAGTATTTTGCAGATCTCAGTTTTTGTCACAAAGTTTTGAAATTTGAAAAACGTAAAAAAAAAAAAAAAAATTCCAAAACAAACAAGAGCTGTAAAATACTCACCATGCCTCTTAGCAAATACCTTGGGGTGTCTACTTTGCAAAATGGGGTAATTTGGGGGGGGGGGGTTGTGCTACCTTGACATTTCAGGGCCTTCAAAACCGTGATAGGTACTGAGGTACTGAGGAGTAAAATCACCATTTTATGCCCAGAGAAAGCCTGAAGGCGGTGATTGCTTTTGGGGTTCTGTACATGGCTAGGCTCCCAAAAAGACTCACATATGTGGTGTCCCCATACTCAGCAGAAGCAGCAGAATGTATTTTGGGGTGTATTTCCACATATACCCATGGCATGTGTGAGCAATATATAATTTCAGTGACAACTTTGTGTAAAAAAAAAAAAATGTAATTTCCCGAAACTTGTGGCAAAATATAAAATATTCCATGGACTCTACATGCCTCTCAGCAGATAGATTGGGGTGTCTACTTTCACAAATCTGGGCATTTCATGGTCTCCGAAACCTGGATAGGTAGTGAGGAGTGAAGGCATAAATTTTCGCCCTTAGAAATCCTGAAGGCGGTGATTGGTTTTCGGGGTCCTGTACGCAGATAGGCTCCCAAAAAGTCTCACACATGGGGTATCCCTGTACTCAGGAGAAGCAGCAGAATGTATTTTGGGGTGTAATTCCACACATACCCATGGCATGTGTGAGCAATATATAATTTCAGTGACAACTTTGTGTAATTTTTTTTTTTGGCATTTTTCAATCACTTATGACAAACAAATAAAATATTCCATGGACTCAACATGCCTGTCAGAAAATAGCTTGGGGCGTCTACTTCTCTACATCTCTTACTATGAGATGGGGACTGACCGTGTGTCATGAAAAAGAGCCTCCAAGAGTAAACTATCATTAACATAAGACATAACTATGCCTCAACCAAGCACGACCCCAACCCCATGGCATCGTTCCGTGCATGAGCCCATACACCGCGCGACACATGCCGGGAAGGTCGTACAAAGGCGAGACTTTGGGCAAAATACAAATGTAAATGTGTCTTAAGAAATATAATACGATGAGAACACTAGGAGGACAGCAAAAACAAAAACAAAAGCCAAAACACATGGAATCGCACAATCCAACAACTACAGAGTCAAAAAGATCAAAAAATCAAAAAATACCCGGCACCGTGTCAGGTCAAAATGAAGAAGAGAAGAGACCCACTCCCCCGGTATGAACAACAATAAATTTAGATTATAACTAAATCCTGACCCAACACGACTCAATGGCATCGCATCACACGTGAACCGGCATACACGGTGCGACTAATGTCGCATAAGGGTAAATCTAGACGAATTATCTATATGTCATAATCACAATGAAGTGAAATAGGTCACAGGGGGGGGAGGGGGGGAGGAGGAAGGGTAGGAGGGGAAACCCCCCCCCCCCGAAACGCAATGTCGGACCGTGCTGTGTCCAATCTACATCTCATACGATGGGACTGGGATTGACCGTGTGTCATGAAAGAGAGCCTCCAAGAGTAGACTATCATTAATGTAAGACATGACTATGTCTCAACCAAGCACAACCCCAACCCCATGGCATCGCTCCGCGCATGGGCCCATATACAGCGCGACCCATGCCGGGGAGGTCGTACAGAGGCGAGACTTTGGGCAAAATACATATGTAAATGTGTCTTAAGAAATTTAATAGGATGAAAACAAAAGGAGGACAACAGAAAACAAAAAGCTAAGACACACGGAATCGCACAATCCAACAATTCCAAAATCAAAAAATCAAAAATTCAATTTTTTTTTCCGGTGCCGTGTCAGGTCAAAACAAAAAAGGTTACCACTTTAGATCTGCAGAGGAGGTCTACTGCTAGAATTACTGCCCTTGATCTGACATTCGCAGTGATACCTCACATGCATGGTGAAATTGTTGCTTACATACGACACAAGAGACTGGCACTTGCGTCCACTTTTGCACGTGTGCACGGGGGGGGGGGGGGGCAGGGGTGCATTTTTTTAAATTATTCATCTCAAAATACCAACCTAACCGTCCTCTTTGCTCCTCCCAAGACCTCCTGCTCTCCGGCTCCCTCATCACCTCCTCTCATACTCGCCTCCAAGACTTCTCCCGAGCCTCTCCCAACCTCTGGAACTCCCTACCCCAATCGGTCAGAATGTCCCCAAATCTATCCACCTTCAAGCGATCCCTGAAAACTTTTCTCTTCAGGGAAGCCTATCCTGCCACCACCTAATAACTACACTCCTTTTTTCTCAATCAGCTCATCCCCCGCAGTTTACTGCCCTTTTGTATCATTTAACCCTCCCTCCTAGATTGTAAACTCTAAACGAGCAGGGCCCTCTGATTCCTCCTGTATTGAATTGTATTGTAATTGTACTGTCTGCCCTAATATTGTAAAGCGCTGCGCAAACTGTCGACACTATATAAATCCTGTATAATAATAATATAATAATAATTTTGCTTTTTATTTTATTTTTACACTGTCCCTTTCATCTTTTTTTTATCATTTTTATTTTTATCCCAGGGATTTTACATATCCCCTATGATAAAAATAGGTATTGTCGCATATTTTTTTTTTTTAATTTGGGGTCTACTAGACTCTTGATCTTTCTCCAGCCCTTAAAGCATCTGACCACACCAAAATGGGTGTTATAAGATGCTTCCCCAAATTCCCAATGGAGCTGTTTATATCCGGTGAAACCGAAGTCACAAAATGCTCGTAGCCTCCGGTTCTAATCTAATCTTCGATCGGCTCTATGGTCAGCTGGCAGAAACACAGCTGCATTCTCGCGTTCACCGGTGGGACAGGAGAGCCTGAAGAGACCAGCAACATACTAGTATGTCACTGGTCCTTTTTGGGCATATATTGTAATGTTCTTTTTCTTATGTAGCCTGTGGGTTAAATGAAAAAAAAGAATAAATCGGTGGGTATACCCACCATTAGAAAACCTCCCTTCATCCACCCACTTCTAATGGTGGGCATAGCCCCTTTTTAAAAAAAATATACTGGAGCATAGGGGCAATCCGCCCCAATTTCCACCTACTGCCCCTATGCTCCGGTATGTTTGTTCTTTTTTAACTGTGATGGTGAAATCACCTCCAAAAGGGCTGGAGTCGCTGCTTTATGAATGGTGGGAGCAAACGCTTTTGCTGTCACAATTAATAAATCAGTGCTGCAGCTGAATTGCGTACCTGAAAAGGAATAAACAATTAATAAAACACAGTAACATAAAAAAATGACATACCTGCTAAAAAGAAAAACATTTAAAACACATTAACAATAAAACATTACAGGTAAGCATTAACATAAAAAATTACATACCTGCAAAGAAAACATGATAAAAACAGTAACAAACAGGTATGCATAAAAAATATTAACAATAGAGAGAGAACAATAGAGAGAGATTAGAGAGAAAACAAGAGAGAGAGAAAAAAAAGAAACTTACAACTGTGTTTGTCTTTTTTTATTTTATATATATATATTTTTTTAACATTTTTTATTTTTTTTGTTGTTTTAAAATTTTTTAATTTTTGGGGTTTTTTTTGGTACGCCTTTTTTTGTAACTAAAAATGAACTGGTTCCAGGTTTGGGTTTCTCAAAATGCACTGGCATCTTTGCAGACCCTATATAAGTGTGCCTATCACTGTGTCTGCTGCACCCTATGCTAATAATTCACTAATGTGTCATCGATGCAGAGACCAGGCTGGTCAGGACAGGTGGGGCAATAAGTATGGGTGTCACGCATGTATCCGCGTTGTCTGCAGACACGGCATCTCTTTTGGGGTGCTCTGTGGCCTGGGGTACCTCGGAGGACACGTGCAAACTGCCTCCCATGCAGCCGGCTAACTGCATTCACATTCTGAACTGGGGGTGCAGCACCATCTAGAAACAGAAGGGCTGTGATGATCTCTTGCATGAATTTGAGGAAGGATCCCGTCCGTTCTGACGCTCTGTATAAGACATGAGCGTTCAGCAAAGCCAATTGAAAAAGGTATATAGACACTTTTTTGTACCAGCGTCTAGCTTTACAGGTAACTAGGTACGACGTCAGTAACTAGTCATTGAGGTCCACCCCTCCAATATTTAGGTTATATTTGTGGACACAGAGGGGTTTCTCCACAACACCAGTCTCCGTAGGAATTAGGACGGTCATATCTGCATGAAGGGAGGTCAGAAAGAAAACATTCAGATTGTCCCTCCACTTCATCGCGAACAAATGATTACACTTCAAGCAGGCTCTCTCCCCCAGTCTAAGACGGGAATCTACAAGCCGGTGGGGAAAGCCCGGCGATTAAGTCGCACAACGTCACATCAGCCAATTTGGTGATCAAACATGTGACTAAAAAGTGGCACGCTCGTGTAATAATTGTCCACATACAAGTGGTACCCCTTTCCGAATAAGGGTGACACCAAGCACCACACAATCTTGCCAGCGCTCCCTATATAGTCTGGGCATCCTTTTAGCTCTATGTGACTATCTTTGCCCTCATAAACAATGAAACTACATGTATAACCTGTGGCCCTGTCACAGAGCTTATACATCTTGACCTCGTATCTGGCACGCTTGCTGGGGACGTACTGTTTGAAAGCAAGGTGGCCAGAAAAATGTAACCAGGGACTCGTCCACGCACACAACTTGGTTGGGAATAAAAAGTGCAGCCAACTTGGTGTAGAAGTGGTTTATGAGGGGCAGAATTTTGTAGAGCCGGTCAAATTCAGGGTCACCCCGTGGACGACTGAGTTCAATGTCACTGAAGTGCATGAACCGCAAAATCTGTTCATATCGTGCCCTGGTCATGGAAGCAAAGAACTCGGGCATATGGTGAATTGGGTCAGTGGACCAATATGACCGCAACTCAGTTTTTTAGTTATGCCCATGAGGAAAGAAAGTTCTGAAACCATGGTTGGTTTCCAGTCTCTAGCAAGTGTCAAATGGGGATTAGAGGCAATGAATTGACCAGCATATAAATTGCTTCGGTACACTAAAGCTCCATAGAGATCTTCCGTGAAATACAGTGAATAAAAATCGATGGCTGTAAAATCAACTGTATTCACCATGATTCCAGGTTGGCCAGTTAATGGGGGCAGTACGGGCACTGAGGTAAGGGGTTGCCAATCAAGGTTAGCAAATTCAGCGGGAAGGGCACTATGGGTTCTGCGGGCCTGTGTTCATCTTCTTTGTGGCTGCGGGACACTACTTGTGCTAGCCACAACAGCTTGAACTGCACTTATGGGACTCGCCACGTCACCACGTGATACTGCAGTGCTGGTTCGTTTACAACCAGGGGGTACTAGGCTGCTGGTGCTTGCCAATTCACCAGAATGAGTAGCGGTGCTAGTACTGGCTCTCTGCTCCATACGAAAGCCCTGTGATTCATGCACCTCAGGGATCTGGTACGCCTGACCCTAGCAGGGACCACAACTCCGTCATCAGAGCTATCAGACAGGGTGCCGCTGCTCTCTACCGGTTCATATGCTGAGCCTGATTCTGACAGTGGAGTTTCCCCATCACTCTCCTCTGTACTCAGCATAGTGTAGGCCGCTTCGCTAGTGTACGCGCGACCGGACATTTTGGAATTTCTAAATTTGATACGTACACTAGCGTGACTCACAGGCAAAAAAGCGCACCTGGTTGTCAGAGCTTGTTTCAAATGCTACCAAATTCACTGTCAGATTTCGCAGGGATCAGGCGTGATCTCTGCGAAGGCTGCAGATATGTGTGCTATGTTTTGTAAGAGACAGCGATCTACTGATCATGCACTTGGGTGGGCTGGGCTTGGCGGAGGGACTAAATGCAGGTGTTAGCCGTTATCTGGGCTGATTCCGCTAACGCTGCATTTTTTAGAACACTAATCTAGTGGGTACGCTAATATATATCTAATCAGATCGCAGATATTGATCTGATCAGATACTACAATAGTATCTAAAACCTTTCTAATGTGTGTGTATGCGTGTCAGAGTACCTAAATAACTGGCCCTGCACACTAAAACCTATCTGGGGTCACCGCCGGGCGATCGGGGGTTAAAACCTATAAAAGGTATATAAAATAATATGCGGCGGGTAATCTGATGGGGGAAAAAACTATCTAGCTAGCTAGCGTCACCCGTGACACTTATACAGTCATCACAGGTGACAGGGGGCAATGAAGGGGTTAAAAACTTTATTAGAAGGGTAAGGGGGGTAACGGAAGGGCCAGGCCAAATATCATTGGCCTGGCCGTGTAAAGTGATCGGCCCTCTAACCAATCGCACAGTAGTGCACACGCTGTTATTTAACAGAGATTTGCGATAACGAACCACCTTGCCGCCGTCACCCTGCGGCGGGTGGTCGGCAAGTGGTTAAACCAGCGGTAATTTTGGTATTTACTATAGCGCCCTGTAATAAAGCCATTGGAGCTAAAATGAGAGCAGTTTCATGTCTGAGCATGCTCAGTTGTGCTCAGCTGTGCTGTTGTAAAGAGACAGGAATTTATCTCTTCTCAGACTTTTAAAGACATTTCTGTGTAGAAATCACTTTTTCACAGAGTTTAAAAGAAGAATTTCCCACTTTAGGACCAGAGCACTTTTTGCGATTTGGCGCTGCGTCGCTTTAACTGACAATTGCCCGGTCGTGCGACGTTGCACCCAAACTAAATTTGCGTCCTTTTTTTCCCACAAACAGAGCTTTCTTTCTGTGGTATTTGATCGCCTCTGCGTCATTTCTGATCGCCGCTATAAACAAAAGAAGAGCGACCATTTTGCAAAAAAACCCAAATTTCTTACTTTTTGCTAAAATTCAAATCCAAAAAAAAAATACAAAAAAACATTTTTTTTCACCGTTTTTGGCCGATTTATATAATTCCTCATATTTGCGATAAAAAAATTGCAATCTGCGTTTATTGATTGGTTTGCGCAAAAGTGGCCGCGTTTACGGATGGTGAGAATTCATTTCTGGGGTTTTTATTTTTTTTTTATTTTGTACTAGTAATGGCGGCGATCTGCAATTTTTAGCGGTAATGCGATATTGGGGCAGACATGTCGGAACATTTTTGACACTTTTTTGGCACCAATGACATTTATTCAGCGATCAGAAATTTAAATGTCCACTGATTACTGTATAAATGTCATTGGCAGTGAAGGGGTTAACCTGCAAGGGGAGAGCTAGGGGTTAATCGTGTTCCCTGGGTGTGTTCTTACTGTGGGGGGGGTTGGGCTAACATGGGCATGAGAGATCTAACTGATCCCAGTGACAGGGATCAGTAGATCTCTCATGCCCCACTGACAGGGCGGGGAACCGCCGTGTTTACATCGGCGGTTCCCCGTTCTTTCCCTGTAGCCGCTTATCGCGGCTCGCCGGCGGACATCGGGTCCGCCCGAGCCGCGGGCACACTCCCCAGGCGCCCCCCCCTGGTGGCCAAAAGCAGATTGCCGCTTATTTACGTCAATTAGCGCAGGGCTCCCCGACTGCCGCCGTGAAAAGACCGCGCGCGGTGGGGAACCTGTTAAACAATATACCACATATTTTAGTACCATTTAGGGGATTTATATCATGCTCTAAACATATTTCCATGTGCAATTCCAGGTCCTGACTTGAGTAAGGGTTTTGGCGCTATGTGTTGCCTGGGCACTATAGTGAATTCCATTTTGGGAGTATTTTTGCTCCAGCGCTATTGTGATATCTGTTTGGGCATTAATTAGTGTGATTTGCGGCATCTTAGTACTATTTAGTGTGATTGTGGCAATTTTGCCGCTAATTAGAGGCCGGCGCTATAGTAAATTACCCCCATAGTGTTGACAGCTTTCTGTAGTGTTTTTGGTCTACTCTTGGTGATTATTTATTTGTTTAGCACATAAGTGATTCTTGTTTATTAATAAATGATGCAGCTGTGCAGGCGGAGGGATCGATTTGTCACCATAATACATGCTTCACCTTAAATATGGGGGTAACATGTGACGTGGTCTAAAAGGTGGAGTTAGCTTTTATTATCTTTTTGCTGCTTGTAATCACAAGTTTTGGGAACACAGGGTTCACAGCTAGATATGCCACAGGTATTTTTACCTAAATCCACTGTAAAACGTTTAAACTGGCCATTCACTGAAAGTCCCATGGGACTGAACAAGAGAAATCCCTCTATGTACACAGCATGGATGGACCAATATCTCCTGCAGGTTGTTGTATTGAGACAACCAGCACATACGGCTGTTAAAATACCTGAACAGTGGTTGCATCTAATTGGATGCAGTAACTGTTTGATCGTCAATTTGCAACCCAGCTCTTTCAATTTTTATATCGAATGATGTCGACCTGAAGCGTGTCATCAGGGCCACCTACACATTTTGCCTCTTTTCTGATGAACCAACCAAAATTGCTCTGTTTATGGCTAGCTTTACTGCTCTGTGTAGCCTAGTTTCAAGTCAAAAAAACTGAACCTGCAGATCCATCCAGCAGCACAAGTAGGAATTAATCATAATTAACCCATTGCTGACCACGCTATAGCCGAATGACAGCTACAGCACAGCTGGCCAGTTCTGGGTCTCCTTTGGAGACCACTGATCACAGATTGAGGTAAACAGCCAGTCAGCAGCTCTTTACCACATGATGTACATCTACAGTGGGATACTGTGAAATGTGAGCAGAGACCTATGATGGGTTACTGTGAGTTACATGTGCAGATCTACAGTGAAGCATTGAAAGTGAAGTGTTGTTATAGGACACAGCAGTTGTTACGAAAATACAGAATGCTGCATTCAGCTTAAAGGCCCTTTTTCTGTTTCGCTGTCAGCATATTTCTATTTTTGTCTGCGGAGTTTGCCTGTTTGCATATTGCATTTGCCTAAGGGTGTCCTGGCCCTAACCATCTCTCCCCCAGTTCCTGTTAAGAGACAATAAATCTCTATTTGTTAATTTAAAAAGTGACTGACACCCAATCATTCCACGTTGGACTACACTCACCATGCCTAGTAACCTGCACCCTAAGGAGGAATGTCAGCTGCCCCTGACTCTGGAGGTCACCATCAGGCCTCTGGAGGGTGGGGGCATCACTCAATTTTGGCGTCCAACATAAGGAAAAGGGTTATTTTTGCTGTGGTCACCCCTGGCAATGGACTGCAACTGCACAAAGGTTTTGTTTGGCTCCATGGGGTAGTGGCAAGTAACATCTTTAATCCTCAGAGACTGTGTTATTATTCATCTACATC
This sequence comes from Glandirana rugosa, assembly GCA_018402905.1. Lineage (NCBI taxonomy): Eukaryota > Metazoa > Chordata > Amphibia > Anura > Ranidae > Glandirana > Glandirana rugosa. Next base: position 153,854 of record BLSH010113356.1, read on the forward strand.
ATGTGGGGAAGAACCAATGAGTCTGTTTGCACTTGGGAGAGTATCAGCCTGGTTGTTTGTCACTTTACACCAGTGCTGCAGGGGTTAAGGCAGACTCCAGAAAAGTTTTGGCATATTGCTGGAGAAAAGAGGCGGATTTTAAGATGTGTGTTCCGAGCATCGGTCCTAGCCTGAGTGGACAAAAAGGTGTCCTTGCCAATACCAGAGTGCGGTATGTACTGAAAGGTAGCTTCGCCCTCTACACAGCAGGAGGCTATGAAGCAATTGGGCTGTTATGTGCAAAGTGTTTCGGCTTAGCTACAAATGTTTGGCTCTGGAATACATTCGGGGACTGCGAAGAATCACTACTAGAGGTAGTTTTGCCAGCCCTACCCCCATGGGTACTACAGGTGAATTGGGACAAGTGTGGCGCCATTCCAGCTCAGGAAGCTACTGAGAATCTTGCTCCTGTCGCTTGACTTACTGAAGTGGCTGCTCCTTCAACCTTTGTAGCTGCTCCAAAGTCAGGTACTCCGGTTATCTTCTGGGGCCGCGGTTGGACCCACCTGCGTTCCCTGATGTTGGAACCTCCTGGGGAGAAAACAACCAGACCCAGTAAGCATGATGTGAGTGAAGGCAGTGTGCTTGTGGGGACTGTGAAACCTGTGGCCACTAAGGGAGTTTGGAAAATCTTCTGCTGTATGTTCAAAGTTTAATCTGCTCCCGGCTGAAGAGCAGATTGTGACTGTTTTGCACACTTTTGGGTACTCTCGGCTGAGAGTAAACAAAACGTTACCACTGTACATATGGTTCATACTGCACTAGTATTGCTATAATAGTAGATTGCATTCTCTTTTTGTTGTCTCTTTCATTCTCTTTCAGGTGTTCCTGCATCCTTAGCATCTTCCTTGGCTAAGGAGAGACAATATCCTTGACTTGTATACTAATGGAATTTTTTTTCCATTTCCTATAGTGTAAATATTAGATAGATAGTTATGATATAAGGTTTACTTGTTTATTGCATATCTCCCCATACCCTTGGGTGGTACGCCACACGTTAAATGTAAATAATGTCTTCTATTTATCTGTCCCTGTGTGAAATGCCACTTACAATTGTACATAACTTATTTTCACTTGTTTGAGTGGTACGTCACGCTCATTTGTTATTGCTGTTCATCCTTTAACCTGTTATCCCCTTCCCACCCACTTTTTGCCAGGACATTCACTCTCACAATTGAGAGTACCTGTTTTTTTTTTTTTTGCCTCTGACATTAGAATGATGTTAACACATGTAATGAATAGATATGTTGTCTGAAGGAGTTTTCTTCAGCCCCGGAGCATGCTGGGATAGTCTAATTATTCGGGAGGAGTCAGGTGATCGGTGTTCTTTCTGCCCCAGGCTTCGGCCTGGGGAGACATAGGTGGAGCAGCAGCAGAGAGTTAGGCCTGAAGCCTGAGGCATAACCACGTGTGTGTAGAGGTTCTGCCTGAAGGAGAGCAGGATTGTAAAGGAGAAGCAGTTGCCACAAAGGGATGACCACTTCTGTTACCAGAGGCAGGTGTTACAGTGGTACAGCGGGTAGCTGTGAGTCAAGTCAGGGACCCAGCAGGACAGCGTGGGGGAAGCTTGAGTGATCTACAGTGGGATACTCTGAGATGTGAGTGAAGGTCTACAGTGGGATACTGTGAGAAATGTTTCTATAGGAGACAGCAGTTGCTACGAAAATACAGATTGCTGCATTCAGCTTAAAGGCCCCTTTTCTGTATCGCTGTCAGCCTATTTATATTTTTTGTCTGCCTGTTTGCAGATTGCATTTGCCAAGGGTGTCCTGGGCCTAACCCTCTCTTCCTTTTAAGAGACAATAAATCTCTTTTTGTTCATTTCAAAAGTGACTGGCACCAAATCAATCCACCTTGCACTACACCCACCATGCCTAGTAACCCGCACCTGTCAGCTGGCCCTCACTTTGGTGGTCACCATCAGGCCTTTGGAGGGCAGGGGCATCGCTACATTAAAATATAACATATAAGTCTGTAACGCATTTTATGGTCATTTTACAACATAACAGGAATTATCATAAGCTCACAAGATGTGCATACATGCATGCAAATGATATAGCACACTTAGGAAGAAAATTATAGCTGGCAACATTCTGAATAAATTAATAACAAATAATACCCTCTTAATAGAACATCACCATATTATGTTTATTTAAAGCCTGGATGATTTATGCCCTATAGTAAATATAGTCCCAGATGTCTTCTATCATTTAGTTGTATCTATATAGATGACAATTTGCATAAAATCTGCTATCCGTGTTTGCATTGCCTGGAATGCATTATAAGGCCATATAACATACTGCTCATTATGTGTTCTTTCATGCAAGCTTACTATGAGTTATTTACATTCGCATTCAAATTTTAACTGCTGTTTTGAAGCTATAGAACATACATGTTTTTTTGGAGCAACATGTTACTAAAACAAAAAAGTAATGCTGCTAAATAGGAGTTAAACATTACATAAAAGGCATTGTTTATATTAGAATTATACACAATACACATTTAGAAATTGAATGGGAGAATGCAGTTAAAAAGGGATATTTTTCTTTTTTTAATCATCTCTTTAATATGCTGTACATTTTTGGCCTTTAATTTACTGCCCCATCCCCATCCATAGCTTTGTTTCTGGTATGTGCAACCACTACAGCACCATGGTGCATGTAATTACATGGCTAACTCACGTCAGTGAGCTGGGAGCAGTCTTAATATTGTGATCACACTGTGTATCAGCATGTTAGCTTATACTTTACATTCTAGGCTAAGCTTACATAGATGCACCCTAAGACTAGGAGTGGAGATTCTCAGAACAGCTAACAGGACATTAGCAGAATCAACAGGTCCAAGCAGAAGAAAAAGAAGCCTACAGAGAAAAAGTAGGAGAACCACAAGAGATAAAGAGGGGTACACAATTGTTTATGTTTTATGTTTAGAGTTTGCATACACTTTAATGGTGGTACAGTAAAACATTGGTTTGAGAGTAACTTGGTTTGAGAGAGTTTTGCAAGACAATCAAAATTTTTAAACAAATTTTGACTTGCTATACAAGCGTTGTCTTGATATACAAGTAGCATCATGTCACAACTGAGTATAAAAGAGAAGCGAGGCGCCTCTAAGTGTAGAAATATGGTTACTTTTAATGAAGGTACAACATTAAGCAACTCACATGATTGATGATTAACCATATTGCTAAACTTAGAGGCGCCTCTCTTGTCTTTTTTTTTTTTTTCCCATAAAAATTTTTATTGTTCGATTAAGATAGTGTACAGACACGTTCAGCCACAAACAATAACAAAGTCCTATCTGCGTTGGAAAAGAAATAGAACATAGCAGAAATAAAAGCATATTTCATATAAAAATCTGTATTTGTGGGGTTGTAGCCTTAGATTGTTCTTACAAAAAGCTATGTATATTTCACTATTAGGGTGAGCGTGTGTTAGAGTTTTTTTTTTTTCTTTTTTTCTTTTTGGGTATGAGGCAAAGGAAGAGGGAACAGGGAGAGAGGGGGGGAGGGGGTAAGGGAAAGGAAAAGGGTGGAGAGGGTGCCTAGTGTTGGGTCAGGGGGGTACAGAAGACGCTTCCTGAGATTTACTCAGGGGGTCTACCACGTCTGGCCACCCCATAACCTAGTAGCCGATACCGGGTATCAGAGAGTATGTGGAAAACTTTATAAGTGACCTGCTTGATAATCGTTGGTCGTTTGAAAGTGGGTCCAGCATGACCAAATCTTTCTGAATTTGTCCGCATTGTCAAGGGAAGTGGCGATTAGCTCCTCCATGTCCCTAACTCTGTTTAGCCACGAGAACCAGTCTTTGAGCGTTGGAGAGCGTGTTTGTCTCCACAATGCTGGGATACACATTCTGGCTGTGTTTATCATGTGCATCGTGAGGGACTTCCTGAATGAATGTTTTAAGACTCTCGAGTGTTGCAGTAGGTATTGTTGAAAGGAGAAATCAATGTAATATGTGGTGACCTTTTGGATTATTTTGTGGACTTGAGACCAGAATGGTTTGATTTGGGGGCATTCCCACCAGATGTGTAGCATTGTGCCTGGTAGAGAATTGCATCTCCAACACATATTAGAAACCTGAGGCTACATCCTGTGGAGATAGGATGGGGTCCTATACCAGTGGGTTAGAATTTTATAATTATGTTCTTGCGTTGTGACATTCAGTGTGCCCTTATGTACTGTGGAGCAGATGTCCTCCCAATCAGATTCGGTGAGGGGGTTTTCTGCATCTTTGTCCCAGAGTTTGGTAAATTGGAGGAACAGGTCGTGGCCAACGGCTGACAAGAGGGAGTGGATTTTTGAGATTAAGTGCTTTTGATGAGAAGGCGATGTGCATAATTTTTCAAACAGGGTGAGATCTCGATTGATTTTGTCTTTAATTTTCGGGTCATTGAGGTAGTGTCTAGCCTGAAAGTACGACCACATACGACCAAATACTGGGTTCGCTATCTGCTAGGTCAGTTTTGGTGCGAAATTTTTTGGGTAAAGAATTGAAAGGCCTTTGGGTGGGAGTTACGATTGCTGACCCCGAGGAAACCTATTTCAAGGCCCGGGGGGAATTCTGGGTTTTTCCTGATCGGGGTCATGGGGCCTAGTATTGAGGTCAGATGTCCGGCCCAGATGGATTTATGAAGGCATTGAAGAGAGGACTGGATGAAGGGGTGGCCTTTGAGAGTAGGAGGTAAATCGGTACTGGGGGACCAGGCTATATCAACAAGGGCTCCTTGGGCCCATGATTGTTCCAATGTGACCCAGTCTTTACATTCACGGTGTACATGCCAGTCCACCACTCTTGTCAGTAGGGGGCTCTGTGGTATTGCTCGAAGTCGGGCAGCCCCATGCCCCTTTGTGTTTTGGGCACGAAAGTTTCATCAGGCTAATTCGGGGAGTGTTGCCCTTCCAGATAAAAGTGCGAAGAAGGGTATGTATGGATGAAAATAAAGTTCTGGGTAAGGATATGGGGATCGCTTGTGCAAGATACAGGAAACGCGGGAGGATTGACATTTTCACTGCAGCAGCCCTCCCAAACCACAAAAGAGTATTTTTTTCGCTAAATCTGTTTGGAAGTTTCTGAGTAGAGGGTGAAAGTTTAGAAAATAAAGTTTCTGGAGTTTGGCAGGCAGTTGTATGCCAAGGTAGGTAATTGCCTCCCTTTGCCAGGTGAATGGGAAGGATTCCATACAATGCTGAGCTAGTGCTTGAGGGAGGGTAATGTTTAGTGCAGTGGATTTGTGGAGATTAATTTTGAAGTTGAAAATATTGCCAAAACGTCTGAATTGTTCAAGTAGATTGGGTGGGAGACCCTCTTTTTGTCTTTTATACTCTGTAGCTCCTGATGAATTTTTCTTCTGATCCCCTTGTGGAGGCTGCCATGTGTGGATGGACATTTTGTAGTTACACAACCTATCACATTGCTATAATCTTTTTATATAGACTATAAACTGAAAGACCTATGATTAAATGCTCGTGGAACAAATCATTTGAGTTCCCATTATTTCTTATGGGGAAATTCGCTTTGATATACAAGTGCTTTGGATTACAAGCATGTTTCAGGAACAAGTCCAAGGTTTTACTGCAATTCCTTTGTAAAAGAAAAAAAGCTATTCTGACATATTTCTTTTATTTCACTTCTCTATTATTATTTTTTTCTTTCTTCACACTAATTGATCTAGCTAAAGTAAATCTACAGCAACTTACAGCAAGTAAATGAACATCAGGTAATAGATGCACAGGTTTAGAGGTATCTGCATGTACCTTAAGATGATTTCCAAAGTGCCCAGAAGTCAGGAAAACTGGGCACTATTTTAACTTAATTTTAACTTCAACATCTGAACTGTAACTCAGAAATACCCCTCCACTTGTAGTGCCCTATTTTTGGTCCATTTGTCATAGTTGGTAGTTGCATTTTATTCCTTGCTGTAAATGGAATACATTCCACTTTAAATGAACCAAAGAACAGAAAAAAAAAAGAGACAAAAATAATCATACTGCTAGCAGGCAAAAATCAAGATAAGTGGGTCAGGCGCATCACATAAATTTATAGTATTTATTTATTATAGTGGTTTAACCTTGGTTTAATTATTAGTTGGTAAGGTTGAATTAAGACACTAATACATCTATTTCAACGTGAGTGTGTGCTTTATGCCCCTACCATTTTCTATAGCCCTGTATATTCCCAAAGATACATATCTTAAAATGTTTAAATTTATCTTCACCATTCTCTGACACCACCAACTAACTTTGGAAGAGAGTCCCACATACTTTGCTTTCCAACAGTAAAGAACCCGTTACACAGTTAAGGGTTGAACTGCTTTTTGTCCAAGTTTATCGTGTGGCCATGTGTCTTCTTTAGAGACCCAAGATTAAATAGTTTTCTCCCAATGATACAGTCACCATTTGAAGATTTGTATATTGCGATCATATTCCCTTTTAAGTGCCTCTTCCCTAAGAAGCCCCCTTATTAGTTTCATTGCCCTTCTCTGGACTTTCTCCAGTTTAAGGACTTCCTTTCTGAGGTTGTAATATTATCATTTTGTCTCTTAAGTAAATACCCTTTTTAATGCATGATAATAGTTTGCTAACCTTGCCTGCTGCAGTTTGACATTGCATGCTATTGTCTGTCATCTAAAAACACCCCCAGATCTTTTTCCATCTATGATTATTATTATTATTATTATACAGGATTTATATAGCGACAACAGTTTACGTAGTGCTTTACAATATAAAAGGGGGACAATACAGGTACAATACAATAGAATACAAAAGGATTAAGAGGGTCCCGCTCAGAAGAGCTTACAATCTAATTGGGGGGGCAGGTGGTACAAAAGGTTGTAACTGTGGGGAGTGAGCTGATGGAAATGGTAAGGCTCCATTTACACGGGACACTGTTTCAACCTCCACTGAACATTTTATCTTGACAACTAGAAACCAGCATCTAAAACGTCCGTTTTGCAGCGTTTTGTATGCCGCATTTAGCAGCGTTTTGCCGTGTTCGCGTCTAGTCTAGTCTAGTCCATTTTTAAATGGAAATGCCTGTAAACAAAATGCTCCTATATGTGAGTTACCGCATTTAGGCGTGTTTTCAAGCTGTTTGGTGTTTCAAAAGCCTCTGAACTGGCATCTGAACCCATTTTTTTGCGTTAAAAAAAAGCCTCTAAACTCAACTGCCTGGAGACAACCTTAAACGACTCTGTGTAAATGTACTGATAAGATAACATAGAGGAGAGTTTAGGGGCAGCTGAAAAAAATGCTCAAATGCCTCTAAACGTCCATTTACCAGCAGCAGTGTAAATTAGGCCTTAACAATTAGTTGGAGGTGTGATAGGCTTCCCTAAAGAGATGCATTTTCAGGGATCACCTGAAGGCAGCTAGAGTAGGAGATAGCCGGACAGGTTGAGGTAGAGAGTTCCAGAGGATGGGAGAGGCTCTGGAGAAATCTTGGAGACGAGCATGGGAGGAGGTGACAAGGGAGTTTTAGAGTAGGAGGTCTTGAGAGGAGCGGAGAGGACGGTTTGGGTGATATTTGGAGACAAGATTGGTGATGTAGCTCGGGGCAGAGTTGTGGATGGCTTTGTATATTGTGGTTAGTATTTTGAATTTAATTCGCTGGGCGATCGGGAGCCAATGTAGGGATTAGTGGAGAGGTGTGCCAGACACGGCAGCGGTTGGTAAGGTGGATAAGTCTGGCAGCAGCATTCATGATAGACTGAAGAGGTGATAGCCTATGGAGAGGTAGGCCAATGAGAAGGGAGTTGCAATAATCAAGGCGAGAGATAACAAGGAAGTGAATGAGGAGCTTGGTGGTTTTATTTGTTAAAAAGGGGCGTATTTTAGAGATGTTGTGGAGGTGAAGTCTACAAGCTTTCGGCAGCGGTTGAATTTGGGGCTGAAAGGACAGGTCAAAGTCTAGGATTACATCTAGTACCCTGGCATGATGGGAGGGATTGTTGGCTACATTATTTATTTTTTTTGAAAAAGTCATGGAGGGGGGCACGGGCAGGGGGGTAATATTGCTAGCTCAGTTTTAGAGAGATTTAGCTTAAGGAAGTGGTGTGACATCCATGCTGATATGTCAGTTAGCAAGTTATTAATGCGAGAGGAGACTGAAGGAGTGAGGTGAGGAGTAGACAGATAGATTTGGGTGTCATCGGCATATAGATGGTATTGGAAGCCATGGGCGGTTATCAAGTGACCAAGGGAGGAAGTGTAGATAGAGAAGAGAAGGGGTCCAAGAACAGAGCCTTGGAGTACCCCTACAAAAAGGGGCAACGGAGAGGAGGGGACATAGTTGTAGGTTACACTGAAGGAGCGCTGTGATAGGTAGGAGGAAACCAGGATAGAGCAGAGTCTTAAAGGCCAAGGGAATGGAGTTTATTGAGAAGGAGCAAGTGGTCAACAGTATCAAAGGCCGCCGAGAGGTCAAGGAGCAGGAGCATAGAGTAATGGCCATTGGTTTTGGCAGTTAGGAAATCGTTAGTGAGTTTTAGTAAGGCGGTTTCCGTGGAGTGCTGCGAGCGAAAGCCAGACTGTAGGGGATCAAGAAGGTTATTTTCACAGAGGTAGGAGCTAAGACGGTTGTAGACTAAGCATTCTAGAAGCTTAGAGGTGAATGGGAGCAATGAGATTAGTCTTAAGTTGTTCAGGTTGGTGGGGTCCACTGAGGGAATTTTAAGTATGGGAGTGATCTGCGCATGTTTTAGAGGGGAGGGGAAAGTGCCACTAGAGAGGGAGAGATTGAAGATGTGAGTGAGGGAGCATAGGATAGAATACGTTTGACATTGCATGCTATTGCTGAGTCTGTCATCAAATAATACCCCCAGATCTTTTTCCATCTATGATTCCAACAGAAGTTCTCTCCCTATCATATTACTTTCATGTATGGATGCACCAATACCGGTATCATTGTCGGTGCCGATACCAAGCATTTGAGCGAGTATCGGTACTCGCCCAAATGCTCCCAATCCCAAAACCGATACTTGGCGATGCGATTTGTGTCAATACAAAATGAATGGGAGCAAATCGCACTGCAAAGAATCATATGCGATTTGAGCAGGGATGCTGTGCGGTTCCTGTCCAAGTTGCCCCATTGCTCCTTCGTGTGTGCACCATCTAGTGCTTGAGAAATTTGGGAACTTGAAAAGGGGCCATGGAAAGTGGTCCCATTGGTTTGTTGGTCCATATGCTACTCCACAGGCTTCTGTGCTGATCCGGGCCAGGTGTGTACCATAGGCGGCCCTTCCATCTGCTGCTTCCACCAATTCTGCTGGGTCCAGGTTCATCCCACAACCATGGGTACCTTCTGTGGTTTCCTGGATCCAGGATCGGTGTGTGGCGAGACAGAGAAACGCCCCTAGTACCATTATGCTGCCAAGAGACTCCTAGGTTTGCACTGGCATACAGACCGGTCCTACCATTGCCTTCCCTGGGCACCTCATCGTCCTACAGAGCAATCCATCCACCTAGGTCTGTCTCACTACACTGTTCACAGCTGTCAGGTTGTTTTTTGCCTTATATTACTTCCAGCAGTTTGGGCTACTTTGCCAGCAATAAATACATTTTCAGACCAGTTAAGGTTTTCTCCATTTAGTTTACCATTACATACATTAATGGGGCTGTACCATTTTTACACAGGCAATGAGCTGAGCCCTCACAAGGGCTGCACATTTGAAGGAATAGACTTGTGAGTAGTGAATTTTGTGATGGAAAAAGTGATCCTTGCCGGCAAATCGGTACATTCCCCTGTGGTGGATGTTTTTATTGTACAAATATGCTAGGTAAAAGCTATGTAACTCCCCAATGGTAAATTGTTTACTTTAAAACATTTTGCAAATTGCCGCACACAGTGGGTGGTGTATATGATGTCCTGTGATTGCGGATCATTTTACATTGGTAAAACCAAACAACAGCTATTGCAGCGTCTATACAGACATATTCACTGCATGCAAACATGCAACCCAGACTTACCATTGGGGAGACATGTCACCAGAATCCACAATGGTAAATTTCCAAAAATTAAAGTTATAGCTCTGGACAGGCTCCATATACCCCAAAGACAGGGTGATTAGAATAAAATACATTTGCAAACAGAACAGAGATGGATATACAAACTTAAGGCAACATCTCCCCCGGGCTTAAATGACGCACTTACCTTCAAGCCATTTGGAAAAATTCAAAAATGTATAATGTTTGACCTCTTTGAGGTATCAACAAGAACTTGGTGCAATGATTTAAATTGGGTACAATCTTGATATGACCTCTAGATGGCAATCATGCGGTTGCTTCTGTTTTGTCTTGGCTAGTGTTGAGCGAACCCAGACTGTAACATTCGGGTCCGTACCGAACTTTCGGGTGTCCGGGACCCGGACCCGAACACGGACATTTCAAAAAACGTTCGGGTTCGGGTTCTGGGTTCTGGTAGTTGATCACGCATGTTGAATAGCTGCAGGGCAGCCAATCAACAAGCGTTTCACTGGTTTGCCCTTAGAAGCCATCACAGCCATGCCTACTAATGGCATAGCTGTGATTGGCCAGTGCATCATGTGACCCAGCCTCTTTATAAGCTGGAGTCACAGTGCTTCATGTCACCTGCTCTTGGGTTAGGGTAGGGAGAGGAAGCTGCCGGCGTGAGGGAGAGATTACAGACATTTTAACATCTGATCCTGCATCCTGAGATAGATTACTACTGCTGTGCTGTTGCTCTGAGGACAGATAACAGAAATTTGAGATTTCACATACC
>BLSH010113356.1:170884-181360 GCA_018402905.1 Glandirana rugosa
GGCCTTTCGCCGCCCTCCCCCCCGTGGAGAGGGCGGCGACTATTTTCACTAGAGCACCGCTTAGGCGGCGATTCTGGTGAAAATAGAACGTCCCTTAGCGGACGTCTTTTTTATCTATGGCCCCAATACCATCGATAGACGATGGTATTGTTGCCATAAGGTGAAGTTTCATGGCGGCAGTTTGCTGCATGCCGCCAGGCCTTCACCAATTCATCACCAGGTCGGTACGCCATAAATTGGGGAAGTATAGGGCCGGTAAAGACCGTGAGGAGAGGATGTACATGTTTAGTAGTAAAAAAACGATCTTTTAATGAGTCTGGGGGGTTTGTATTTTTTTTAAAAAAAACGCGTTCGAAAAATCGCTGCGCAAATACCGCATGACATAAAAAGCTGCAACAACCGCCATTTTATTCCCTAGAATCTTTGCTAAAAAACCATATATGTATATATGTTTGGGGGGTCTGAGTAATTTTCTAGCAAAAAAATGATGATTTGTACATGTAGGAGAGGAGTGCCAGAAATGGCCGGGATATGAAGGGGTTAAATACCGCATGGCTGGACCACTACTTAACCACTTCCGGACCGCCGTACGTCGTTTGACGGCGGTACTTTGAAGTGGAATACCGTTGTTATGGTAGCAGATAGCTACCATAACCCCGGTATCTATTTTTTCTGCAGGCGATTCCCTGCAAGATAAAAGTGGTCTTAGCGGCGGATTCGCCACGAGATCACTTTTATCAGCGGCGGGAGAGGTGCCCCCCCTCCCGCCGCTTTCCGGTCATCTCTGCCGCTTACCGGACCCGCCGGCAGCAGCGGAGATGATCGGGTCCGTCCCCCACAGTGTCCGTGAGCCAAAGCCGCTCACCCGGCTCCATAACATGGCTGGGCGGAAGCGACGTCACAAGTCACTTCCGCCCAATGCTCTTAAAGGGGACATTTTTTTTTCCCCTGCCATTTTTTTCAAAAATTTTTTTTTCTTTTTTTATGCATTTAAGTGTAAAAATGAGATCTGAGGTATTTTTGATCCCGGATCTCATATTTTGGAGGTCCTGGCATGCTTTTTTCTATTACAAGGAATGTTTACATTTCTTGTAATAGGAAAAAAAGTGATCAAAAAATTTTTTTTAAAAAATAAAGTTGTAAAAATAAAAATTAAAAAGTAAAATAAATAATTAAAAAAAGAATTTTTTTTAAAGCGCACCGTCCTTGCAAGCTCGCGCGCAGAAGCGAACGCATACGTAAGTCCCGCCCACATATGAAAACGGTGTGCAAACCACACATGTGAGGTATCGCCGCGATCGTTAGAGCGAGAGCAATAATTCTAGCCCTAGACCTCCTCTGTAACACAAAAATGCTAACCTGTAGAATTTTTTAAACGTCTCCAATGGAGATTTTTATGGTGCAAAGTTTGTCGCCATTCCGCGAGCGGACGCAATTTTGAAGCATAACATGTTGGGTATCATTTTACTCGGCGTAACATTATCTTTCACAATATGGAAAAAAATTGACCTAACTTTACCGTTGTCTTATTTTTTAACTAAAAAAACTGAATTTTTTTTTAAAAAATCGCGCTTGTAAGACCGCTGCGCAAATACGGTGTGACATAAAGTTTTGCAATGGCCGCCATTTTATTCTCTAGTTCTTAGAAAAAAATATATATATAATGTTTGGGGGTTCTAAGTAAAAAAACCTGTTCTTAACTGAAAACCACCGAACTCCAAAAAGAGGCTCGGTCTTAAAGTGGTTAATTGCATGCATTTGATTATTTTAATTCCTTTTGTGAATTGAGTTGAATGCCTCTTCAAGCGGTATTTGCTGAGCGTTTTTAGCATTTTGCGGTAAATACTGCAAAATGGCATCGCGAATTCACAGTTTCAGGATCGCATGTGACGTTTAGGGGAAATGTGTGTTACTAAAAGGCTGTTCTGTGAGTTCAGATCTGTTGATTACCATGCCTAACAAATCCTCTATCATTCCTTGACTGGGGGAAGAGAGCAGGTGGTCAAAGAGATTCATGAGATAAGAAAAGAGAGGCAATATGCTGTTATCTCTAAAAAATACAATTACATTCAGAGCTTGACACAGCAAGAAATGTGCAATAAATTATGCAGGAACTCTTTAGCTGTCACTATAAAATTAGAGAAGCAATAAAGGGACTACTTTAAAAGAACTGCTTGATATTCAGTGCACTTTCCTGACAACAACGCTAAGGAAGGCTTGAGTGCTTTCTTGGAAAATTGTTGGAAACAAACCAGAGAGTCAATTTGTTTTAGCAATTAGGAGCGTGACTATAAACATCAAACTATAGCATGTATGTCTGCTGGTTTAGAATAAATCCTTAAAAAAAAAAACTTAACGGAAAATTTTAAAGAAAAAAGAGAAATGCTTGTGAGGTGATGTGGATGAATCTATCCCTTTTTGTTATAGTACTTTTTGGTAATTAATGGAGCAATATATGTAAAAAGGTAAATTCCACATTGCAAGTTTCATTTTCATTTCAGAATAATTTCTCCCAGCTTCACAACCCATACCGGTGTACCCACTGGCTTTCTAAAACATTTTTTTACAAGTCATGCCCTTCCTTTTCTAGTGTCTGTGACCTACAAGATCGCTTTTCCTCAGAAACACTTTAAACATATGAGGCTCAATTTCTAGGAAAGCGCTACTGCTTTGTCTCTTGCATAATTCTGTGGTATCCTTGAAGTGTAATTGTGGCCAGGAAATTTACATTTAAGTCCATATTAAATTACTATGGAAGTTCAAGTAAATTAAATCCTCACTGACTTATGTAACTGCAAGTACTGAGGAGAAAATTCATCTTTAAATTTCACTATACAGGTACTGATGAAGCACTGACGTTATTTGGATCTGCTTTTTCAGTAACTCTGCTCACCTTAAAATCCCCTCCTAGCAGTGACTTAGATCTATCAGCAGTGACTTAGCAGGCCAATTTCTATTGAAGACAGAGTGGCGATGCATTGGAAGTGCTAAGCAGGGTGAGATGAACTGCCAGGAGAGCCAATTTGAACATTACATTTTTTAGTACATGTGCTGTGAAATTTGAGGATGATCTCCGCCACAGTGTCTGCAGCTACTGAGGTCAGTGAGGGCTTGTTCTAAAGCTTATGTACTAGTTGTTAAGAATAAATAAATAATTACATGTCTATATCCTGGTTACAAGGTCGTGTTAACCACTTCAGCCCTGGAAGGATTTACCCCCTCCCTGACCAGAGTACTTTTTGTGATTCGGCACTGCGTCGCTTTAACTGACAATTGGGCAGTCATGCGACGCTGTACCCGAAATAAATTGACATCCTTTTTTTCCCACAAATAGAGCTTTCTTTTGGGGGTATTTGATCACTTCTGCGGTTTTTATTTTTGGCACTATAAAAAAAAAAGCGACAATTTTGAAAAAAAAAACAATATTTTTTACTTTTTGCTATAATACATGTCCAAAAGAAATATATAAAAATAACAAATTTATTCATCAATTTTGGCCGATATATATTCTTCTAATATTTGTGGTAAAAGAAAATCGCAATTGGCGTATATTGATGTTTGTGCAGAATTTGCCGCGCTTACAAACTATGAGAAATAATTTATGGCATTTTTACTATTTTTTTTCCTAGTAATGGCGGCGATCAGGGATTTTTATCAGGACTGCGATATTGCGGCGGACATATCATCCCTGTTTTTAAAGTCTATGCTTAGATTGTGCCTCTTTTTTCATGGTCACACATGTTACCCTATTGAATGCCATGCCGAGATATGCTGATGGGATTGAAGGAGTGTTTTTAACCGAGTGGAGTTCATCCTGTGGCTGCAAGACTATTTACAATCTGACTCCCTGCTATGGGAATGCGCTTGTGACCCTCTGGTAAAACTGGGGTCAAACTGTAAGGTGAGCATGCGTGCTAGCTGGTGGAGGGACCGCTCACAGTTTGTGTGGAATACAGGCCCCTTTCGGACATCTTCTGCATGCACTTTTTATATGGACTTTTAGGATTATTTGCTTGTATTTTACTGCGCTGCATCTATACCCCTTTTTTTGTGTACTTTGGGCATTGTGACTACCCTGATGTTCAGCTTGCAGTTTTTAGGTTCTTTTTAACATCTGCGGCAGCGCTGATTGTTTATTTACTCTGTAAGTCCGAAATTCACTCGACAATTGCCGGTCAATGACTGGTCACTTTGGGGACTCGGTACGGCCGAACCATAGGTGCTGGAGGTCCCAAACTTGGACCAATTGTTGCCCAGGGGGGCCTCTCTATGTGACCCAGGTTTGGTCTTTGGTGCCCCCCTCCTGTAGACTCCAATGTTAAAAACTGCTAAAGTCTTTGTTGTAAGGGCCCCTTGAGACACTGCATTTCTTATGCAAAAGAATAGAGAAACGTGAAGAATATTAAGAATGTCAAGAAAATTCATATTATTCCAGGTCATTTTAATAAATATAAAAACTGTAACCCTAAAAACCTTAAATGTATGGCTATATAAAAAACGGAAGGTAAATTGGGGGGGGGGCATGGGCATCACACTGTTAGATCACAAAAAGCAGGATATAGACACTTAGCCTTAGCCACAAAGGAACAGAAGACCCATTTTAGCATAAATTATTTTAAGAATACATTTCTCAGGAATATTCTTCTTTATGAATAATTTTTATGAATGGTATATATATATATATATATATATATATATATATATATGTCATATTTTATTTTATAAATAATCCATCTTTTATAGTAAGTGAGTTTTAAAGTAATATTTTATGGTCTTTACAAAACATGGGTTGGTAGTTAATGGTTTAATGCTCACAAGCTTTATAGGAAACAATATTGGGTAAGTTCCCTCCTCTCGATGAAGAACCAAGGTTCAAAACGCGTTATGTGCTGTTTACGGACTACTCCACAGTGGGGGATTTGTGTGTGTGATATTCAAAGCCATCTGTTTATGGATATATGATATCAGGCACACTGCTCTTACTCTTGTGGTATTCAAGATTCTTGAGACCTGGTTCACACTTATGGAGGTTACAGTTTCCATATCACTGGGGCATTTTGCATTTTTCAATACACGTTTTTGATCCATTAAAGTTTATGGAACTAAAAAATAGAAAAAAGTCACTGGCCCTTCACATAATATGCACAGAAGTGAATGTGACCCAAAGGAAACCATGTTAAATGTATTGTAGTGCATTTCTGCAAAACAGAAAATGCACTAAAAATGCATAGTGTGAACCAGGCCTAAAAGTAAATTGTCATGTTTTAATACAATTGTTTTAAAAAATTTACTTGAGCTACTGAAACAGGTGTTAGGTCCTTTAAAGTTGATTTCTGCTCCTTGGGTACCAGGCAATAGGTCTATCAATTATTCTTCCTTGTAATAGGATATATAATTACAGGTGGATGGGGGCTAGCCAGGGGTGAAGTGCAACATGCAGAGTGAGAAGCTGGTCTCAATAGGCTAAAAATATTCCTGCTCATGAGTACCTGTATTGAAAACTTTACACTTTAAAATGGGTGACAAAGGCAGAAACCGAATACCTGAAGGAAAGATTGCACCGAAGAGGAAATGCTTCCATTCATTTAGCAGAATGCTCTTTGCCACTTTTTTTTGAGAAAATATTGAGTTTTATTTAACCATACTAAACTGGACATTCATTATGATGTGATGGGAAGTTGAAGAAAGAGAAATGCTCTGCATCTGAGATGGCTCTGTTCATACAACAAGGTTTGGTGTGCCTGGTGTCCAGTCTGTCCTAGGAAAAGGTGATTGCTAAAGAATTACACTCAGAGGGGTTTGTTTACCAAATGCAAATAGGCTCTTTACTTTGCATGGGACGTTGTACTTTGCAAGAAATTTTTCCCTGAGCTTAGTGAATGAGGTGCAGGTCCATCATCAAATCATGTGCAAGTAAAAATTTTGTTTTTTTTATTTTACTTACAAGTATTTGGGTATTTTTTGCAACATCAAACTTCACCATATTCACTAAGCTCAGGGGAAAATTACCTTACAAAGTGCAACTTACCTTGCAAATTGAACAGCCTATTTTCATTTAGTAAATAAACCCCATAAGTTCTGCCTGGGTTGTCGAGAAAAGGGATCCCTGAAATATGGGTGGGGGGAACTGGCAGAAACCAGCCTATGGACTATGCATTTTGTGCTGGGGGGAGGAGCTCCCCTCCAGGGACTGTGTCAAGAGGCGCCTTTGGTCATCTGCAACCACACAAAACCCTGTGACCAATGTAGTGGTCTTTCCCATCCCAGACATATGTGGGAGCAGGCCATCCACTGGGGTACAACATTTCAGAACATCTCTACAAATATTTTTACTTAACTGCTGTATTGGCTGTTTCTGCTTCTTAAGACATTCTTTCTTATAAAAAGCATTTCAAGAAAATATCAATATAATATTAATACACACTATATAGTGCCTTTGGAAAGCTCTGTAATTTTATCTGTATACAAATGACTTTCTTGTGTCAAAACTGCAACTTATGTTTCTTATGGTTATAATATTCGCTATTCCTAACCTATTTTCCATACAGTACCTATCACATTCAAACTCTACTCATCCCTAGGAGACTCATTACCGAAAACTGAGTATTCTTTTGAAAAGAGGTGGGCAGATTTGAACAAAGTGGTGGGAGAGGCTTACAGCAACCCAAAGAAATATCTCAGGTATGATTGTTTGCCTTAATATCTTAATGTGTGTCTTACCATCTGTCCTTGTCCTTCAGCATCTGTTGATATCCACCACTCTTGTCCATCTGTCACAGCCTAAAGTACCTCAATAAGCTCAGTTCACTAAGCTCTAACAACCATTACTTTCAGCACTAATATCCAATGAGAGATCAAAATAACAATCACATGTCTAAAAATAGGCATTTTAGCTAAGTGAATTGGGTCTATTACCCGTCAGTATGTATCCATCTGTCACATGGTACATTAATTATATTATATGTTTATCATTTACAGTAGGGATATATTATGTCTTACTATGAACAAATGTCAGGACATTATCAGCTTCCATAAAAGTGTGGACTAAACAGATTCATTACTCTGGGTTGCCATATACGATTGCACATTACCCTATTATTGTAAATACTGTATGAAGCCAAAGTTAAAATAGTACTTACACACAATTTTCAATGAGTTTTACTTCACTTGATCCACTAAAAAAATCGAAGCTATCTTGTGTTCCTAAAGATGAACCAATATATGCCAGTCTATAGAAACCCTTTCTAACATCAAATCTAAAATGATAAAAAACTGTTTTGCAATTATCTGAATTGCTGCAAGATAAAGATGCTTCCAAATCTAAATAGGTGCTAGAATACTTCATTATTCATGTAAGGAAAGGAGCTGAGTTAAAAGTTGAAGAGGTAAAAGGTAGTAAAGCTAAAGCTTTTTTCAGTTTTGAATAAAGTAGGGATGAGGGGCTAAAACCCGTCCGGTTTTTATTTTTCTGTAGGTATAATATATATACAGTATGAATAAACATATATATACCCGTGCTGATGGGTATAGTGCAAAAAACAAACTATGCGAAAATATAATGAATCAAGATGTGAGATTGCTGCTCCTTTAAAGGTGTGCTGCCTTTAAATCATGGGGATGTGTGAAATACAGAAAAAAAAACGCTCCATTCCCAATGAAGGCTGCCAGCTCCTCCTATCTGACAGTTCTTAAATAACAAAGGGGAGGTGCCACCCAGTGACATCACCGGGTGGCACCGCCCTCTTGTAACATCACCGAGTGGGTGGGAGGCATGCAGGGGTCGGCAACATCACAAGGGAATAGCTCCACCCTTTACGGCATTCTTAAAGTATAATTAAATGGAAGAAGGGGGAGGATCAGATGAGACAGGATCAAACAACCTTTTTACAAAGTGCAGAGGATTAATCCCTTAACTACTTGCCACCTGCGCTATAGATGAAAGACAGCCACACAACAGGCCTTAATTGCCAGGAGGATGTTCATAGATGTCCTCCTAAGCATGCACTGTCTGCACGTCCCCGCGGGTCACGCCGGCGCGCTCTGTGATCACCGAGTCTATGAGACTTGGCTGATCACAGATCGGAGTAAGGGGCCAATCCCAGCCCCTTACCACGTGATCAGTTGTCAGCCATTGGCAGCTGATCACGTTATGTAAAAAGAAGATTGGTAATCTGATTTTTTTTCCCCTCATGCTGTTAGAGTAAGGGGGAAAAAAGCCAATCTCTGGCTTCTGTCAGAGGGACATCTGTCCCTCACACAGAGAGCTGCGGCTGCCTCACCTGTACCCACCAGTGCCACCAGCCAGTGCCACCTTTCAGCTCCCACCAGTGCCACCTAGCAGTGTCCACAGTGCCACCTACCAGTGACCACAGTGCCACCTACCTTTGCCCACCAGTGCCACCTATCAATGCTCACCAGTGCTGCCAATCAATTCCCATGTGTGCCTCATCATCAATGGTACAGATTAGTGCTGCCTATCAGTGTCACCTACCAGTGCCGATCAGTGTCCATCAGTGCCACTCATCAGTGCCCATCAGTGCCACCTATCAGTGCTCTTCAGTGCCACCTATCAGTGCTCTTCAGTGCTGCCCATCAGTGCCAACCATCAGTGCCCATCAGTGCCAAACATCAGTGCCATCCATCAGTGCCACCTATCAGTGCCCATCAGTGCCACCTCATTGGTGATTGGTGCCCATCAGTGCAGCCTATCAGTTTTAAAAACTTTATGACAAACTATGAAACAATTTTTATTTTTTTCCAAATTTTTGGTCTTTTTTCATTTAAATAAAAAACCCAGTAGTGATTAAATACCACCAAAAGAAAACTCTATTTGTGTGAAAAAAAATTATAAAAATTTAATTTGGGTACAGTGTAGCATGACCGTGCAATTGTCATTCAAAAAGTGACAGCACTGAAAGCTGAAAATTGGTCTAGGCAGGATGGGGGTTTAAGTGCCCAGTAAGCAAGTGGTTAAGTTCCACAGTGAGTATAACAAGCATTCTTTACTGCATATACACACTTTTACTGTTGTGGGTTAGTAACACTTTCATTTGCAGGGATTTCCTCTAAATATCCCATTTGGCTTTAGGACAGAAAGCAAAGGTAAATCTCTCTAATGGGACAAAAAAGACAAAAAATCTGACAAGGGTTACAACCTTCCCTTACTCTATTCAAAATTAAAAAAGTTTTGCCTATACTGTAGTTTTACTTTAATACAATCATAATGATATAATTAGACAGTAACACATTTTTAAGAGCAGGTAAAAAATTGTAAAGATGTATTGCATATACTACCATCTTTTTTAAATAGAATTACAAGTAGAGAGAAATCATATATAAGCCCAATTTATCATTTATAAATTATACAGATCATTTGCACAATATAAATATTTTACTTAGGAGGCAATTGAAGAGGGATAGAGAAGGCAGACTCCATCTTTATTAAAAAAAAATAAAAAAAATTGCACTCCTGCTTTAGCAAAAAAAGGTGTTAAACATTAGCTGCCAAAATGTAAAGAATATTATGTTTGGCAACAAACTTCAGAGCTAGGGAATGACAACAGGTGGTTTCTATTTAGAGAAACACTGTTTGATAATAGCCAACATGAAAGCCACAAAAATTGCCAAACTGAAGAAAACAATACGGAAACAAAAATGCTAAGTTCGGAGTGGAGCTTTCACTGGGGGTTGTGGCATTAATGTAGCCAGGTAGGTCAGGTCAGCAACAAGTCCTGAAAGTAATGTACAAAGTCAGAATCCAGAAGTGTGGTCAGGGACAGGCAGGGTCATACACTGACTGGCAGAGTAAAGCAAAATCGTAAGGCAAAGAGAGTAGTCCAGGAATCAGGCAAAGTTCCAAGTCCAGAAGTTCTGTAGTTCAATAGTATAGCACACACCTAGGGAAACACATCCAACAAAGGGGCACTGAGCACAGGAAGTCACGCAATTCTGAGCTTGGTTACGGACTGACTGCAGCTGGAAGGCAGGTGGAGCTAGAGAGTCCCAGGAACAGAAACACCAAGCAGATTATGTGCTGAAGAGATTCCCCAGTGGCAGAGGAACAGACCTGTAGCACAGAAACAGACGGACTCATGTTCTAACCCATCCAGGCACATGACACAATAATTGCATACGCAGTAGTTAACCAGCCAAAAAATATGTAATTGTATCTTAGAACTAGAACCTGTAAAGCAATTTAGATATTCTTGTAACACACAGGATTTTACCTGGCCAAACTTTTTAATTATTTGCAAAGGTAAAACAGCTGTGGAAAATTGGGTTTGGAATGTTAGTGATGCAAAAACAACATAAGCTTACATGAATAATAATGCAGAGCACAAGATGTTACCTGGCCACAAAATAGTGACTATATGAAACTATAGACTGTGGAAAAAACGGATTTTGGGTATTAGTGATGCAAAAACACTGTAACTCTACAAAATATTAGTGCAGAGCACAGGCTATTACAACGGCTGC
>BLSH010113356.1:218300-234496 GCA_018402905.1 Glandirana rugosa
GTGTGAACAGAACCGGTACCGTAATATCGAAAATTTGAACTTTGTCGGTGACTTTTCCGTCGTTAAATAGAAGACGAAACATAACAACTGAACGTCTAAATAACCTCGAAACCTTCCTTTATGTAACAAGAGTTTTAGTCAGAACTTTTTTTCAGTTTTTGACCAACGGACCTTTTTTTTTTAATGATTACGTTCCGAAGATAAGACAAAACCAGTAAAACAATTACTGACGTAAATCGCATTACCAGATTTGTTCACTTCCGTAAATTGGTGAACTGTTGACCCGTGAATTTGGGGGAATTGTTGGTAATGTTGCATGACTGAGTAATTGTCATTCAAAGTGTGAGAGCGCTGAAAGCTGAAAATTGGTCTGGTTGTTAAGGGGGTTTAAGTGCCCAGTTGTCAAGTGGTTAAATGCCTTCACTTGTTTAGACCATTACGCTAAATGCAGTCATTAACAAAATGACCAAAACAGAATAGAAGCCTTGCATTAGTAATTTTTTTTTTCCAGGCAACCAGTTTTTGACTTTTTTTCAAGACTGATTTTGAGAACAATGTATTTCCTTCCAAAGCTCCAATAAATCTGCAAGTCAACAATACAAAGCAGAAGATAAATTGCTGCCTTTTCAGTGGCTGTTTCAAGTTTAAAAGCTATAATGCCATGGCCAAGACAAGTGTGAGAGCTCTCATTTGATCAACAATAATTGCTGGTGGATTAGGAAGGGTTAATGAGGCTAACTTGCTCTTCACAAGACAAGTGTATGGTAATAATCCAAATGTGGTTTCTGCATGCCCTTCACCAAAAAATAAATAATGATTAACTGCTCAATCCTGTCATGGTCAGGTGTCAGGCTCGGAGGACAATAGCTATAACAGTGGAAAGGCTCATGCAGAAACCAGCAGGATAAATACAGAAACAGGTGCTTCTGGCAGATCACACAGGCTCACCAAAGGATGGTGGAGATAGGTTTCACTAAGTGCCAATTTATGGTCCTCAGGATTGCCCCACCAGGAGGTGAGCAAGCTGGGGTGCGGTAGCAGATATGGCAGGTAGGTATCAAGCAGAAACATAGTCAGTTAACAAGCCAACAGTTGGTAACAAGTGGTTTAGAGTGGGATCAAGTGAAAGCATAGTCAAGGAACAAGCCAGAGGTCGGTAACACGTGGTAGTGAAGATACAGATGACAGAAGGAGCACAAGGAACAAGATATTGGCTGGAGAAGAGCACAATGATCTGGCAAACAGGAAGGACAAAGCCATGGCTTGAATAGGAAGCTCATGAGAAGAGCAAGGAGTTCAAGGTTCACCAGAAGGGATCAAGCAGGGAGCTGTTTAGCATCTCAGGTAGTCCAGCAAGAAGAGCTACTGCCAGATGCAGCAGAGGTCCTGGTTTTAGATCTAGGTACTGGTAATTCCATATCCTGTAGGATGGAACTTTTAACATGAACTATTGATGTCAAGTCTAAAACTGTATGGAATTAAGTAATTGGTTCGTAGTAATCACACAGAAACATTTGAGTCTAAGGGTAGATCTACCTATTTCATTGTAATAAACATACGGAGGTACAGTTTATTTAGTTGATTAAGTTCAATTAACATAAGAAGGTTGTAAATATTTATTGATTATTTGTAAATGTTTAATGTAATTTTGAGTATGCCTCATCTAAGTTATTTTACAATATGAGGAAAAAAATAATCACCCTTTTTCTGCAATGCTAAAAAAAAAAGTTTTTTAGGTGCCTCCAGGAAAAAAGGCTTGTGTTTCAGATACATTTGACACCTTTTTGAGATGTGTTTACCTTGCTGTCCAAGTGGAAGTGTGCTCCTCTGTGTGGCTGCTTCTTCTGAGAGTGGAATCTAAGGGGTAGCTGGTGTTCTGCCAAGGACCCCCTCACGGGAGTATAGGCTTTGCTGCTGGATACCCCCTGATTACTCAACAAATGCTTACAGACATGGAGGAGGCTAGGTACCAGGTAACGAGTTACAGCAACATAAGAGACACGTGACACTAGGTGGCTGAAAACAAGAGTTGATGTTTGAGGCTGCAGGTGTGGAGAAGGCACAGCAGAAGCATGAGGCTGCAGGTGCAGATGTAAAAGCCACAGAGGCTAGAGGCTGTGAGTGCAGAGGAGGAGTAGAGACCTAAGGCTGTGGGTGCAGAGGAGGAGCCACAAAGGCCTGAGGCTGTGGGTACAGAGAAGGAGCATTAGAGGCCTGAGGCTGTGGGTGAAGAGGTGGCGCATCACAGGCTGAAAGCTGCTACGGACACTATAGAGACAGGTGCAGCAGATGCTAAGGCTGAGAGTACAGCAAAGGTTTGGCCGTGGTCTTAGTGGAGGCTTGACTGTGGATGTAGCAATGGCTTTGTTCTGGCTGCAGCAGAAGCACTGGAAGTTTGGTAGTGGATGGGTTTGGGTGGAGCAGAAACTTATGTGCAGGTCCAGATGAGGCTTGGCGGTTGCTGCGGTGGAGATATGGCTGTCGGCGCAGCAAGAAAGAAAAGAGATGTGCAGAACTGTGCCTCTGCTTGGAGATGTGTCTGTTGTTTTTTTTTTTGTATGTTTTCCTCAATAAAGAACAGCAAAATGTTTTTCAGCATACCAGAAGTGCCACATGTCTCTTTACTATCCATTTTATTGGCTAGTGCTGACACCCAAGGTAGCGAATAAATAGGTACTTCAGCAAGTTTACCTGGAGCGGTTTTCAGTTTTCATCTGCAGCAAGACAGAGGATGACTACAGGTGTAAGACTTGAGGTAGACTTTGATAGCTCATGAGAATAGAGTTTCCATGTTTGAGCAGTGACAGAAAGTCTAGCTCAAGTTTAAATAGGGGATACAGCATGCCAATATGTCATAAATGCAACACAAATCCCAAAAGTGCCTTCAGCTGTTTGACAGTGTGGAGGCACTGGTGTTAGAACATGGGAGGCAAGTAGCTGTGACATTTGTATTTAACATGTGTCTACATTGCATTCCCATTGATTTGTATAGAGGAACAGAATCATGCAAAATAAACACTATACAGTATATACATTAATAAATAATATACATATAGCTAAAATTCAAACTGCAGGAAATACAAGAGGTGTCTGAGGCTGCATTGCAGGTGCAGTGCAGACTTTAGGATCTGGGAGCATAAGTGACACAACAGAGACTTAAGGCTGCAAGTGCAGAGGTGATGCAGTGGAGGTTCAAGGCTGCAAGTGGTGCAGATGAGGGTCAGACATTAATGCATCAGAGGCAGTAAGCTGCTGGAAGATGGCAGAGGAGGAGGCTTCAAGTGCAGTGGAGGTTTGGCTGCGGGTGTGTCAGGGGCTTGGCTGTGGGTAAAGTGATGACGTGGTTGCAGGTGCATAGGAGGCATGTCCATGGGTGCAGGTGAGATGGGCTGTGGGTATGTTGCAGGCCCTAAGGCTGTAGGCCAATTTCATTAGCCCAGGGGAGCATAGAGACTTATTGCTTCAGTAGTGACTAAGTGTCCATCTTAAGTTTAAATGGGGATGAAGTGTACTAATGCAGCTGCGACACTACGGGTAAAACCTGGAAGTGGCCAAAGCCGTACAATAGTGTGGAGTTAACGGCTTGTGATCATGGGAGGTAAGTAACTGTCACACTATAACTGTGTCCATGAATTTACAGCATATTCCTGTTGACTTGTATAGATGAACACAAGTGTGCAAAAACAACAATATACACACATGAACATTGTTTTATATCAGGGATATGCAATTAGTGGACCTCCAGATGTTGCAGAACTACAAATTCCATGAGGCATAGCAAGACTCTGACAGCCACAAGCATGACACCCAGAGGCAGAGGCATGATGGGACTTTTGCAACAGCTGGAGGTCCGCTAATTGCATATCCCTGTTTTATATTATTAAGTCTAAAATTCCAACACTGTATTAGAATCTAGATATCCAACAGCAAAATTTTCCAAACTGTTTTAATTTAAAGTTTCGAATAAATCATAGAAAGGGTTAGTTTCAGTATGTGGTCGGCTAAAATTGTGACAATTTCATATCACTGCTGCTATAGCCAGTACTTGCCATTTCCGCAAGTTGCAGACTAAGGGGTAGGCCTGCAGCATAAATGTTGGATAATAGAGAAAAGATAATAGAGAATAATGGGAAATTAACTTTCCATGAAACAAATGTATTTCTTCCAACCAGGTTAGGTTAGACAAGCACTTGGCTATTTCATAGTCGCTACATATCCAGGACAAGATATTGACAAAGGAGAGATAAATAAATGAGGATGACTTCTTTATTTGCAGTATAAGAATGGAAGTACATACTGTACATTATAATTTAAAAAATGTAGATTAATGTTAACATTATTTATGTTTAATCTATTTTTATTTGTTTTTACAAAGAAAAAGGAGCAAACTAGACTATATCCAATACAGGAACAATATGTGAGATATAAATTGCCAAAAGCAAGACAATATAGACAAGAGACATACAGTCCCTAAAAGTTCAGGAAAGAATAGTTAATGTGAATAAGAAATGGAACATCAGCGACTATAATAATAATAACAGTTGAAAGTGCACCAATTTAACACATATCAATTTGTAGTCAGGAGTTAAATAGTTACTACAGCTGGATTGCGGCCTAAACCAAGTGATCCAGCGGGCTAGATTGACACCACACCTCAGCAAGCTGCAACACTACTTTGCTCCAGTGAGTGATCAGCAGAACCAGCGAGCCATCATCTGAGTTGTTCCAGATTCAGCGGCATCTGCAATGTGAATGGCAGTTGATCTGGAGTGAACTCCAGGTAGAGCAGAGGAAGCCGGTTACCCTAAAGCAAAGAGCAAGTGGATACCATCCATTCCAGCGTCTATCACGTTTGCAGTACCCTTGCAAAGTCTGATTTGGAGGATAAAGGGGTGGAGGTCACCCTCAAGGGATTGCTACAGCTTTGTTTTATACAGATATGGGTAGGCTAGTAGAAAGTTTAATTAATAGCAACAATATTACAGCTCACCAGGGTTATCGAAAGCTACAATTCTTCTCGGTTCACACACCCACTCCCGTAGGAGAGGAAAATTTTGACAGCTCGATGGACCAGGCCATTCAAGCAGTGGAAGAATGGAATGTGCCAGAAGCAGTGAAGAGACAACGGATAAGTGAAAGTCTGTGAAGCCCTGCCATGGATGTAATTCAAAGCTTGAAGCGAGGAAGAGTGCATTGCCATGGACTATATACATTATCTCACAAAAGTGAGTACACCTCTCACATTTTGTAAATATTTTATTATATCTTTTCATGTGACCACACTGAAGAAATGACACTTTACTACAATGTAAAGTAGTGAGTGTACAGCTTGTATAACAGTGTAAATTTGCTGTCCCCTCAAAATAACTCAACACACAGCCATTAATGTCTAAACCGCTGGCAACAAAAGTGAATACACCCCTAAGTGAACATGTCCAAATTGGGCCCAAAGTGTCAATATTTTGTGTGGCTACCATTATTTTCCAGCACTGCCTTAACCCTCTTGAGCATGGAGTTCACCAGAGCTGCACAGGTGCCACTGGAGTCCTTGTTTATTCCTCCATGACGACATCACAGAGCTGGTGGATGTTAGAGACCTTATGCTCCTCCACCTTCCATTTGAGGATGCCCCACAGATGCTCAATAGGGTTTAGGTCTGGAGACATGCTTGGCTAGTCTATCACCTTTACCATCAGCTTCTTAAGAAAGGCAGTGGTCCTCTTGGAGGTGTGTTTGGGGTCATTATCATGTTGGAATACTGCCCTGCGGCCCAGTCTCCAAAGGGATCATGCTCTGCTTCAGTATGCCACAGTACATGTTGGCATGCATGGTTCCCTCAATGAACTGTAGCTCCCCAGTGCAGCACTTGTGCAGCCCCAGACCATGACACTCCCTGTCAGCAACTGGTGTGACCAGAAATGTGTGAACTGCACAGAGAATACCAGACACAACGTAAAGTGAATAAAGTGATTTATTAAAAGAAAGGTAAATGGTGATCAAAACGCACATCCAATATAACAAACCGTGAAATGTAACTAAATAACAAAAAGTAGTGAACTGCCTAAATAGGTAAAGGGGAATGTCCAAACCGTAAACGAAGCCAGGCCAGGGTCATACACGGGAGATCAGCAGAGGGGGCAGGGAGCAGGACAGGACAGGCACAGGGAGCAGATGCTGGAGAACACGGGGGGAAAATCAGGCTGCAGACAGGGGTCCCAGAGCGGATACAGGATACAGGATTCAGGATTCAGGATTTCCGGATTGCAGGCTACAGGATTCAGAGGCACATGGAGACAAAACACCAAGGCATCATGCATATGGCAGTCAGGGTTTAAATATCCTTCCTGTAACGAGCATCAGGTGGTGACTCATGGGCCTCTGATTGCTGGGGGACACTCGCTGGTGGATACTGGTATTGCAGCCAAAGAATCCCCGAGCCGCAGCGCCACCTGCTGGAGGGACTATTCCTGACACTCCCACCACCATGTTTGACTGTAGGCAAGACACACTTGTCTTTGTACTTCTCACCTGGTTGCCGCCACACACGCTTTACACCATCTGAACCAAATAAGCTTATCTTGGTCTCATCAGACCACAGGGCATGGTTCCAGTAATCCATGTCCTTAGCCTGCTCCCACAGTAAAACCGGAAGTGACCTGTGACGCTAGTTTGGCTACGACTAGCGCGTTTCATCATAGACATCCTCAGAGGCGTTCATGATGAAACGAGTTAGACGGAGCCAAACTAGCGTCACACGTCACTTCTGGTTTCACTGTGCGAGCTGGTGGAACGCAAGCTGACTGCACAGGAAGCGTGCAGGACTTTATCAATAATCAGCAAGTACGTTCCCAGCGCCTACTGGAATAGTGACACTGGACGGTGTGTTGGATTTGTTTTATTGGCTTATAAACTATGTTTTTATTAAATATTATAACCTACCTTGGGAAAATAAAGTACACAGTTATAAAAAGGATTATGCTATGGACCTTCTTTTTCTTCTTACCCCCTACGTCTGACAACATGTACCAAGGATATTGAAAATACCACCATCAGGAGGACAAGGGACCCCATACACCACTCGACAGACGTCCATGCGCTTTACCCCTGCAGGGGGGGCACTGTCCGGTAAGCAGGGTATCCCTAGGGGAGCACGCGTGATCTGCACATTGAACACTGGGAGATTCCTGTTTACCTACTAACAACAAAGGGTCAACTGGATATCACAGGACTATTTATTATTACCTCATTGCACTGTGCACTTTGGGGATAGACTGTTTATGTGATATTTCAGTCTGAATTGCTCACTTATCATTGCCCTTTGCGCCCTGTATTATGCTGCTTCATTAATGAAATATAGGACTAAGTTAATATCATCATTGGTTTAATATATATATCAGGGAATATACTGCATACAGTAACTATTGGAACCAATTGAATTTTTATTTTTAATTTCACTGTGCACTTTAAGGGATAGAACCTGTTTATTTGGTTTATTAATTTGTTCATTTGCTTATTTAATAACCAGTCTTTTATATATTTATACACTTCCATTCACATTGTCTTTTGCTCAATGTTATTCACTAGTATTTTATTGGAAGCAATTTTTTTGCGGTCCCTTACCCACAGCCTTCTACATTTGAGTTATAGCACATACATCATTGCAACTATGCACTATGCAATAGTATTACACATGACACTTGGAGTGGATCACCTCCAGATAAATAGCACTTACTCCTGACAGAGCATCCTCTCACTCACTTATTTATGCACACGATTTCATATATTTTTAAAGAAAAGCAGCGCCAGTGTCCAGATATTATCTTATTTTCACCACCATTCCCCCTATCAGGAGGGATTCACTGGAGGGCAGCAGCTTAGCCATTGGGCTCGCAGGATACCACAACTAGTTCTAAGCGCAATACCCACTTCCTATATCACAAAGTGTCAATACTGAAGTGATTTCCAGAGCCAGGATTAGATCCTCGTAAAATAGGCCGATAAAAAATTAAATTGTTCTAAAGAAAAGTACTCTTCCAGAAAAGTTGGTAAGGCCTTCTCCCATTGTTTCTGTGCAAGTGGAAGGTATTTATACTAGGGCTTTGTTAGATACTGGGGCACAGGTTACACTTCTCTATAGGGACTTCTACAATCGGTACCTACCTACAGCACATACCATTGAACAAGTTGGAAGAGCTGGAAATTTGGGGATTTGGTACCAATCGATTCCCCTATGATGGATACATCCCTATCAGAATTTCCTTTGGACCAGCTGCAACTGGTAGGGTGGAAACTTTTGACACTCTGTCTGTGGTGTGTCCCAGACCGTCAGGAGCTGAAATTAGCTCCATGATTATTGGGACTAATACTGATTTATTTCAAAGACTGTTGGAGAAGTTAGTGGGAGAAAATGGAGTAGTACCGGAAGAAGTTCGTCCTACTCTATACCAGGGCTGTTGGAGGTGATCCAGGAAAAGAAGGCCCCAGCTCAAGGAGTAGGTCGTCTATGGAAATTTGATATAAAAGAAACTGTGCTTCAGCCGGGTGAAGTCGTCTGTGTGAAAGCTACTGTGAAACTGACTTGGGATCATCCTGGGCCTTTTATAGTGCTGGAAACAGATGCTCAGACTGAAGCTGCATAGTTAATCTTGATCCCTGAAATAGTGCCCACTAAAGCTCTGCTGAGGAATCAGAGCAAAGTGCCCATTAGTTTGCAGAACATCTCTGACCATCCTGTGACTCTGAAAACAAGGATATCTGTGGGTCAAGTGAGAGCAGCCACTCTGGTGATGCCTGAAGAGGATCAGGAAGGAGAAGGCATGAGCAATCTAAGGATAGAGATGGAAGAGTGTGTAGCTAGTTTGCCTCCTGCCTGGAGAGAGAGAGTGAAAGCTCAGTTACGAAGATGGAGGGAGATCTTTGCTTGTGGTGATTTTGATTTGGGGTGCGCCAAGAGCGCCCATCATAAGATTCGATTACAGGTAGAGAAACCATTCAGGGAAAGAGCCCGGAGGATTCCTCCCAGTGATCTGGAAGATCTGAGGGAACAGTTGGCCGAGTTGAAGAGGTCTGGAGTGATTCAGGAGTCCCGGAATCCATATGCCTCTCCAATTGTGGTGGTTCGGAAGAAGAACGGGGCGTTGAAGATGTGTATCAATTACCGAACCCTCAATAGAAGAACCATCCCTGATCAATACACAACTCCGAGAATTTAGGACGCCTTACAGTGCTTGGTGGGAGTGAAGTGGTTCAGCGTGCTTGATATGAAGAGTGGGTACTACCAGATACCTATGTGCGTTGAGGACAAGGAGAAAACAGCTTTCATTTGCCCACTGGGTTTTTTTAATTTAACCGGATGCGGCAGGGATTAACTGGAGCCCCAGCTATCTTCCAGAGATTGATGGAGAGAACATTGGGAGATATGAATTTGGTAGAAGTGCTAGTGTATCTTGATGACATTATAGTGTTCGGGAAAAAGCTGGAAGTGCATGAGGCAGGATTGGAAAAGGTCTTCGGGAGGCTCCATAATGAAGGGTTGAAGTTATTATTGGAAAAATGCCAATTCTATCATTCCTCTGTCATTTACTTGGGACATGTTGTGTCGGCTGATGGAGTGGTCACTGACCCAAAGAAACTAGAAGCAGTCACTGCCTGGCCATGACCGGCAATTGTAATGGAATTGAGATCCTTTTTAGGGTTTTGCTCTTTCTATCAGAGGTTTGTGGCTATTCTTGCTAGAATAGCCAAGCCTTTAAATTAACTGTTACAAGTGGCCTCAGGAGAGGGAGAGAAGAGAAGGGCATTAAAGACGGCTGGAAGGAGAGGGAAGATGGAATTGATTCATAATCAGTGGACTCCAACACGTGAAGAGGCCTTTCGACAGTTGAAATTAAGTTTAACTAAGGCTCCAGTTTTAGCTTACGCCAATCCCTCAAAGCCCTATGAACTGCATGTGGACGCCAGTAGAGATGGATTGGGAGGGATACTTTATCAGGAGCAAGATCGTCAACTCCAGCCGGTGACTTATAAAAGCCGAAGTCTTATTACATCTGAGACAAGTTACCCAGCTCATAAGTTAGTTAGTTTTGTCCCTGAAATGGGCAATTGTAGACTAATTGAAAGATTACTTGTATGGAGCTCAATTTGTCGTCAAGACGGACAACAATCCATTGACATATCTGCTGACAATAGCAAAACTGGATGCTACTGGGCACAGGTGGCTAGCCGCTTTAGCTGGGTTTCAATTCAGCCTCAAATATCATACTGGTATGGGAAACAGAGAGGCTAATGCCTTGTCTCTCTGACCATATCGTTCAAGTCAGGAGCCTCAAGAATGCACTTTCGTACCAGTTGATGGAGTTCAAGCCTTATGAAAGGTCTGGTCCATAGGTTACAAGGAGGAGCAGGGGCTGAATTGATAGGAGTCTCACCAGCAGGAATTCCCTCATCTTACTGTGGATTGACAACAAGATTTTTTGGGTCAAGTGGCTTTAAATGCTCTAACACAGCAGAATACTCAATTACTTTTACAGAGTACTGTCAAGCAAGCTAGGATCTTACATAGTGATTGGAACAGATTGCAGTTGAGAGATGGGCTGCTATATAGGTGAGGCCCGAAGGAAGAGATGGAGGAGACTTGGCAGCTGTACTTGCCTGAGAAACATCAAAATTCTGTCGTGGTGTCCTTGCATGACAAACATGGACATTTAGGCATAGAAAGAACTTTTCAGTTAATCAGAGACAGATTTAATTGGCCTGATATGAGAAGAGAAGTGAAGGGTTACCGTCGCTCTTGTATTTCCTGCATTCAGAGAAAAACTCTTCCTACATGAGCTGCCCCTATGGAGCATTTACAGAGTCAGGGCCCTTTGACTTAGTGTGTATTGACTTTTTGTGCCTGTAGCCAGATACAGGTGGAAGAAGCAACATCTTGGTGATCAATGACCACTTTACCCGGTATGCTCAAGCTTGCCCTACGAAAGATCAGTAAGCCACCACCGTAGGTAATATATTGGTGGAGAAGTTCTTCATACATTATGGACTACCTGCACACATCCACTCTGATGAAGGAAGGGATTTTGAAAGCAAGCTGATCCATCAATTGTGCAAATCTCTGGGCATCAAGAAGTCACACACTACTTCATATCACCCTCAAGGGGACCCTCAACCTGAACGTTTTAACAGAACTTTATTGAACATGTTAGGCACTTTGCCTTCTGAGAAGAAGCAGAATTGGGGGAATCATATAACCACTTTAGTACATGCCTACAACAGTACTGTGAGCAATGCGACTGGGTACTCTCCATACCGTCTTATGTTCGGGCGAGAAGCTAGACTGCCAATTGACTTGGTTTTTGGGACATCTGTGGATGATACCTCTTTAACATTTCATCAAGGTTATGTAGAGCGGTTAAGAAAGAATTTGAAGAAAGCTTATGAAGCTGCCAGACAACATGCTACTTCTCGGGAGGCCAGAAATAAAAAGAATTTTGATCTTAGGGTGAAAGTTCAAGAATTACAAACAGGCGACAGAGTACTGTTGAACAATTTAAGTGTACCTGGAAAGCATAAAATAGATGGCATATGGAGACCTCATCCTTACATTATCTGCCAGCAACTGCCGGGATTACCTGTGAATTAAATTAAACCAGAGGGTCAGGATGGTCCCTTAAAGATGTGGCATCATGACCATTTGCTTCCTCTTTCTGACGCTGTTAGGATGTCTTCTGTTCCAAATGTTTCTTCGGAAAATCCAAAACCACCCAAAACGAGATCTCAGAGGAAGTCTCCTGCTAAAACCTCTAAAGTGGTTGAAGACGACAGTGAGGATGATGAAGTAATACCACCATGGATGTGGGACCCTGTTAGAGATCCTGGAATGGAAACGCAACCTAGAGAGGATAGGTTCACATCTTCTCCTGGAGTTTTCCAAGCCACAGAGAGTTACCCCTCCACTACCCTCAAATAAATCTACTGTCATAGATCCCAAAGTACAACGAGTATCTAAGGAAAATTATTATTTTCCATTGAGCAAGTCTCCCTGTAAAGAGGTGGAAATGAAGAATGAACTTGATAGTATGTCTTCTGATGTGCAGGAATAGCAAAATTTAAATTGTTTCACTGAATATTGTATTCCTGGGATTCCAAATAATGAGGAACTAAGTGTAAACATCCACTCTAACTTGTTGGAGGAGATGGATTGTATCCTAGAAGCTCACACACCTATTCAAGAAGATTCTGCAGAAGGGGATACTACCAGAATTCAATTGAGTAAAGATGTTAACCAGCTGGAAGTTTGCTCAAAAACATTAAAGGAGGGAAATCCCTCTCATTCTGAATTCGAACCTGTCACTTATCCAGAGTCAGCAGCTGGTGCATTTCTTTATCACCCAATAATCATTCAAGAAGCCCTGGTTCTCCTATTTGTCTTCAGCGGAACATTCATCCACCCAGAAGACTGACTTATGATGCGCTTGGGGAAAGTTCTGATAGACTGATACCTAGCATTCAACAAGCTGGTTCCGTTCCAAGTCTAATTATGCATAATCACTCTGAAAATGTTTCCCCTCGGGCCCCTGACACTACTGGGTGGGACACGGTTATTGCCCTAGCCTGTCAGAAAACTGATTATGAACTCACTGAAAATGTGTATAGGTGGTTCCAGCAAAATCCTGAAGTTTGTCAGTATCTGTGAAATGTTGTTAGAAAAGGAGTTTGCGCTAATGGATATAAACCATAATAAATTATAAATTGTGTATAAATTATATGCAGCTGCTACACATTGAGTAAATACTCATAAGAACTAACCAAAAACAAATATTATAGCGCTAGCACATAAAAATTATATATACAATATACATATTATGTGATACCATATAATAAAATGATTAAAGATCATAAATGCATAGTGACATGATAGTCCATAATAAAGTGACAAAGTGCGCCGTGTTAATGAAAGAAATATTTCTTCCAAGTGCCAATGTGCTCCACACGTGTAGGAAGGGGGGAACCCCCAAAGGAATCCTACTCACCACAACGCTATGACCCCCAGCTTTTCAGTCTGGGGATCAAATAAGGCTGTATACACTCAGATGGCCATGAGCTGAGGTTATCCCGGAAAGTGTCTCAAATAATCACTGATGGACCACCATATGTTATGGAAGAAAAAGGAATCCAACAATAGTGAAGTACTGTCTGGCTTATTTATTTTGCGCAAGATAAAAAATTACTTACAGAATGTGCTTTTAAAATCCGCTTGTTACAGTTTATGGACGCCGCTCACAGACTGTTGATGACGCCTGTGGGCGGGCGAAATGCGTCAACGTAACTTCCGGTTGAGAGCGCCGTGGTCATCATTTCCTGCTGTTGGAGTGCACGCTGTGAGCGGCGTCCATAAACTGTAACAAGCGGATTTTAAAAGCACATTCTGTAAGTAATTTTTTATCTTGCGCAAAATAAATAAGCCAGACAGTACTTCATTATTGTTGGATTCCTTTTTCTTCCATAACCTCAGCTCATGGTCATCTGAGTGTATACAGCCTTATTTGATCCCCAGACTGAAAAGCTGGGGGTCATAGCGTTGTGGTGAGTAGGATTCCTTTGGGGGTTCCCCCCTTCCTACACGTGTGGAGCACATTGGCACTTGGAAGAAATATTCCTTTCATTAACACGGCGCACTTAATCTGTGAAATGTTGCCACAGGTTAATTTCAAGTGATTTGATATGTGTATATATATATATTTGGAGACCAAATATTTCAAGTGGCGGAAGAATGTAGCCAGGAGTTAAATAATGCTCCTTTAACTTGGGACATTTTATGTTTATTGATGTTGTGGAGACTCCCCTCTAGTGTTGAGATTGCTGAACAGAATGGTCATGTGAGAGGTACTGCTTATGGGATTTGTAGTGCTACAGAGGAAGTCGGTCTCTAAACTCTGTTATAGAAGGACTCCATTTCCCAGGATTCTGTGCTGCAGGAAGTGATCTTTGGAGGAATGATGCTTTGTGGGAGAACCTATTTAAGTGGGGGGAGGAGTTGGCTCTAGTCTCTTTGGATGGCGTGATCGACCAGTAGGGACTTGTGTGTATGTACTATAGCCAAATTGCGGCCTAATCCAAGTGATCCAGCGGGCTAGACTTACACCGCACCCCAGCGAGCTGCAACACTACTTTGTTCCAATAAGTAATCAGCGGAACCAGCGTGTCAGCATCTGAGTTGTTCCAGATTCAGCGGCATCTGCAGTGTGAGCGGCAGTCGATCTGAAGAGAACTGCGGGGAAAGCAGTGGAAGCCGGTTTCCTTAGAGCAAAGAGCAAGTGGATACCATTTGTTTTAGCGTCTACAGCACAGCCTGAGCAGCCAAACCGCTTTTGGTGATCAACATCGCCGTAAGCGGGCAGAAGCCTACCTTTGAGTATACGCTGGTTTCCTATACTTCCTTGTCAGTACAGATTTGGCTGTTCTATTGGATTACAAAAAAAAAATCCTATGCACAGGTCCTTCTTTAACTGCTGTTATAACTTGAAGTCAGCAATTATTATCAAGGTTCTTTTCTAAAGTTTACTCAAGCTGCCTATTTTGTGCCTTAATTCAGAGATTAATGGACACTGTATATTTAGCTACCCAACTTTAGAACCAAACAAGCCGGCAGAAGATTGAACTGAACTTTATTAACTGGACCTGTTGCATTGCAGTAACCATTTCCCATATGACCAAAAGTTAAAGTTAAATCTCTTTGAATTAGATCAGGAGAACTGAGTTAAATAATTGTTATTGGTTAATGGTATCTGTGTTGAACCACATTGAACTCTACTAGAGAAATAATAATATTTCTCAGGCCTTATTGAGCTCTATTAATATATTTGATAGTTCACCCATTCAAATTGCTACAGTATTAGAGTGAGTCTTTGCATTCTTATCACTCGTTGTGCCTATTTACATCTTGAGTTGGTATATCATTTATGGGACTATCAGATATGTGATTACGCTCTATTAGAGAAAAAGGGAATATATTCTTTTGTTATACTTATTCTGTTTAAAAATAGTGTCAAAGTGTGCAATTAATATGTTATACTGATATCTTTTCTGCTCAAACAAGTTATCTACAGTTGCTTTTTATATTCAATTCACTCTTAAGAGTTATAGCTCTAAATATTATAAGTAAACTCTTCTGAATTGAATCCAAGTGTGATCTCCATTACTCTTGTAGTATTATTACTTATAATATTGCATAAAAACGAGTGAACCCAGAGTGTCAGGGGGTGATGGAGGACTCTAGAAGTGGGGAGGACCAAGGGGGAATTGATTTCTCATGCAACCCTCAAGAGGGCAGCGCTACAAATAAGACAAATATGTATGTAATAAGGAAGAGGTCTCCAGGGACAATGTGTGTGCAGTGAAGAGAATAAAAGATATAATGTC
Organism: Glandirana rugosa; assembly: GCA_018402905.1. Taxonomy (NCBI): domain Eukaryota; kingdom Metazoa; phylum Chordata; class Amphibia; order Anura; family Ranidae; genus Glandirana; species Glandirana rugosa. The sequence goes on from BLSH010113356.1 coordinate 233,718, forward strand.
AGCTTGTATTGATCAGGCTATTTCATGTGGAATATTGAGAACTAAGCTCACAATCATGTGCCAAGGGCCAATTTACGGACGGCAGAGTGGGGTCCTACTACCCGTAACGTACCCCTTATGGAACTGATAGGTGGTGATTCTTTGACACTCCCACCACCATGGTTGACTGTAGGCAAGGCACACTTGTCTTTGTACTCCTCACTAGAGTTGAGCGAACTTCTAGAAGTCCGGGTTCTGCTGGTTCGGCCGAACTTCAGGACAAAGTCCGGGTTCGGGTCCGGACAGAACCCGAACTTTGTCCCGGACCCCGGACCCCATTGAAATCAATGGAGACCCGGACTTTTAGGCACAAAAAATGTTGTAAAATAGTCCTGGCAGGTCCTAGAGGTCTGCAAAAGGAAGGAAATGTGGGTAAGGGTGGGACAAGTGCCCTACAAAGAAATGGGGACAGGGAAATAACTTTAAATATTTAAAAAAAAATAAAAACATAAAAATGCAAAAATGGAGATCATCTTCAAAATGGGTCTGAAAAGTATTAATTAACATTAGAGGCCATAGAACTGTTCTAAAATCATCTTCAAACTGTGTCAAAAAAGTATAAATAAGCCCGGAGTACCCATATCACTGTTCTGCAAAATGTGTGTGTCACTTTAAATGAAACCGGGAATCAGTGTACATCTCTTCTGCACAATTATTTCAAGTCTGTGTGTCACTTTAAATCAAACCGTCAATCATTGCACATCTGTTATTCACACTTCTTTTTAAAGTCTGTGTCACTT